>JACEVL010000474.1:825000-994181 GCA_020284085.1 Aporrectodea caliginosa
TTTTAGCCCTTGTGTCAGGAGACCAACGCGAAGCCACATACTTGTTCCAACGTATATCTCTAGTCATACAGCGCTTTAACGCTGTTGCAATCTGCGGTACCTTTGCCAGCCTATTGCCCGAGCCCGAGGAGTTCTAACCGTTCCAGACTTTTATCATTTTAATTAATATTGAAGTCCCTGAGGGATCATGTTTACCTCGGGGCAAAAAAAAAAATAAAAATAATAATAATAATAATAATATAATATAATAATAATAATATAATAATAATAATAATATAATAATAATAATAATAATAATAATAATAATAATAATAATAATAATAATAATAATAATAATAATAATAATAATAATAATAATAATAATAATATAATAATAATAATAATATAATATAATATAATAATAATATTATATAATAATAATAATAATAATAATAATAATAATAATAATAATAATAATAATAATAATAATAATAATAATATAATAATAATATAATATAATAATAATAATAATAATAATAATAATAATAATAATTATATAATATAATATAATATAATATATAATATAATAATAATAATAATAATAATAATATAATAATAATATAATAATAATAATATAATAATAATAATAATATAATAATATATAATAATAATAATAATAATAATAATAATAATAATAATAATAATAATAATAATAATAATAATAATAATAATAATAATAATATAATAATAATAATAATAATATAATATAATATAATATAATATAATATAATGTTTACAATGTTTCATAACTGAGGTGACGTCACAATAGCAACAACAATAATAAAACTTTTAATCAGATCTAGGCCGCAGCCTGGCGCTGTCTATAGGATAATAGGAGACAACTGAGAGACCTGCTTCCTGCTGCAACGTCTCTCTATTACTATCCAACGGTTAAACTCAATGGCTTTCCGTGACACTTTAACCGAGCCAGACATAACCCAAACGGCACTTTGATGTTAATTTTAGACATCAGCTATATACTGATTCCTCGTTAATTGTGGTTTTTAGCACTGACTCACCTTTTTGTTCCAACGCCTTGCGCTTATTATCCGACGTTTCAACGCTGTGGCCTTTAGGGACACTTTCACCAAATTAGACCTAGACGAATAGGACCCATACCTAACAATTCTGCGCTTTAAATAAAGTTGGAGTCCCTGTGGTATCCTTTTTGCCTTGGGGCAAAACAATAATAATAGTAATAAATTGATACACTTAAGTTGTGTATGAATTTCTGCTTCGACACCTTTCCAAGGCTGTTACTGAACTCTACAATTTTGTTCATTGGCGTTTAATCTGGGACTAACTCCGCCACTACTCGTACTCTGGCAGTGCCAGTCCCAAGCCTAGATAAAGGAGAAGGACGATCTTTGTTATCACACAGTGTCTTTAAACTGAAACGATACTAATCTGGGAAAACATGAGTAGTGGTGAATTTAATCTAAAGGTAGAGTAACGTCGACGCCTATTGTTACGGACGCCATAAAACAATAATTCGTACCCCTAGAACTATAAGGCTCTATGTCCACTTTTTTGAAAAATCAACCTAACGCTATATTCGTTACCGGGATGACAGGGGCTATGTCCTGAACAGTCTAGCTTAACTGGAGACGCTTTCTTAAGCTCAATCTGTGAGTGCTATAAAGCTCTATGTCCACAAATTTGGACAGTGTCTCAAAGCTATAGAGGAACAAGTCAGTCATCCAATAGAATCATTAATTTTGTATCACGTGAATTGGAGATATAACCGTGTTCGAGTGAGGTCTGAAAGAAGAATTATACGGTGCTATGTCCATAGCCAATAGCAGTGAGAGATCTTAACACGTGACTGGACTTATAACCGTGTTCGAGTGAGGTCTGAAAAAGAATTATACGGTGCTATGTCCATAGCCAATAGCAGTGAGAGATCTTAACACGTGACTGGACTTAGAACCTACAGCAGTCACCCCTGCCATAATTATAGCCAAATTACTCATAATCGGTTTACATTATGATCGAAATACAAATATAATCATACTAAGGGAAAACTTTGTTTTCCAAAAAGTTTAATTTAATTGCCATTAATGAAACAGAGCAAAAGATTTTCGTCAGCAAATCTTAAAAATCGTTTTTCTCCGTTTCGCAAAAAGTGGACATAGAGCTATAAAGTTCTAGGGGTACGAATTATAATGGGAATAATAACAATGACAATAACAATAATAGCAATAGTAGGCCTAATGGTAACAGTAGTTATGGTAATAGTAAGAGTAATGAAGATTTGTTTTCGTTGTCAGTTGCCGTTTTGGTGATGTTCTTTATCTGTTGGGCTCCATTCCACATCCAGCGAATCATGACGGTCTGCATTCCAGATGACCAGTGGACCTCGACGATGATCGAACTTCAGAGCAACCTCTTCTACATATCCGGTATGGTCTACGTTCATCCGTCCATCCATCCATCCATGCATATTCATCTATATTCATCCACCTATCCATCTATCCATCCATCCATTCATTCATCCATCCATCTATATTCATCTATATTCATCCATCTATCCATCCATCCATCCATCATCCATCTATCATCCATCCATCCATCCATCCATCCATCCATCCATCCATCCATCCATCCATCCATCCATCCATCCATCCATCCATCCATCCATCCATCCATCCATCCATCCATCCATCCATCCATCCATCCATCCATCCATCCATCCATCCATCCATCCATCCATTCGTCTATCTATCCATCCAACCATCCATCCAATTCAGTAGCGTGTGCCAATCAAACGGGAACTATACGGTCGATTGCATTGCAGCACTCACCCTTGCTTCATTTAGCGCTATCTGTATTCTTCGCCGATATTAAGCCTACGTTCCGCACATGTGACTACGGTAAAACATGTCGTGAGCCAACTACGGTAGAGATTTTTGTTACTATTTTCTCATATCGCGTGTAAAACGTATTCGCCGATCAATGATTCGCTGCCGTTCAGACTCGAGCCTTTCCTTCATCAACCTGTGTCATTTATGGATCCATGAGATGCAGAACTCTTTGGCGTCCTACGTATAAGTCCTATGCTATTAGCTTCTGTTGCTATTCAGCTACTCTTTATGTATGTATTGCATGCATTTATTATATAATATTTATGTAGGCCTACGTACGTACGCATACATGTGTGCATGCATGCATGTATACGAAATTACTCATGTATACGTGTGTATGCATGTGCAACATTGTGCATGCATTTATGTAAGTATGTATGTATGCATGCATGTGTGCATGTATACATGCATATGTGTGTGTACGTATGCATGCATGTATATTTGCGTATTTGCAAGTATGTGCATTTGTCTATATGCATGTCTGTATATATGCATGTATGTGTATTGTGTAATTGCGTATAGTTCCCCGGGCAAGGACTACCACGGCCCAGCACCGTGCCTTCGCCATCGTGGGGCCTTCTATGTGGAATGACCTCCCACCCTCAATCCGTAGTAAGATTTTAGTCGGGGTCCCACCTTCATCCCTTCGTTGCTTGAAGACTTTCTTATTTCCTCGGGCTGTCACGCTGAGAGCGCCTCTGAATAGCTAGTACTGTAAGAGGCGCTTTACAAATTCTCAGATACGATACGATACGATAGGATATGTATTTTTTCTGTATGTACTGTATCTGCATGTATTTGTATACGTACGTACGTGTACGTATGTATGTAATGTATGAATGTATGCAATGTGAGTTTACATCTATATAGACATTACTATAGAGCCTTTTATACCTAACAGAAAAGCTGTTTGCGCCAGCCTAAATGACGATAAAGACAGAAAGAACAATGAAAGTTAATCAATATAAGTTAAACAACTGGAAGAGATACATGTAAATAGATGAGTTAATAGGCATAGGTACAAACCTATAAGTTTAAGCCTTGCTATCTTCCTAAAGGTAATGATAGGCGTTTTAAGACAAACTTGCAGAACGTCAAATATCGGTTTCTTTCTTTTTCACGCTTTGAACACCTAATTATTTTTGCTGTTTTACTCTGATAATAAAATTCTTCTTTATTAATTCAAATTGACAAGCACGCAGTAGGAATACAAGTCATAGTATGAGCGGATAATTACGAGTTATTTGAAGCGTCGAGTGTGACTTTATGGCAGCCATGCAAGGCGTGCATCACGTCCAACTGCTAGTTTACCAACATAAGCTAGCGAATGACAGGCTGAGTAGAACTTTGGAAGGGTAGCGGCATAGAACGAGAATTCGTGAGTTGAGGCTTTATTATTCGTAAATATTCGTGAATATTAGGGATTTTTTAATATTCGTAAATATTCGTAAGTATTCGTTGATGACGTCATTGTTTCCATTTTGTTGACGAATTAATTTAAGACTACTAATTTAAGTGGTATTGTAACTGTTCATGTTTTAAAGCCTAGTGTTTGAAACTGAATTTTGTACAATTAATCCAGGATTTCGAAGAATTAAGAATGAAAAGAAATTAAAAAAATTAATATTCGTTGTCCATTTTTAATATTCGTTTATATTCGTCAATTTCTACAAATCTTAATATTCGTAATATGCGCATACTCGTTCTATGGGTAGCGGGTATCGATCGCGCTTCCTATTTGATGTTCTGCTGTTCACGCCAGTGATGTTGGTATTCATCTATCGCTCCCCTTCATATACATAATACTATACTAAAAGCAAACCTTAATTGCTATTGCAAAAGTTTTCACTCACACAAAACCTAACCGTGTGCATCCGACGTTTCTGCTTCATGTTCAGCTGCTATAAGGACTTGATAATAGCTTAGTTATTATTTTAGTTACTATTATTTAACAGACATTAGAGCTATTGTGGATCTAGAGCCTATATAAGCACAAAATACGATGAAACGTCTTTAAATATGAGACTTGAACGTCTACAGAGCCGCAGTATCCCTAACGAGCTTGCGTTTATTGAAGGTCCAGTTCTAAGGCTGTATTAAAGCTGCTTATGATCGTGTTGGGTGGGGTCTGCGGTAGTTTAGTGGTCAGATGACTCAGCTTGCTGCACTGTCAACGGAGATATCGGGGTTCAAATTCTCGTCAGGACGAGAGATGATCAGAAAATTAGTCTCACGTTCGCCCGCTAAGACCTCGTCAACAAAAGGAGGTTATTTAGCGCAAACTGTCAGTGGTGACTCAGGCAACAAGGGAGAGATTTGATCTCCCGCTCTCGTATATGCCGATACTAAGAACTGAAACCGCTAAGGCTTCATATCCTTTTTCTCAGCCTCCTCCTCCTTCTCCTTCTCCTCCTCCTCTTCGTCATCTCTTTCTTGTTTCTTCTCGGTTTTTCTTCCTGACGATAAAATATACGGAAACACATGTTATTCTGGTGCTCCGTCTAAGCTCTTGGATTGTGGTACAGGTATACTGAGTCCACGTAACGTTGTACACCTATCCGTCATCTGTCTGTCTGTCCGTATATATCTGTCTGTCTCTGTGTGTGCTTCTCTGTCTGATGCATTGTCTTTGATTCTTGAGGTTCCATTCATGCGGAATTATAAATCGTTGCCTATTCGACGACGAGATTAAATGGAGCATAAAGTTTTTCTAGATCCAAATAAAAAGCAGTGTGCGCATCCTCTTAACGAGAGCGGTTTCCGCGGCTTTTCCTCTGCGGGGGCCGTCATTGCTCACTGAGGCAGACAGCTTAGTCTAGATGAAGATGGCCGAGTGCGTAAGTGGCTATGAATGCGACCTTTAACCGTCTCTATACCTGGCTTGTATCAGATATGACTCAGAGACTCACTAAGACACAGCAGAAGTTCGAACATAACAAATACAGTATACATGAGTACCATTATTCCTCGCGAGACAAATAAGTCTATCGAAACGATATGGGAGGCAAAACCAGCGGCGCAGTATAGTCTTAAATTTAGAGGAAAGATTTGTGATTTATCTAGCGCCATTTTATTATAAACCATTTACTTTTGTAGCGCTGCTCACAAGACGTCAATCGATAATCGTCATTGTACGACAAAGACTACAATTACATTATTTACATATGTAGTCTAAGACTTTAACTAGGTCGAAATATACTTCGTTTCATCTGTGGCTCGGTTTTAGACTCATTAGTTGGTTAAATATTTTAGTCTTTTTTATTAGGCTATTAATGAAATTGTAGTGCACATTGAACTCATCGAAATTGCGCATCTATGATCCTGTTCTTTACTACGACATCTCACTCGTTAACCCAACAATATTGCCAAATTACTGATCCATTTCGCGAATAAGCTGGCGCTCTGTGCTTCGCTTTCAAGTAGCACTTTAGAAATTTCGACAAATAAACTTTGGGTGTTCTTAACTGCGTTAGATTAACCGTTTAAATCATTAAAAATTATAATTAATAATATTATAATTGGTCATTCGTTTGATTCTATTTTGGGTTTTCTTAATTACGCAAGCTCTACAGTTACTTCATTAATTATTAATAATAATTAATAATTGGTTTGCTTCTGTTTTAGGTGTTCTTTACTACGTCAGCTCAACGGTCAATCCGATCCTTTACAATCTGATGTCGTACAAGTATCGTCAAGCATTCCGTGACACTCTCTGCCTTGCGACCGACGCCCGGACCCTGTCGGCCTCAAGGCGCAAGATGACCTTTCGAAGACAGAGTCGCTTCTCCGAGACCTCGCTCCAGGTTCCTCTGAGCCTCGGAGGACCGGGAACGAGCCAGAACCCAGTTGGACTGCTCTGGACGGCCGCCTCTCTGAGACGGATGTCGTGCGGCGTTAAGGCGGGTGAATGGAGAGGGAGAAAAGGGTCGTCTGGTGGGAGTGGCATGTCCAGAAGGGCTGACTATGAGACGGGGTGGACGCGGTGCCTGAGGGAACGACTGGAGACGGCATGGAAGAGAAAACAGCTGACGTGGAAAACGGAGTCTGGAAGGAGCGACACGTCGACGGATGGGGAACTTCGATTCAGAGGCGACGGACCGTTTCCGGTGATTGCCCGAAAGGGAACGGCCGTAACGGAAGTGGACGAAGTGAGCGACGCCAGCGAGAGGATGATGTCCTGTTCGCCGACGTCGATGGCCGCCTTTCTACGAGAGGAACTGCAACAGTCGAGGGATCCAACACAGGTTGCCACTCCCAGACCCAGCGAGGATGCGGAGGATGTGAACGATGAGGAGGAAAAGGAGGAGGACGACGAGAAGGGAATTGATCGTGAAGAAAAGGACAGTGATAGATATCATCCAGAGATGTGATCCTGGATTATCATGGAGGAGAGGACATTATATGCAGCTATTGATATCATCCAAGGATGTGATTTTGGATTATGAAAGAAAGGACATTATATACAGCTATTGATATTTTCATCCGAGGATATGATCCTGGATTATGAGGGAGAGGATATTATAGACAGTTATAGATATCGTCCAGGGACGTAATCCTGGATTGTATAGAGAAGGACATTACAATGAAGGTAATGTACAGCTCTCCTGTAGGGCAGAACTGGAGAGGTGTTTCTTACTCTCTGGCTTTCGTGTCGGCATTGAACGAAGTCCAATGTTCTACACTCACTCGGGGTCAGACTCAGTGCATTCAGGAACCACCGTTTGCTTCCCAGTTCATTCCGGCACCATATTCCTTTCTTTGGTGACAGTTACAAGCATTAATGACAACTATGTACAGAAACAGTGCAGAAATATCTCTCAAAGGCTCATCCAGTCACGCGCGAAGAATTTATCTGAATTCTATGAATACATGGATGCGCTGATATTATGGATTCTATGAATAGCCTACATTGATTGTTGATTTTATGAATACATTGATTTTATGAATACATGGATACATTGATTATTGATATTATGAATACATTGATTATTGATTTTATGAATACATGGATACATTGATTATTGATATTATGAATACATTGATTATTGATTTTATGAATACATGGATACATTGATTATTGTGATTCTGTAAATACATGGATAGATTGGATACGTTGATTGTATTGATGAACATATTTTTGGAATCCGATAACTTATTTTCATTAGTCTAATTGTCGAAATCAATTTGTCTCTACATCATTCTTCTTCGCAGTGGCGGCCAACTTTCTGAGACTTGACAATGTGTCTGGACTCAAGTGAACTGAACGAGAAACTGTTTTATTCTTATTCGTTGAAATTTATGTCGTAATCATCATCATCATCATCATCGTCGTCGTCGTTGTCGTCGTCATCAACAACAACAAACAACTAATAACGTTGTGCATTAAATAACTACTCAACTGAATTATTAGGATTCCGAATTGAATTGTTATAATTAGTTCGAACGCTCTTATAAGCCACTTAAAAGCCGCGTCGTTAATGCCTTCACACAAAGAAATAAACATACCTATTTCAATCGTACATACATAAATGGATACATTCAAACATGCCTACATTAATGCCTGCATACATAAATCCATACATACATACATACATACATACATAAATCCATACATACACACATACATACATACATACATACATACATACATACATACATACATACATAAATCCATACATACATACATACATACATAGCCTACATACATACATAACACATAGCCTACATACAATGTCATACATACATAACCATACTTACGTTGGCCTACATTCATGCATCCGTCCTTCCATACACAGATACATAATATTATATTAATCGATACATGCATAGACGTAGCTACATTGAGGCACGGGAAGGCAGTTGCCTCCTCTTGCTTTTTATAATATTGGAACTTCTATTAACCAATTACCCCAATGACCGGGAATTTCCGAATGGTCTGAGAAGTTGCCTCCTCTTGAATTTAAGTCTCGCTACGACACTACGTGCCTAGATACATGTACAAATTGTACATGCATAGGCTATACATAATACATTCATACTTACATGCATGCATAATGCATATATTTACAAATTCATCTATAGTCTACACATACTTTCATATATGCATAAATTATGCTCTTGGATTTCGACCGTCCTGGGCGTTGAATCTGGCCTGCAGATCAGTTTTGTTAATATATATAGTGATCATCGACTGACGTCTCGACTATCATTAGAGTGATGCTATAGAATTTAATTAGATTAGGCTAAATTAGATGAGATTAGATTAGATAAGATTGATGCCTTGTGCCTGAGACACAGGCGCCTTAGACGTTAAGCACGAAGTCTTAATAAAACTATAAAACTTTTAAAAAAATCTAAAACGTACATCTGTGGACATTAAATATCGCAAAAGAAGACTAGATTACTTATTTTTCCAGAATGATCTTCGCAATTCTTCCTGCATTAGGTCGTTTACCGATGCGTAGCCTACACGGTTCCCATGGTCTTTCAGAGGAGCAAAGAACTTCACTGGCATGGAACCCATTGAAACGAGCTTCAGCGATGGTAAAGTATCTCGTTAAAAACTGATCGAGTTCGAAGTCATACGGTTGCTATAGAAACCTACTGCATTTGTATTTTAAGATGAACACACAACAGTTGTTACAACAATAGAGACTCTGGACTAACTGCAAAGTGGTCTACCTCCTGCTCATGCATACGGCTCCAGCCTGCTAATAATTGCTCACTCATCACTCTGATTATACCTGATGTCGGGTACGGTAGCCAATTCGTCAGAACTCCTGCCTTGTAACGTAGAGTATATAATTACATGGGTTCGAGCTTCCCCTTAGATGGCTATTGTGTATGGCTCTATAGTCACATAGAGCAGGTACTTGACACTCACAATTGCTTAGCACCGACATAGTCGATTGATGCTTAGTCATTAGACTAATGGAGCTTACAAGTACAAACTAATAATAATACGGATTTCTTTGTGGATAAAATAACAATAACCTATAATAATAATAATAATAATTTTCTGATGCACATATATAGGCTTTGGGTCTATGGCTAATTAATAATAAATGTAATAATAATAATAATAGTTATAATAGTAATAATAATAATAATAGTTGTATACCAATAATAATAATTCCAATGACTTTGGAAAACGATAGATAACACTGTTTAAATGCTTTCAAGGCGATCCACTAGTGAGGATGTAGCACTTTATTGATCAACTTCATTTATTTAAAATTATTCCAGAATGGATGATCCTGAATGAAGTGATGAGGTCCAGAATGGTTTTCTAGTCTGGTTCTCCTCCCAGAACCTGAGGGCCCACACTATATATTCTATATATATATACATATAATAATAATAATAATAATATTAGATACACTGCCGACAGCTGTCTTCATAATTTGTCGTCCTGTCTCCAAACACTCTCTGCATGCCCTGTGGTGGAGGATGGTGGCGTTGCGCTGGACCGCTTGTCACAACATAAGTTCTGGCAGCTGGAGATTGGTGGCGATCTATCAGTCACAGGTGTGGTGGCTTTCAAGCCGTGGAGGTAAGGTGGCCTGTAGCATGTGGGGGCAATAAATCTTCCTACAAGACTTGACAGTTGTCTAGCTTGGTGACCCTAATATTTATGGCACAGCTTAGGAAATATGTGGGGAGGGAATTCAGTCACGTGTGGTGGCCCAGGCTTAAAAGTGGGGAGGGAATTCCCTCCTTTCCCTCCCCAGGATTTACGGCCCTGCTGGCATGGAACCCATTGAAACGAGCTTCAGGTGTGGTAAAGTATCTCGTTAAAAACTGATCGAGTTCGAAGTCATACGGTTGCTATAGAAACCTACTGCATTTGTATTTTAAGATGAACACACAACAGTTGTTACAACAATAGGGACTGTGGACTGGTGGCAAACGGGTGGAGGTGTGGTGGCATACGGCTCCAGCCTGTGGTGGCGACGGCACACTCTGTTGGTAACTGATGTTGGTGCCAATTGTCAGAACTCCCGGCAGTGTAAGGTAGAGTATAATTACAGTGTGGGTGTCGAGCGACGGCGGTGGAGGTGTGGTGGCCCTATAGTGGAGGTGTAGAGCAGGTACTTCACTGCAATTGTGGTAGCACGTCGATTGATGCTTAGTGGCGACGGCAGTGGAGGTGTGGTGGCGACGATAAGTGGAGGTGTGGTGGCGACGGCGGTGGAGGTGTGGTGGCGACGGCGGTGGAGGTGTGGTGGCGACGGCGGTGGAGGTGTGGTGGCGACGGCGGTGGAGGTGTGGTGGCGACGGCGGTGGAGGTGTGGTGGCGACGGCGGTGGAGGTGTGGTGGCGACGGCAGTGGAGGTGTGGTGGCGACGGCGGTGGAGGTGTGGTGGCGACGGCAGTGGAGGTGTGGTGGCGACGGCAGTGGAGGTGTGGTGGCGACGGCGGTGGAGGTGGACGGCAGTGGAGGTGACGGCGGTGGAGGTGTGGTGGCGACGGCAGTGGAGGTGTGGTGGCGACGGCGGTGGAGGTGTGGTGGCGACGGCAGTGGAGGTGTGGTGGCGACGGCAGTGGAGGTGTGGTGGCGACGGCAGTGGAGGTGTGGTGGCGACGGCAGTGGAGGTGTGGTGGCGACGGCGGTGGAGGTGTGGTGGCGACGGCAGTGGAGGTGTGGTGGCGACGGCGGTGGAGGTGGTGGTGGCGACGGCAGTGGAGGTGTGGTGGCGACGGCGGTGGAGGTGTGGTGGCGACGGCGGTGGAGGTGTGGTGGCGACGGCGGTGGAGGTGTGGTGGCGACGGCAGTGGAGGTGTGGTGGCGACGGCAGTGGAGGTGTGGTGGCGACGGCAGTGGAGGTGTGGTGGCGACGGCAGTGGAGGTGTGGTGGCGACGGCGGTGGAGGTGTGGTGGCGACGGCAGTGGAGGTGTGGTGGCGACGGCGGTGGAGGTGTGGTGGCGACGGCAGTGGAGGTGTGGTGGCGACGGCGGTGGAGGTGTGGTGGCGACGGCGGTGGAGGTGTGGTGGCGACGGCGGTGGAGGTGTGGTGGCGACGGCGGTGGTGGTGGTGGCGACGGCGGTGGAGGTGTGGTGGCGACGGCAGTGGAGGTGTGGTGGCGACGGCGGTGGAGGTGTGGTGGCGACGGCAGTGGAGGTGTGGTGGCGACGGCGGTGGAGGTGTGGTGGCGACGGCAGTGGAGGTGTGGTGGCGACGGCGGTGGAGGTGTGGTGGCGACGGCGGTGGAGGTGTGGTGGCGACGGCGGTGGAGGTGTGGTGGCGACGGCGGTGGAGGTGTGGTGGCGACGGCGGTGGAGGTGTGGTGGCGACGGCAGTGGAGGTGTGGTGGCGACGGCGGTGGAGGTGTGGTGGCGACGGCAGTGGAGGTGTGGTGGCGAAGGCGGTGGAGGTGTGGTGGCGACGGCGGTGGAGGTGTGGTGGCGACGGCAGTGGAGGTGTGGTGGCGACGGCAGTGGAGGTGTGGTGGCGACGGCGGTGGAGGTGTGGTGGCGACGGCGGTGGAGGTGTGGTGGCGACGGCGGTGGAGGTGGTGGTGGCGACGGCAGTGGAGGAGGTGGTGGCGACGGCGGTGGAGGTGTGGTGGCGACGGCAGTGGAGGTGTGGTGGCGACGGCAGTGGAGGTGTGGTGGCGACGGCGGTGGAGGTGTGGTGGCGACGGCAGTGGAGGTGTGGTGGCGACGGCGGTGGAGGTGTGGTGGCGACGGCGGTGGAGGTGTGGTGGCGACGGCGGTGGAGGTGTGGTGGCGACGGCGGTGGAGGTGTGGTGGCGACGGCGGTGGAGGTGTGGTGGCGACGGCAGTGGAGGTGTGGTGGCGACGGCGGTGGAGGTGTGGTGGCGACGGCGGTGGAGGTGTGGTGGCGACGGCGGTGGAGGTGTGGTGGCGACGGCGGTGGAGGTGTGGTGGCGACGGCAGTGGAGGTGTGGTGGCGGCGGTGGAGGTGTGGTGGCGACGGCAGTGGAGGTGTGGTGGCGACGGCGGTGGAGGTGTGGTGGCGACGGCGGTGGAGGTGTGGTGGCGACGGCGGTGGAGGTGTGGTGGCGACGGCAGTGGAGGTGTGGTGGCGACGGCGGTGGAGGTGTGGTGGCGACGGCGGTGGAGGTGTGGTGGCGACGGCGGTGGAGGTGTGGTGGCGACGGCGGTGGAGGTGTGGTGGCGACGGCAGTGGAGGTGTGGTGGCGACAGGCGGTGGAGGTGTGGTGGCGACGGCAGTGGAGGTGTGGTGGCGACGGCAGTGGAGGTGTGGTGGCGACGGCAGTGGAGGTGTGGTGGCGACGGCGGTGGAGGTGTGGTGGCGACGGCGGTGGAGGTGTGGTGGCGACGGCAGTGGAGGTGTGGTGGGAGGTGTGGTGGCGACGGCGGTGGAGGTGTGGTGGCGACGGCAGTGGAGGTGTGGTGGCGACGGCGGTGGAGGTGTGTGGTGGCGACGGCGGTGGAGGTGTGGTGGCGACGGCGGTGGAGGTGTGGTGGCGACGGCGGTGGAGGTGTGGTGGCGACGGCGGTGGAGGTGTGGTGGCGACGGCGGTGGAGGTGTGGTGGCGAAGGCGGTGGAGGTGTGGTGGCGACGGCAGTGGAGGTGTGGTGGCGAAGGCGGTGGAGGTGTGGTGGCGACGGCGGTGGAGGTGTGGTGGCGAAGGCGGTGGAGGTGTGGTGGCGACGGCGGTGGAGGTGTGGTGGCGACGGCAGTGGAGGTGTGGTGGCGACGGCGGTGGAGGTGTGGTGGCGACGGCAGTGGAGGTGTGGTGGCGACGGCAGTGGAGGTGTGGTGGCGACGGCAGTGGAGGTGTGGTGGCGACGGCAGTGGAGGTGTGGTGGCGACGGCAGTGGAGGTGTGGTGGCGACGGCAGTGGAGGTGTGGTGGCGAAGGCGGTGGAGGTGTGGTGGCGACGGCAGGGAGGTGTGGTGGAGGTGTGGTGGCGAAGGCGGTGGAGGTGTGGTGGCGACGGCAGTGGAGGTGTGGTGGCGACGGCGGTGGAGAAAAAATAAAAGCACAACATTGCAATTAACCACATAACATCACTGCTATAATAGCTTCCCACACTGGCACTGCAAACGTGGTATAAGCACCATAAAGACGTTGCTGTGTCATCATAATCAAATGTCATTCATTCATTCGAGGATTTATATAGCACTTCTTCCAGAGAACTGCTCAGAGGTGCTCCAACTCCAGCATGACCAAAAAGAGCAGTTTTCAAGCGCTTTTAGAATGCAATAGTGTCAAAGTGACCTAGGAATCATGCGAAGCTCAAGTGGGAAGCCATACTACACCACCGGGCCCACCACCGAAAAGCGCGGCTTTGCATGGTAGTGGTGCGGGCGTACAGTACTGAAAGCATTGCCTTCGCCGCAGAGCGCAACTACTCCGAGTACCCGACACAGGCCTACAAAGGTCAAGCAGGTAAGGTGCAAAGGTGGGTTCCTGATCCAGTCAGATACCAAGGTCAAGGGCCGAGGTGGAGAAAGTATAGGTGTGAAACTCAGTACAGAGGGCTGTGAAGTTACGTCTAGCCAGTTGCTGCCAGAAGCCCAGCCCACAAAAGCGGAGCTGACGTCGAATGGGGCCAGCAAGGTGAATTGTTGTCTTTCATCACTTTAGACAATGCCAAACATGTTCCCATGCCAAACTCTATCTGCTTCACTGGCAACCAGTTTTCTACAAAATTGCATTTAGCGGCAACCAAATCCGCACTTTGTTTGTTCTTAACAACTTCGGATTTCAAGAACTTTAGCATCATACGGTGAATGAGTTCATCGAGTTTTTCATACAGGATACACAAGTGGTTCACTCCATTGGAAGAGTTTGATGAAGTCTGTTAAACTTGAGGCCAGCAAAGCGACAAAGTTCAGATACACAATAGTTGACTCATCTTCCAGAGCTGCCTTCATTCGCTTATACCTATCTCCTGCACATGATGCTTTATTGGCAGCTTTACTAGGGAATGTTTTCAAGAAATAGGTTGTCACAACAGGTATTGTTCGACTAGGCATTCGCAAACAACACCAAGTGACTGCTAACAGGTCTAAGAAAAGAGTGACCAGACTGTTCAAGTAATTCGTCAACTTTTACTTCTGCATAATCTTTTCGTCGCCTAGCTGAGTTTAAACAAGAAAGACATCTTTAGAAAACTGATCAGCGTCGAAATGCTGCATCGAGAGCCCTTTGGTAAAGGCAGTGTGAACAGGATGAAGTGGGCATGTGCCAATGTCAACAAGTGGGAATATTCCTTTGCTGAGGAAAGACTCGTTGAGCTTGTTGAAAAATGAGAAATTGACTGCATGACCATCCATAGAACACTGAATTAGCATGATCGAATACAAATATGTTTGGTGGAATCTGCATGAGAGAGGACTTGGCCAAGACCCATATCGCTGATGCTGAAATTTACCAAAACAAAGTTGGGTGACTTAGGTTTAATATTAAGGTTTTAACAAATATTCAATAAGTGTCTTGAAATTTCAGGACAGAGTTAAATTTTAGGACAACTTTCAAATTTCAGGAATTTCAGAACAAGTGGGACCCCTGTCATATTCAGACTTCAACATGGAAAAGATTTCATCCATCTCCACCATAGCAGTCTCTCTGTCATAGTATTATGATCTTCTGGATACTGAACTTATTAAAACTTGCTTTGGTGTGCTATCAGTTGATGACTTGCCCATTAGACACCGGTGCGATATAAGTTACTAATTACAATTGCATGTTGGATTTAAACACTACGTGGTATTCACTATGTCACTTTCCGCCTTTCTGGGTTCTGCTGATAACACAAGCAAACTGCAGGCATGCATCTTACTAACACGGTCGTCTGAGATACCATAATAACTAGCGAATTCAAAGCATCAGACGTGGAGGTACGGATCACAGTGGGTGTGAGGCTCAATACGACACTCTGTTAACCACATTTGTGCCACCACTATCGAGAGCAACTCAAAGCAAGAGGGCTCCATGGACAGTTTTAAAGAGGAGGCAATGTGAGACAACAGTAGCCCTGCATGCTGAATTATGTTAAATGGAGAGCGCTGACCACAGCGAAATTCCTGCCCAGAAAGAGCCTTTCCGCCTCTCGAGGAAAGATGAAAAGCGAACAGACGGAGTAACGCTGAGCCATTGGTCATGTTGACGATGCCTGGGATGGGATGAAGCACCGTCTGACACCAACATCTTCCTTACACATCCATCAGAGTTGTCGAAAGCACAACTGTGTTGAAGAGGGTGAAGCACTCCACCATAACTAGCACCAGAGATGGATAACTAATCGATCAGATTATAATCGATTAGCTAATGGATTAGATAAACAGCCAGTGGCGTAGCTATGGGTTGTGCAGGTTGTGCAAAGCACAAAGGCCCCTGCGGCACAAGGGCCCCCGGCGGTCAGATCGTCAGAGGGCTTTCCTTTCAGAATGTGATCAAATCAACTTAACCAAGCCCTGTGAGCTACATCGGTAAGAGCGTAGGCTGTGTCTCATGCTCCTCTGTGCAAGAGAGCGTGAGGATTGCGGTTCGAATCCCGAAGGTGGCTTACTTCGATCGATGAGAGATCTGATCTAAAACTCTCGGGCTAGAACGGTTCGTGCACGGGGGACCTTAAATGTCGTAGACTTGACACCAGTGGCGTAGCCACGCCCGGGCAATTATGGGCACTGCCCGGGTTGGAATTAATTCTTCCCGGGTATTTTGTTAGTGGCTTAGTATTCTTTATGGCCTACAATCGACATGTTTGAACTATGACTAACTTAACTGGCTGCAGATTGTTTAAAATTTGCGTATTCTAATGTAACAATGTTAATTTTTTTTATCTGGTAGCAAAATGTTGAAATGATATAGTCAGTGAATTATTACATTTAGGCTAAATTTCCTAATATAAAAAGCGTGTCCCTGCGTGGTGTCTGTGTGCGGCGTTTCACTGGAGCCCCTTGGGTCAGCCACACACGAGCGCCGAGTGTGGCTGGCCCCAGGTGCATGGAGAAGGGAGGAGGAGGGAAGGAAATGTGTCGGTAGGGATGTGGCGAAACTGGCCCATCCAGCGGTTGTCAACACTAGAGGTCGCAAGATTTCTTTTCGTCCTCAGTACATTAAATCCTTCGCCAGTCAGCAGGAGCAGAGGGGAAGATGAGGAGGGGTGGCGGAGGGAGAGGTGGTGTGGAGTGGGAGAGGTAGAGGCTAATGGAGAGACGGAGAAGGGGTAGTGGCAGGGTGATATGATATCTACTAATTACTACTTAAAATTATGATTAGGCTAATGTTGAGGTGGTCTGCGCAGCTGCCCGGGTTCCATTTTGACTTTAGTTACGCCACTGCTTGACACTTGTGACTTGTCCAATTTGATTATCTGACCTTATTTATGTTTTATGCTACAGCGCTTTTTGCACAGCTTTTCTTGTTTGAAATCGAAAGGGGTTCAAGGGGAGGGGCGGCAGGGGCCCACCACTGAAAATCTGCACAAGGGCCCCCAAAACCTTGCTACGCCACTGTAAACAGCTAATTCAAATCTATTAGTAAATTTATTAGCTGCTGCCAATTCTAATCGATTAGCTACAAGATTTTGATAATGCTAATTGAATAGCAATTTAACTAATCATGCTCATCTCAGACTAGCAACCATGCCTCTGTAGCGGTCACCTTGGAAACCAACGGTGTTTGGAGTCCGGAAGGACTACAGCTCATATCGCTTTTGGGAACCTCGTACTTGTTTCAGAGGATTTTGGTGGCTGCTCAACAGGGGAATACCACCAGCTTAGCTTCACCAGGACATTGCCACTGCCCTCTGAGATGATGCCTCAGACAATAATAACAATACCGGTCATAGCATTCTTGATAATAATAACATCAATGATGATAATAATAATAATATTAACAATAACCTAATAAACATAACATCCAGCAACAGTTGAACTAACAGACTTAAATAGCCCCATTTTACCAGAAATAATAATAAAATATTATGGAAAAAGAGGTACTTACGACATGTGTCAGAAATGTAAGTGCAGGTGTTTTTGAAAACACCATACGTCCAACGGTAGAGCAACAGTGCCAATGCCATACTCAAATGTCAGAGATTTAACAACTGCATTGACTCCTAGAAAGAAAACAATTCCATTGTATCAAATCGCAGCAGAACTTCTATAGTGCCATGGTAATGGGTATTTCTATAGTGTGTTTCAATTAAAGTGCCACAGTAGGCCTACTGCACATCATCAGTTGGTTGCTGTAACTGTACATGTAATTAGAATTTTGTATAGCGCTCCAGTGAAAGAAACTAAACACTCGTTCTCTGCACAAGCCCAAATGCCGTTAAATGTCATTATGTACGAGGACACCTAGTACAGCGCAAAAACTCAAGTGCCTCATAAAAGCACTGTAAACTGCAAGTATTAAAATTATCGAGGACAGAATATTCTTCAGTAAGCACTTCTCAAACAACTATTAGAGTCACCACATCAGTGAGTCTCAAGCATACACTAGGAGCTCAGAAACAGATGTGAAAAGTAGGAAGCAAACGGAAAATTCAGCATTGTATTGCTCCATGTCCAGTAGCCTACTGTGGGAATTGTTTATGCCAGCGCAAGGGCACCAGCCTATTCACGAAAGCTGCATCATGCCAGAGGAGTTACCAATAGATACAAACTGAATGTTCAAGTCCGGTTGCTACAAAAGCACATGGAGAATTACAATTACTCAGAGAAACAGCAAATAACACTTTAAAGGAGTTCACCGACCACTCATGGTGTTCTGTGCGAAGACAATGTTTTGTGCATCGGATCTGACAAAGTCGGAAACATTTCAAACGGCGTCCAAAAGGCGTTCATCTGTAAAATGACACCACTTGTCTGCTTTCTCATCCATCTGAGGAAGAAATCTGAATTAAATTACCAATACCAATAACTTTAGCATCTGTTTCCAGCATAAGTTTCCGCCTAAAATACAATGCTTCTATTAACATCATCTAGATAGCCAATGCTCTGTAAGAGCCATGTGTGCGTATGTGTAGTTTAACGAAGTTGCGTCATAACAAGGATGATTAGCATCACCTTTATCCTTGGTCCAGGATTGGGACTGATAACAACCCAATAACTACAGTATGGCATTTCACAAACATGGGCCCATATTAGTTGCCATACATGGCAGAATGCAGGCCGTTTAAGCACGGGTCCAACTGACTTAGAACTGCCTTGTCTTCATACATACTGCCATAATTCCATGAAATTTTAATCTAAAAATTTTTACTCTAGTAATGTGCACCCATATAAAAAGACAAAAAAATTTAAAAGAAAAAATTTCACTCATGCACAAATATACATTAACTTAAATTAATATACATTTCAACAAATATACATGCACACATACATACGTACATATACACATACTCATAATGAATGGCAATAGACTCAAAATGCCAGAGAGGTTGAACAACCGCACTGACTCCTAGAAACTAAGTGATTCCATTGTATCAAATCTCAGAACTTCTGTAGTGCCATGGTAATGGGTATTTCTGTACCAAGGTTCAATTGCAGTGCACAGTATTGCACACCACAAGTTGGTAATTGCAACTGAACATGTAATTAGAATTTTGTATAGTGCTCATTGTGCTCATTTTCTTTCAAAAACTCTTGAAAGGCTTGTCTCTATTCAGTTCTTACCTTTTCTTGAACTATATGGTCTGCTGCCTGCTATAGACAGTCTGGTTTCAGGGGTCACCATTCCACGGAAACGGCCCTTCTATCACTACTTTCTGACATACACTCGGCTATGGTCATATCTCAGGTTACGTACGCTCTTAGCACTTTTTGACGTATCTTCTGCCTTTGATATGGTAGACCATGAGATCTTGCTTCGACGACTTGAACTGGCTTGTGGTCTTCATGGACCCCCTCTTTCCTGGTTTCTCTCCTATCTTTCGGGTCGCACTCGGAGGATCATCCTTGGCGACACTAGAACGTCCTGGGTTGAGGTCAAGTACGGTGTTCCTCAGGGCTCCGTTCTTGGTCCTCTTCTCTTCATCCTTTACACTGCTGATATTCCTTCTCTCTTCACTAAACACCCGGTTACTGGTCACCTGTATGTGGATGACGTCCAGGATTTTGGTCATGCCCCCCCTTTGGAGCAGCTCTCTCTTGTTCGATCCATTGATGCACTGTCCTCTGACCTCCACCTCTGGATGTCCTCAAACCGGCTTTGCTTGAACTCAGCTAAGACTCAGCTCATTTGGTTTGGCACTGGTCGTCAACTTTCTAAGCTTGATTTCCCCCTTCAATCTCAAATGTTCCCCGCTTTCACCTTTTCAACCAGTGTCCGCAACCTAGGTGTCACCCTGGATAGCAACTTGACTTTCCTTGATTGAGATGTTAAAGCTGTTTATTGCAACTGGACACAGCAACTATGCCAGAGAAACAGTCATGACTGCATCAAAAATGACAGTGCTACAACGAGGCTCAAATCAATCAAAGACCCATATCTGAAGATCTAAGACTGTGGGGGTGGACGTACGGAGTCAACCAGCGGGTCATTCCATTTGAGATTACCTGAAGAAATTTAATTTACATTTAAGAAGCCAGAACATAGTTTCCAGTTCTCTCGTTAGGAGCAATGATAGTTTAAAGCATCTTTTGAATATAGAAGCCGCTGGAAGATGTGCTATTGGTAACCAGGATTCTGAGCACTTTCAAGCTGACTGCAGTAGTAAGAGCTTCTGGTATTGTTTAAGGGCATGTTAGATAGGTGGCATTGATGAGGAAAACAGTGACAAACACACACAATGGACATAATGCATACATACATTTTGCGCCCTTTCCTTCGGCCTCGGCTGTGCTCCGGCGCTATAGAAATCGTCTTATTATTATAGAGTACATACATGATATTGTAAAACATGTACAAACCTCAGTTTACCCGAGCCTGTAGTCTGACTTTTCGTGAGCATATCCACATCAACCCTGGTACAGAAACGTTTTGGGTACTTGTCGGTTAATTCACCCGATTTAATTTTTCCAATGGCAATGTATTACATGATTTTCACACTTGAAATTAATTCACCCGATTAAACTGGTCCCCAGAACATACAGCAATGTCTTGCAGGATAGTATCGAAAGCGTTATTTTTATCATCCCACTTCTCATTTGCTACCTTCCATGACCTCTCAATTCTTAATGTATTGGCTCCTGTGTTCGGGCCAACGAAGTTTAGGCAGTGACTATACCGTTTCGCGTGTTATGACAGGAAGTCTTCCTTACAAAGGGATGTGACAAAATATGTCATATCAAACACTTCCCGTATATATAGCCCATGTATATTGCAGGTCAACCAATGACAGTTTCGTCATTAGAAAACAGTCCTACAGTGCTTAAGACGGAAGAAAGGCATAGAAATTTATTCAGGTGAATTAACATACACGGTCTATGAAAAAATTAAATCGGGTGCAGTAACCGACAAGTACCACGTTTTGGTGTTCAGTAGAAAATTGGGCAAGTTCATCACTCACAATTGTTCAGCACCCTGAATTTATGCCTGGTTTTAAACTGAGGGTGCTCGATAGTGTAGTGGTTAGTGCGCTGGACTGTCAACGTGTGGTCGGGGTTCAAATCCCGCTAGGGTAAAATTTTGGTTCGAGGTTTCTGCCCCACCTGCGCCCCTAGCCAACACAGCTATAATGAGTACACTGACTGTCCACTGTCAGTGGGAAGATGAAACGGGATGTTGAGGACTGGCCACCTGCCCTCATATGCCAAGGCTAAGAAAATAAAGTCGCTAACACTCATATCTTGGGGCTAACTTAAGGGACTGATCTTCTTCTTGGGCGGCCCAATAGCGCATTGGACAACATCTGGCACAGAGAGCGAGAGGTACCGAGTTCGAGCCCGTAGGGTGGACATGCCTTGTAGGCTGCTATTAGCGCCGTGTATTGCAGGCTGTCTGTTCTGTTAGTAGTTAAGATTTATGTCTTCTGTCATTTGTGTTCTTGTGAATTGTTTCAATTGCATAATTGTACACTGTAACCGGTTGCGGTTTGTCAACCGGCTTGTTGCAATATTTAAACGAAAATATTATTATTATTATTGTTCTACTAAACAGCGTTGCTTTATAAATGCGTTATAATAAATATAGGCGTAATAATAATAATAAAATAATAATAATAAATCCGGCAAGCATTTAGTTCAGGGTGCATGTATTTTCTCCCTTCATTTTAAGCGTTGTGAGAGTCGGTTAGGGTAAGGTTAATAATAATAATAAATATTTTCTTTAATTAAGCGCCTGATAAACGCACTGCACTGAACATTTACATGTTATGCAATTGAAACACAAATGACAGAAGACATAAATCTTAACTACTAACAGAACAGACAGCCTGCAATACACGGCGCTAATAGCAGCCTACAAAGCATATCCGCCTACGGATCTCGAACTCGGTACCTATCGCTCTCTATGCCAGTGTGTTATCCAATGCGCTATCGGGCCCCACACAAAAAAACGCGTCGTGAGGGTCGATTAGGGTCAGGGTTAGTGTCGTCTTTAGAACACATCGTACCTTCCGCGCAGCATGCCAAAAGATGCCGTCCGACGCCCGTAAATTACGCACCCCGATACTAAATGCTTGCCAATCATCCTTACTTTCTAAAAAATATTAAGTTAGTTTCCAAAGCAGTATACTGGGAATTCTACTTACCATGGCAAATTTTGAAGCAAAGTTATATTTTCATTACACAAAATATTGTAATAGGCCTTTGTGATATGAATTTACGATTTTGATTGAAATTTCCGCCATTGCTTAACCTATCGCAGTCATTCTCCCGCCCAGCTCCCAACTGTTGGGCATAGTTTATGGATTCATACGCGCATTTGAATGATCGCCTGATTCGCCTTGCGTCAACATAGATTGGTGCGCTACCGCCAGAAAACATAGTTCTCTACTAATTTGTTTCCTAAAAAGATGCAAATTCATCTTGAACTGTGTATCTAGTTTTGCAATATCTATACATATATATGTACATGAAAAAGTTAAATTTAGCGTGTCATCAGTTTTTTTCTAGGGTTTACAGTTACCGCACGGAATAATTATTTTCAAACATAATAAATTCTAACGCACTAAGCAACTGCAAAGGTGAAAGAATTAAGTTGCTATTACGATTGAGGACCTTCAATTATTTGCACTAACAAACATTTAACTACTTTCCATTTGAAACAATTTTTGGCACAGGCGATCATAGGCTAATGAATATTCATTAGTTTATAGCCATTACTTACATATTTAAAAATGACAGAATTAATTGGTTATAATAGCTGGTCTTTAATTGATATCAATGAGTAATTTTCGAAAACATAGTTACTTAGTAATGAATTAATTTGAATTTTTAAGAATTTCTTACTGCAATTTATATTATAATGAATATTAATGAGGTCAAATGTCTGAAAGCCTGGGCCGGCACTTCTTTTGTAAGCAAGTAAGGAAGCAATGAAAACGACAGCGCTCCATGGAGCGAAATCAGTCAATTCGATCTAACAGAAGTATTCACAAAACTTATACATAATTACGATCATGCATAAAGCATCGTCTATTGAACGGTCAGACGCTGTGAATAAGCTGGTTTCCGTGATTTCGTTCTTTGGGCACTGTAGAAATTTTGAGATTATACCTGATAAAGAGGAAGGACGAGAGCATGATTTTAAGGACTTAAAGTTGTCAATGTAAAAAATATGTACTTGGCAAGATAGGATAGGTAAGCCTACTTAGCCTACCTTTTAGTAAATTTAAACTGTTAAAATATAAACGGCATTTCTGTGAACGTGGACAATACTATATTTTTATGTTAATTAAGTCAGCAACTGTTTTACTAAGTAAAGCATCTTTCGGTCGCCACATATTCTATTGAAATTATATAGAGGTGTCCCTACTTAGCGGGATCTTTGATCCCTTCAGGGCCTTCCCTTGTGGCATTCAACTATCCATACTTAAAAGTGCAATCTGATTTGTAATATTATTGTTTATTGTTGTTTGGCTACAAATAAACGATTGATTGATTGATTGATTGATTGATTGATTGATTGATTGATTGATTGATTGATTGATTGATTGATTGATTGATTGATTGATTGATTGATTGATTGATTGATTGATTGATTGATAATATAAAACTTACTTATCGCAGTTGTAATCGGCATTAACAGATGGTCGCAACAAGAAATAATTATTGTGAAAAAACTTAAATGCTGTAGAGAAACCAGATGAAATTCCGATTGGTCAAAAAAAACCAATCAATGTTTCTGCAGATTAAAATATTATTTAGTCGTGCTTAATACAAGGCGAATACATTTCTTTATGTCACGATCTAATTTAAATGTTAGGCTATGCCCTCGTTCTATAACAGCGTGTTAGATTATACGAAAATCTACTTAGCCTAATACTAATTAACTTTAGTTGTACGAATCGTAATTTTAAACTCAAAACTTCTAAACCGCCACTTGAAAGACAAGCGCAAGACACCATGCAGCTTATTCGCGAGCGCTACGTCGAGTCAGATGGGTCCTCAGAGATCGCTCCGAACACCGTTTCCAGCGAGGCAGACTGCTAAGTAATGACAACCACTAGACGTTCAACTATACCCTACTGGAAAAGTAGGCTTAATGTAATAAGTTAATAAATGACTGGAAATAAATGACTGTTAATAAGGTTTTTCTATTGTTTTTTACGAAATAAAAAAACCAGTTGAGACGTGGGTTTGAACCCACGACCTGTGTCTCATTGCACAGCATCTCTACCCAATGAGCTAAGCAACATATGCTAGGATACGATCTTATAACCCATGCTAAACGCTGGATTTGTCTCAGTGGCGTGTATCTAAGTAGGCTATGACATTGTCTGCGTAAATATCCCACTCTGTAATTCTGTATGTCTTATACAATGTAATACACGTTAGCGTGTCAGATCATACGAAAAGCTACTAGTGTAGTGGTAACATCAGTGGCGTGAAGAGCAGTAGATGGCGAACCCTTCCAGAAAAGTCCACTCAGCCTATCATTCGCGAGATGGCGCGTTCGTTAAAATGAGATGTAGGACGTGATGGGCGCCTTGCATGGCTGTCGTAGCCTATGCAGTTAAATTCGACTCCTGTAATAACTTGTGATCATCCATTCATACTGATTTGTAATCATCCTGCATTGTGTCACTTGGAAATTAAATGAAGATTATTATTATGTAGTTGTTCGAAGCGAACGGCTAAGTAATGACAACCACGATACGTTCAATGATACTGGAAAATATATTTAATACGTTAAAAGACCATTAGGAAACAAAGCAATGCATTAAAAACTTGCAGTCACATACTTTTTATAAGTTTTTCATAGTGTTTAAAAAAAGGAAAACAGCTGCTACCGGGGTTTGAACCCACTTTCTCTGACTTATAACCAGCAGCTCTACCATATCACCTAAATAGCCAACACGTAAACGGGCACCATAAAGCTCATACTAAACGCTGCATAAATTACGTTTCTGTGGCGTGTATCCGCCTAAATATCTCACTGTTTAAATCTTTGCGTTGTTTTATTTCCTTATTTTCTGTATGTCAACGTAGAAGTTTGCATGTGTAGTAAAGTTGGTCTGCTTTGTGTTATAATGCAGTGACCGCATAATTATTATTCTCGTTAACGGTCTTGCTCGTTCGATGTATTATTGCGCATTCAAATTTATAAGTAGGCCTATTGCGGTTGTCCAGAACGTTACTAACTTGTTGTTTTATTTTTTCCACGCATATTTTCACTTATAAACTGTATTAAATAAATTCAAATATGTTTAAATGTCTTTTATAACTCTTTGGCAACCTTATAGTCGCTAATCACCAGGGTTGTACGTGAACTACATTTTTGATACGCTAATACAATAGTATTCCGTGAGCAAATATAAAGCAGAACGGTTTGACGGCGTTTTTTCACGGCATTAAATGCCGTGAAAATACGGCGCCAAACCGCTTACATGATTAGGACCTCCCCCCCGTAAAAAAGCGGGTTAAGTTCCCGCGAATATCACGTTATTATACGGTTTCATTTTAGTCTCTTTGTCTATCGTCACTTCTCTTCTTCGCATCCATTTTTCGTCTTCGCATCCCTTTTTCTTCTTCATCTTCTTCGTATAGGGTAGCGACTAACGATATTCTAGTGGCTATATAGCGTATTGGACTTTCAACCGAGAGGTCGGAGGTTCAAATCTCGCAAGGGAAAACTTTGTATCGAGATTTCTGTATACCACCTGCATGCGCCCCCAGCCAACCTAGCTATGATGAGTACACTGACCGTACACTGTCGGTGGGAAGAGCAGACCGCGAGGGAGAAGACTGGCCACCCACCATCATATGCCGAGGCTGAGAGAATGAAGTCGCTAATACTTTAGCACCATGGCTGCCTCTAAGGCTTGCTTAGTGAACTGCTCTTCTTCCTCTTCATATTCTTTTCCACATTCTTCTTCTTCACCGTCAATTGTCTTGGAGTTTTTATTTTTTATTGTCTGCGGTGATTATCGGGCCTAGGCCCCTACACAACTAGAATTTAATCATGAAAAACGAGAGATATTTATTCCAATCTAGGCTACTATATTAGCGGTAACGAGTCAAGCGAGGAATTAGTATAGTAGCCTTACCAGTACTGTATAGACTTTATTATATATGAAGCTTCAGTTCATTAGCATATTATACGGACACTGGCTACAACATTGGGGAAAATCTTGCAAGGCGACTTCAAACAGTGACATCTGACGAATAGTATATTGAATACGTGTTACTAAAACGCTATAGGCCTATACTTATTACACGCGTCCATTTTTAAGTACATGATATGAACGCCTTCGCTTCTCGACAATGGTAGAAAAGAACGAAAATTTATCAGAAGATGAAATCAAGATTAGGCTATAACTGCAAGTATACACAGCAACGCGGAAATTGTTTTTTTTAAAGACCTCTCTCTAATGCTTGAGCTGAAGGATTTTTTATCAAAAATCGTAGGCCTAGTTGCAATCCTGAAATTATCTGTAGATTACAATAGCCTTTGAAGCGTGGTCGATTGTATGCATTTAGTAATAATAATAATAATTGATTATAACATTTAGACAAACCAATATCTAAAGACATGCATGCAGTCTTATACGAATAAAATATAAAAGCAGAGCTATAGGCTTTTAGTTAACGAGAAATAGGGGAAGATTTTTTTAAAAACGATACCTTGCCTAGCTATTATAACTGGCGAGCATATATGCTCATCGCGGTAGACATCCTTGTTTGTTGTTATTCGTTTATGTCGCGCCAATTTACTCTAACTTCTCATTTGTCGCTAAATAACAAAACGGTGTGAAAGTTGGGTCAAGTTTACCATGGTTCTATAGTATCGTTAATCCGAAAATTTCGCAGCAGATTAAGATATTTTAGTGAAAAATTGACGGGAGGTTGATATAGCGAACAATGAACATTAAGGTTGGAGGATGAGCAGTTGATCCTTGTGAAGACTGGTGAAGAAAGCATGGGTGGTTAAAAGTAATGTAATAGGCCTAGAAGGCCTAAACTCTAAATTTTTAAAGCCCTGTATACTTGAAAGCTAAGCGCACGGCACCAGCTTATTCACTAGCGCTTCGTCAAATCAGAGGGGTTGTCCAGAGATTTAGCCTATCCACGTCCCATTGCTATAGATAGAGACCAGAAAGAGAGACGAAGTAGGCCTGCAGGAACGAATTGTAAGCGATTTCTAATCAACCCGTTATGGTAGTCTTAGTCAGTGAAAACACTTAAGAACAAGATTCATATAAGGATGTTAATCAATTCTGTTGGCAACTAAGAAATTCATTCCAGCGCTTGCGGAAGATAACAGCAAAAGAGAAGCAAAGGATAAGCGCTGAATATGGCAAATGACAGGCAGACGGAAGGACGTCGAATCCGCTCTGACCGGCTGTTCCAGGAGCCCCGCCCACCTTGGAAAAGACCAATCGGAAACCGGAATCAGCTGACTAGGCGCTGCAGGCAACACGGATGGGCCGCATCAAATGCATGGCGCGCCGTTCTGCGCTGTTGACTATAAAGCGTAGCCTATACGCAGTCGGTAATAATATCCTGAATGTCTTTGAATCACACGGACAAGGCAACAGTACTGTATTATTTGTTAACATTTTCATTCGTTAGATGACACCACTGTGGTGATTGTTGTACTTCGGCTTAACGACACTTTTTCATATCGAAGATGATTAGTGTCGGAGGCAGAAAGCAACCTCGTACTCCACGTTTATATTGCGACCGAGCCACCCGCAGTAAAGATCCGAGAAATTAATCTCTGATAAACCGACCGACCAGGAATCGAACCCGGGCCGCCGACGTAGAGAGCGGGCTACCAACCCACTCGGCCACTCACTGTGGTGATTGAAAGACGGGTTATTTATCGTGGGTTGCTGAAGGACTATGTTGTTCTGGAAAGAAGGTTTCGGATTCGATTTCGGATTTGGATAAAAGTGAGGCGGGAGTCGCTGAGAATGTCTTTATTTCTGACAAACTGAAAACTGACCTCTTCCAGTCTACTTATGACTCTTAGGCCTAATGTTTGTCCGGTTTCAATGTAAACTTCTGGGCTTTGTAAGAAGAGTATTATCAGTATTGTGTTTTAGGCCTTTTTGTTTTAGTAACTACGAAAAATACTGTGTATATCATGGATAGTAGGGTGCTCCAAAATATAATGTATTTCCAAAAAGTTCCAAAAAGTATTGCTCCCCGGTGATTTTCCAATTCCATTTATCACTTTGTTCCACTGTACCAATTTTCAGACCAATTGAACAAGGTTAAGCCTTGCCCCCGGCACAAAATGTTAGAATATGTGAAAATATGCGAATTTGCTTAAAAATCGGCAATATCATGGAGGAAAAACGTAATTATTTTCATGATGATTAACTTCTTTTGTGAACTATTGTATGCAGAGGTGTAGTATTGGTACTTGCACTTGTACACAAGTGCAACTTTAAAAAACAGTCTTTAATTACTTGAACTTGTACTGGAAACCTAAGTACTTGTACTCGTACTTGAGACCTCAGTACTTGGACACAAATGACATTTCTACAGCACTCGGATATTTTACCAGTAGGCTTTGTCTTTCCTTTAAGACTTATAAATGTACATCCATAAAATGTGCGCCAATGAATCTGCTACAGTTACCTAAAATTCAAAAATTATATTCCATATGTAAAAAAAATTATGCATAAAAACGTAGGGGTGGTAACCCCCCTTGGTAGCCTGCGTGTTAATATTAAAACAGTTTCGATCGAATCTGAGTGACAAGATGCTCACATCCATTATATTTATAAAAAAAGGCAAAATTATAAATGAGTACGTGTGACAATACACCATTGCTTTGTCAAGGAAGTAAATCCTTGTTCATGCAGTAGCCATGTGTACTTGTACTCGTACTTGTACTCGAGACCTTGGTACTTGTACTCGTACTTGTACTTGATTCTTAAGTATTAGTACAGGTACTTAAGACCTCAGTACTTGCATTTGTACTAGCAACCTTTCATGTTCTGGCCAATAAATATGAAACATATACTGAAATACCGCTAATTTGTGTTTTCAACCGAAAAATTTCGAATATTGTTAAAACTTCATCGTGCTGGGGGCAAGGCTTAGCCTTAATGTAAAAGCCACAAATTTCGATTTTTAGACTCATCTGTATGAGACGCATGGGAAAATGCCCGGGGAGCAATGAATTTGCAACGTTTAATTTTCTGGAGCACTCTAATGGATAGAGAAAAAAACAAATGAATGGGTGTTAGAGACGGCGGGAGTGGAAAGGAATTTACTGGAATCAATCAAAAGAAAAAAGATGTCTTACTTTGGGCATATAATGAGGAAACAACGTGAATGCCTAGAGAAAGAAATTATGCAAGGAACAGTACCCGGAGCAAGAGCAAGAGGGAAACCAAGGAAGAGATGGATGGACAATGTGGGCGAATGGTTGGAATTATCAACAGAAAGGTTGCTGCGAGAAACCGAGGACAGGAGAGGATGGAGAAGAATCGTTTACAATACCAACCCTCGTATCGAGGACAGAGAGAGAGAAGAGAGAGAGAGAGAGAGAGAGAGAGAGAGAGAGAGAGAGAGAGAGAGAGAGAGTTTTAGTAACTGTATGCTTCATTGTATTTTATGATCTATAAGTGGATTGCCACGTTGTAAATGTTACACCAAGACACACAGGGATTTGAATGCGGGGCACAGTAAAAAGTAAGTAAGTAAGTAAGTATATCCTTTATTATACCAATTGCTAACCGCATTTTGGTTTACAAGAGAATCACATTTATGTGTTGGGCTAACCTAACATGTCATAAAAGTTTTGGTGTGCTATCTATCCTCGGCATTAAACGCATGCGTAAATCATCCGCAATATAAATGTTTTACGTGCCAAAGACTAACAACAGACAGACTCTACAATGAACTGCAATAACTAAAGCATTGACATTTTTTTATTTGTTCAAAGTATATAGGCTTAGGCCTACATGTACAAAAAGATGTACAGTAGCTGTCAGTTTTCTATGCACCGTCAGACTGTTAGGCTACAGTTATAAAAATTTAAACTAACAGACTAACTGTGAAAAATTCTTGGACTTTTGCTAGTGTCAGTGCTTTGTCGCTGTCTGCGATAGACCAAATATATACTTGCAAATGCTTTCAGGATGATTTAATGAATGTGAAAACTTTGATGGCCGTTGCGTAGGCCTACAGCCCTACATATTATACCAACTAGGCCTACTGGCATTGTGCACGTGTCACATATTGCTAGACTGAGACTAAGACTTTTGCAGTGTACATTTATTGCGAGGCGAAAGACTTCCTCATTCGTGCCTCAACACCCCTTGCCAGTGGCGTAACGAAGGCAGAGGGTTAGCCGCCCCCGGGCGCAGCACCAGAGGGGCGCAAAGTTAGCTTTCAGTGGTACACAGTTCTATGACAAGAACGATTAAAAGTCACCAAGAAAATTAAAAGGGGGCGCAGTAGTCAACCTTTGCCCCCGGGCGCTGAAACCCTTCGTTACGCCACTGCCCCTTGCAATCCTATTACTATTTACCAAGACCAAAAAACCAGACAAAGATAGCCTAATTAATTATACGAGACGAATTAGATACAACCGATTTGCCTCTAGTCTATAAGGATCGGAATGTTGGCCAATGCGAAAGCAAGACAAGAAAAGAATTATTACGGCAGAAATTAGTTAACTGGGAAGATCACAGGGATTTCAAGACTTCAGAAAATAAGCAACCCTGGGGCATTAGACATCATTATGGATCGAAACAACTCTGCTAGAGAAAGTCGTTCAACGAAGACTCCGATGGTTTCGACATAATTATAGAGCAAGATTCGAAGGAAAAAGACACTAAGGCAGAGCCAGACAACGCTGGATAAACAATATAAATGAGGACTGACATTAAGGGAAACAAAGGACTTGGCAAATGACAGAGGAAATGGAAATCATTTATTCGTACCCATCGCCGTCAAATGGCTGATGATTATTATTATGACGGTGGTGGTGATGATGATGATAATGATCCAATGCAGATATATGGCGAAAGGCTTCTGACAATTTCAATATGATGTACAAACAATCATAATTATCAAACAATAAACTAGCAAAAATTACAACCAAATCTGAGATAGGTCACTTAAAGGTATTTCACACATTTGATGATTTCACATGGATTGACATTCCCTTCCTCCCTTTCCTCCATTCGCTCTCTTCCTCCTACGCTCCATTTCGCTCTCTTCTTCCCTACCCTCCATTTCGCTCTCTTCCTCTCTACCCTCCATTTCGCTCTCTACCTCTCTACCCTCCATTTCGCTCTCTACCTCCCTAGCCTCCATTTCGCTCTCTTCCTCCCTACCCTCCATTTCGCTCTCTTCTTCCCTACCCTCCATTTCGCTCTCTTCTTCCCTACCCTCTATTTCGCTCTCTTCCTCCCTACCCTCCATTTCGCTCTCTTCCTCCCTACCCTCCATTTCGCTCTCTTCTTCCCTACCCTCCATTTCGCTCTCTTCCTCCCTACCCTCCATTTCGCTCTCTTCCTCCCTTTCCTCCATTTCGCTCTCTACCTCCCTACCCTTCATTTCGCTCTCTTCCTCCCTACCCTCCATTTCGCTCTCGTCCTCCCTTTCCTCCAAGACAGGTATACGCTGGCGGCCGGCTACCCAACCAGAAAACCCCCTTGGGGTGACTGGAGGCAGGCTTTTTCCATTGCACACGCAGCAAAGTTGGGTGTGCTCCCTTCCGTCTTGGTTGGATGTCACATGGACAAATGTCCTTGGGAAACTAAACTAAAATTCTCTTCACACATAATTATCTATACAATAACAGTTCGTCTTCAAAATAATAACCCTTATTGTCCATCATTCAACGACACATAGGCCGAGTTAGCTGGGTCTTATCCCTAATTTGTATAAATACATCACGTCTATTATATAGTATACTATAATTCTTTAAAAACTCAAACTGACCCGTATGCACAGTAAGATTACATGACACAGTAGTACCAGACGATAATATAGGGTGTCCAATAAGTTCGTGAACGATTTTGCTTGCAGAAAGCAGAAAATTTATGCAACATACATTAATAATGCTTATGTCATTTGAAAGAGCTGTATGTCCCGAAACCAAAAAGTGTAAAAAGTGTGAGGTTTTTGCAACTAGGAAATGACGTCATCAATTTATGCTGAGAGGCTATTTTTAGCGAATTTTATGCAGTTCGCGATCGTTTTTCGTAAACAAACTCGGAAATGGGCAAAATAGCAGACGTTCAGTTACGCTCGAAAGCTGCTATTCTTGCTCAAGAAGGATATTCATATTCCGTTATAGGCCATAAATTAGGACGATCGAAAGGTTGGGTTGCAAAATGGGTTGAAAGAAGCAAGCAAGGCGAGTTAGGCGATCATGCACGATGCGGTCGACCAAAGATTTTGACACAGGCTGCTATTAAAATAATCAAAAGGCGAAATACAGACGAGGATTTGGATTGAGACAGATAGAAAAATCTCTCAAGGCAGGTGGACTGCATGAAGGGCAACAAAGAAACAATCAGAAATTACATGAAAATGGAGTTGAAGTGGAGAAGTTGGAAACGCACAAAGACGCCATTGCTAACAGACGCTCAGAAGAAAAAACGGTTGTTATTCGCGCGGCAGCATAGACATTGGAAATTCGAAGACTGGTCTAATGTTTTGTTTAGTGACGAATCGCCGTATCAAGTGTTGTATGTTCCAAACTCACGCAATGACACCGTTTGGGGTTCGCAAGAAGAAAATGTTCCTGTCGCGGCTGTCGCCTCGCAGGTCAAGTTTAGTCCGACTGTTCTTGTGTGGGGAGGTATGACAGCCTCAGGATTAACGCGACTACATTTTGTACCTCAGCATACATCAATTAACTCGGAGTATTATATCAATAACATTTTAAAGAAGGAATTGAAACCAGTTTACGACAGACTGGACACTTCTGGAACGATCTCGAAACGACGACTATTCACTGACAACGCCGTTAGCGTTTTCCAGCATGCAGGATGGTGCGCGAGCACATACATTCTGCTGTTTCGCGGGCATGCATGGCTGAACGAAAATATTCCTAACTACATTGAAAACTGGCCTCCAAACTCTCCTGATCGCTCACCGATTGAAAATCTCTGGAGTATACTGTCAAGCAGTGTCTACAAAGATCCTGAACCAAAAACTCCTGCTCAGTTAAAACGTCGTTTGCGAAAAGCATGGAATTCGATATCGCTTGAAACTTTGCACAACCTCATCGAATCTTTGCCCAGACGAATGAAAGCTGTTATAGCCAGCAAAGGCAACACTATTGCCTATTAAATGGTACAATAATTATTGATTTTTGTTGTGTAGTTTTTTTAACAAACTAGCAAAATCGTTCACGAACTTATTGGACACCCTGTAATAAGTTTAACAGGAGTCGAATTTAACTGTATACGGCAGCCATGCAAGGCGCCCATCTGTCCTACTGCTCAGTTTACAAATGCCATCTAGCGTAAGAAAGACCGAATCAACCTTTGCAAAGGTTTCGGTCCTGCTTCCTGCTCTGCTCATACACTCCAGAGTGTTACCATTGTTCCATCACCCCAGCTGTTTTGAGTGTTTTCTGTGCAGAGGTTGAGAGTCCAGTTTTCTGTGTAGACAACAGAGTGAGTTGGTCTTAAAGGCACGCTTTGATAGGATTCTCCTGAAGGAAGCATCGCAGTTTCTTGTGCGTCACAGCGGTCGCAGATTCCCGACTCATGACGACTTATGACGAGTTTTAACAACGCGATTCGGCAGCAATGCTCGAACCCGAGTCTGACTATAGAATGTTCTTTCCTGATGATGCCAATATAGGATCGACGTACATTTGGACCATGATGACGTTTGACTCGATGGCTAAATAGTCCGAGTCTGTGCACGAGTCGGACCATTCCGCGTTTTGAAGACACGCGGAATCCTCCGCAGTGCCCGCGGACCCGAAAGTTTTTGTCGGGAGATGTCCGTAGGCTAGGTGCACTGGTTTTTTGAACAGCGAGTCATAGAACTCAACATCTGTGATGATGTTCATGGATCCAGCGATCGTTGCTGGCGACTACTGAGCGCATTTGCCATCGATTTCCAGTGCCTGCATTAGGCCTTCGAGCAGTAGCATACGTGTCACAGAATTTTGTTGCTCCAACCACTGGATCACTACAGAGGAATCTGAAAGAACAAAAACATGGTATATGTTAGCGTTGGGAGTCAATTCCATCGCTCTCTGTATGGCCTCCACTTCTGCAGCCACGACACATGAGCCATCGTTCATCCGGTAGCTTCCATGGCGTACACGAGAGGCCACATTAAAGATTTGCGATATCGGCACGTTACCAATAAACTCTTCCTTAACCCATCGAAGACTGAATTTCTGGTACTGGGCTTTCCAAAGCAACTTTAAACATGTGATTCGCTTAAGTCACTGAAACTGGGTGACTCAATTGTTGAGCTGGCAGATGCTGCTCGTAACTTAGGTGTTGTTTTCAATTCTACCATGTCTCTCACTGGCCATGTATATAAACAATATTTGTAAGTCATCATGTATTACGGTTGCGACTTTTTCGAACTATATATATAGGAAGTCGGGACGCAATTTTCTCGTAAAACACCTCACGAGTTACATTCATGTGCACGCCATGGGAGCGGCCGTGCAAGTCATGCAACTGGGTAATTTTTTTGCTTAAATGTCGTTATCTATTATCTAGGAAATTTATATAGCGCCCCTTTCAGATAACCACTCAGAAGCGCTTCTGACCCAGGCCCGGTCAAAAACGGAAAGTCTAAAGTAAGCTTACAGTTTACATGTACAAAAAGAGCCAGAGAGGTCTCGCGGGAGAGAACGCAGGTCAAAGGGGAGGCTATTCAAAAGAGAAGGAACCACTTTTCTGACCACTCCAGAAGTGTAAGAATAGGATGCGTCATTTGGGACCCAGGTTTGAATACGAGTCCTATCTGTGCGCCACGTGGTCATGCTGCCATGAAGCTGGGAAGGTGAGTGCTCGAATGTTGCCTTATTCAAAAATATTTTTCCATGAACATGCGTAGAATTCCTGAGGCAGCTAACAATGTAACATTACATTAACTTCACGAATCTCAGACTCAGTCCTGACAACGTTTTTGAAAACAAACAATTAAGGCTAAAAGATAATCTTTTGTATACAGACTTTCAGTCAAAATTTTGCATAAGCTTAATCTGAGGATTTTCCACCATAATGTTGCATTTATATATGTCATCGGTGAAATACGATGCCGTTTACAAATGTGTAACATAAGACAGACCCAGACAGAAGGCACCTGAGTAGAATACTTTTATCAGATGAATTGTTGTTTTCACAGAAAGAAAGATGTTTAGTTTAGGTTATGCACACGTGCCTCTTCAGAAAAACAAAGCCATAGAACACTGAGATAAAATCTGTGTTCTCTGTTTCTTTCAAAATAAAAGACAATTAAACCTACTTTAGGTGACACCCGTGTGTCTTTAAATGTAAATAAAGCCATAGAACACCTTGATATCAGCTGTTTTCTATTTCATTCTGAACAAAAGACATTAGTAACATAGCATACACAGTTGCACTGGAAACAAACAAAGCCGTAGAACTTGTTGATAAGATCTGTTACGTCAAAGTGATTGACGACTTTTCACGAACACATGTAAGAAACTTAGATAACAGGAGCATACGTGGCAAAAGCTTGGGCGGATTTCTTCCTATAAAAGACGCGACCGTTGAACGTTTCAACATCCAAGTGTTGCTTGCAAGTGGACGCGGACATTCGACTTCAACCGGTAAGAAAGCTTTGATTCCTTTTATGTCTTCCTAGATGTACAAACTGTCGATGTGAAATTTCAAGAGCTTCTCTATTTTCTCAACATTATTGGATCATAAACTACTATAATTGTGCAGGAAGAAATCGAGAATTTCTTAATTTTCGTTTCATAGTTTAAGAATATATTTAAATCGATTTAAAAGAAATCTGAGCGGTTATTTTAGAGTAGGTCGCTATCTTACCTTTATTCATAGATGTGCAAACTGTATACCGATGAGCAGTTTCGTAAGCTAGTGTTGACATTGTCACCTTCAGATCCTATTAGAAAGTTCCCAAGGTAATCGACGAATCAGATACTCAGAGGTACTTATAGGCTACGAAGAACTTAGTAGAAAAGGTAAATAAGTAGATATTCAGACAGTGGGAATCTCTCCAGACATTCGCGGACAGTCAGACGATATCAAACAGATATAAAATTCACATTCGATAATGGCTAGAATCAAGCAAACAATTATGTCATCCGCACAGGTAGAGGTAGGCTAGATGATGGGAATGTAATAGAGGTCTGCGGGTAGAGCATTTTTGCTACCCGACCCGTACCCGTAACACAGAACCCCTACCCGTACCCGTACCCGACCCGTACTCAAAATTACTACCCGACCCTACCCGTACCCGCGGGTATACCCGTACCCGTAAAGTACCCGTCACGTCATTAGCACGCCTTCCCGTAGTCCCTGTCCCTACTCAGCATGTACCGGTAGTAATAATAATAAATAGGTTGATTATGATGATGATGATGATGATGATAGTAGTAGTAGTAGTAGTAGTAGTAGTAGTAGTAGTAGTAGTAGTAGTAGTAGTAGTAGTAGTAGTAGTAGTAGTAGTAGTAGTAGTAGTAGTAGTAGTAGTAGTAGTAGTAGTAGTAGTAGTAGGAGTAGTAGGCCTAGTAGTAGTAGTAGCAGCATCAGTTATAATAGTAGTAATAATGATAATAATAGGCAGTCAACTTGTGGAGCCTAGCACGTGCAACTGTTGTGCTTTCTCAATTGCATTGTACATTTTATCTCCGTGGTCAATACTGTCACCTAGTACACTAAGTAACTGTTTATAGTACGTTGCAGACCCAGTCTGCAATGTTGTGCGATTACATTCTCTATTACATGTGATGGCGACACTGTAACTCCAAAATTTCATGTCGGTACGGGTAAAACCGGGTATACCCGTACCCGTGTTGACCCTACCCGTACCCGACCCGACCCGTGAAATCCGTACCCGACCCGTACCCGATCCGCGTGTACGGGTTGGGTACGGGTAAACCCGCGGGTACGGGTATACCCGCAGACCCCTAGAATGTAATCATTTTGTATGGTTTTTTGGAAGTGTAGGCTATGCGGAACTTTAACTGAAAATTCGTGATGAGAATGAAAATTAAAGAGGAAGAACCCCTTACCACTCATGCTCAATAGTGCTCGGTTAGTTGTTCATCAATCGACAGAAAACCATCACTAAGATCACCAAGAACTATTAGATACACAGACAATAGCCTTTCCCGCATCGCTATAGCAATTGCAGTTTATACGTATAAATGGTGTTGAAAATACAGCAATCTGGTCAAATTTTATGTTTTACCAGGAACACTAGTTAACTTCCAACGTAAAGATGAAGACGCTTTGCTTTTGGCTTCTGATCTGCATTCTGGTGACAGAATACGCGCATTCAGCCGAATTGCCCAAATGTAAGCATACAGGCCTAAATAGAACAAGTCATGGATTCTTTAGTTTCATATGTTATAATTACGATCCAAAATGTAATTGTCATTAGGGCTACTAAGAAAGTATTCAACTCTGAGCCATTGTCGAAACGTATTTCGCAATTCCCTTATTCATGTCTCCTGCCTCTAGCGTTTCTGAAAAGCTACTCTTCAGTTGTAACCGTGCTGCATTTTTTGAAAAGTTAAATCGTGTATTCGTGATTGAATGAATTCAGATTTTAAAAACGCTTTACTTACGAAATATGAGCTATCCAGAGATAATGTAGATGGCAGAAGATCCAGTTGCTTGGAAACATGATAAGATGGGATATATTCACCACGGACAAGGATATAATAGCGAGGTTCAAAAATTCACTGGTTAGACCACAGTTGGAAAACGGTGGTGTAGGGTATGTTCGGTGCCTTGCAGCCGGAGGGTTGCAAGCAGCTGCGTAGGAACCCTGGGCAAGTCCTTCACTCGCAATAATGCGCATCGACGTGAAACTCCGATTCAGTGTCCGCGCTGTAGTCGGGAGCACCTCTAAGTAGAAATCTTAAAGGGCCGCTATAGCAAGTGCTCATACATACATACATACATACATACATACATACATACATACATACATACATACATACATACATACATACATACATACATACATACATACATACATACATACATACATACATACATACATACATACATACATACATACATTGCCATCCAGGTATGGAATCCATACAAAAAACAGGACATGGAAAGCTGGAGAAAGTGCAAAGAAGAGCTACTAGCATGATTTGGGTTTACAAGGATTTGAGCTATGAAGAAAGGTTGGCGTGGGCTAACAACATTAGAGAGAAGGGGGAGCAGTGGAGACCTAATTGAAACCTATACAAGATTATTACTGGAAAGGAGGCAGTGCAGGGAAAGAGATTTTTTAATTAACACCAAACAAGGCACCTCGAGACATACTATAGGCATACATTATTTAAGAAACCGAAAGGAACATTGGGGCAGAATTTCTTCAGTGCAAGGGTTGTGGACTTGCGGAATGATCTGGATGACAGTACTGTCTCAGTGGACACTGTCACGCCTTTTAAGAGGAAGCTAAGAGAGACAGAGGTTATTAAGCATTACAGGTTAACTTGCAGTTGTTCTGACACATATTACACGTCTTCTGAACCATTTTAAATCCTTACTATGTTATGTTTTGCTATAGCTGACGAGTTTGAGAAGAAGAATTCGGTGGAAGCAAATAATGAACAATCTATAGAATCGAACAACGGAATGGAAAAGAGGGGCTTGTACTTGGTGAAGGCGGAAAGGTTTATTTCATAATGATACTCGCCCTAAGTAATTACAATCATTAGTGTTAATGAAGAACACGGAAAGAAAAGAGTTAAACTATTTGACAGAAGAAACCAGATATTTTTCTTAACCATCATGCGCACACACAAACGTTCTAAAAGGCTTTATGCAAATACTCAGAATATTGCATATAAAAATTATTTATTAACATTTGCGTTTGACCCCTTTAAGTTGCAGCTAAATCGAAGGCAGGCATGCCATCAATTACAGATCAAGTCTCTGCAGTGTCATTGAAAAAATAGGTGCATGATGCACAATTATTACTTAGCGAAAAATGTGCAACACCATAGCTCTAGAGATTTGCAATTTGGATGCAAGTTACTCGATACTCTTATAGCATGGTTTGGTTTCTCAAAGGTGCAAAAATTGTTTATCCATACGGAAATGTTCGGTTGAACCATAAACCGTGGCAGCATTTGCGTAAGCATTTAATGAGACCCATATTATGCCATACTGGCTCCATATGTGAGTATAGGCTACGGGTAGAAATTATTATTATTCAATACGGAGTCCATATTCATAGGCTATAGTCAATACGGAGTCCATGTTCCCATTTGCGACCCCCGTATGAAGGGCACCGATAACAGGGCTGTTTTAAGATCCTCGCAGGCCCTAGGCACTCTTTCATTCGTAGACCCCCCAACTGCCAGCAATGCGTTAAAGCTAAGCGCATAATTACGCATTCACATTAGGTCCTATTTATTGACGTCATGTTTAATCATGATTTACGAACACACTTTGTTTTGATTTAAAATCTCAATTTACTTTTTGTAATGTTGATTATTTAAATTTAATATCGTGGAATCTCCACCAAACAGGGGAGGCATAAAGTAGCCGTGCGAGAGTAGTAGCTCTAACAACGTCAAAAAGACGTTGACCGTGGTGACCGTGGGCGACCAAAACACGTAGCGCGAACATGGATTTTCGGGCTTTGCAGCATAATTATTTTGTCTATGTGTGCCTCAAAGCCAATCCGATCAGAGATGGTGAAACCCAAAATAACCATCTCCTGTACCCGCTCGATGCCAGGGATAAGAGGAGTGAGGGCAATAATGAATGTTTGGACCTCGGTCGTTTGACAACCATTTCTCTGGTCTTAGCATGGTCTAATTTAAGATTGCTAATGGATGCCCACTTAGAGATATGGTCAAGTTCAGAAAGAATGCTGTCAATGCAGGAAGCAGGACCAGCATGTAGCTTAGGGGTGTCCAGAAAAATGACACATCGCAGAAAACACCCATACTCAAGTGTTCCCCTGTTATTCTATTCATCTATTGTCTATAAATATTTTTTACAGAATTTTAAAATGTTATCCTGAGGTCCCTCAAAGCCCCGAACATACCCTATATACTTAAACTCCCAGGACTGAAGGCGCAGATGCTCGTCCTCTTCCTCCCTACCCTCCATTTCTGCTCTCTTCCTCCCTACCCTTCCATTTCGCTCTCTTCCTCTCAACCCCCTCCATTTCGCTCTCTACCTCCTTTCCTCCATTTCGCTCTCTTCCTTCCTACCCTCCATTTCGCTCTCTTCCTCCCTTCCCTCCATTGCTCTCTTCCTTCCTACCCTCCATTTCGCTCTCTTCCTTCCTACCCTCCATTTCGCTCTTTTCCTCCTACCCTCCATTTCGCTCTCTTCCTCCCTTTCCTCCCTTTCCTCCATTTCGCTCTCTACCTCCCTACCCTCCATTTCGCTCTCTTCCTTCCTACCCTCCATTTCGCTCTCTCTTCCTTCCTACCCTCCATTTTTTCGCTCTCTTCCTTCCTACCCTCCATTTCGCTCTCTTACTTCCTACCATCCATTTCGCTCTCTTCCTCCCTACCCTCCATTTCGCTCTCTTCCTCCCTACCCTCCATTTCGCTCTCTTCCTTCCTACCCTCCATTTAGCTCTCTTCCTTCCTACCCTCCATTTCTTGCTCTCTTCCTCCCCCACCCTCCATTTCGCTCTCTTCCTCCCTACCTCCATTTCGCTCTCTTCCTCCCTTTCCTCCCTTTCTCCATTTCGCTCTCTTCCTTCCCTACCCTCCATTTCGCTCTCTTCCTCCCTACCCTCCATTTCGCTCTCTTCCTCCCTACCCTCTATTTAGCTCTCTTCCTCCCTACCCTCCATTTCAGTCTCTTCCTCCCTTTCCACCATTTCGCTCTCTTCCTCCCTACCCCTCCATTTCGCTCTCGACCTCCTACCCTCCATTTCGCTCTCTTCCTCCCTACCCTGCATTTTGCTCTCTACCTCCCTTTCCTCCATTTCGCTCTCTTCCTCCTACCCTCCATTTCGCTCTCGTCCTCCCTTTCCTCCAAGACAGGTATACGCTATAGCGGCCGGCTACCCAACCAGAAAACCCCCTTGGTGTGACTGGAGGCAGGCTTTTTCCATTGCACACGCAGCAAAGTTGGGTGTGCTCCCTCCCGTCTTGGTTAGATGTCACATGGATAAATGTCCTTGGGAAACTAAACTAAAATTCTCTTCACACATAATTATCTATACAATAACAGTTCGTCTTCAAAATAATAACCCTTATTGTCCATCATTCAACGACACATAGGCCGAGTTAGCTGGGTCTTATCCCTAATTTGTATAAATACATCACGTCTATTATATGGTATACTATAATTCTTTAAAAACATCACGTCTATTATATAGTATACTATAATTCTTTAAAAACTCAAACTGACCAGTATGCACAGTATACATGACACAGTAGTACCAGACGATAACAAGTTTAACAGGAGTCGAATTTAACTGTATACGGCAGCCATGCAAGGCGCCCATCTGTCCTACTGCTCAGTTTACAAATGCCATCTAGCGTAAGAAAGACCGAATCAACCTTTGCAAAGGTTTCGGTCTGCTTCCTGCTTGCTGTTCTGCTCATACACTCCAGAGTGTTACCATTGTTCCATCACCCCAGCTGTTTTGAGTGTTTTCTGTGCAGAGGTTGAGAGTCCAGTTTTCTGTGTAGACAACAGAGTGAGTTGGTCATAAAAAGGCACGCTTTGATAGGATTCTCCTGAAGGAAGCATCGCAGTTTCTTGTGCGTCACAGCGGTCGCAGATTCCCGACTCATGACGACTTATGACGAGTTTTAACAACGCGATTCGGCAGCAATGCTCGAACCCGAGTCTGACTATAGAATGTTCTTTCCTGATGATGCCAATATAGGATCGACGTACATTTGGACCATGATGACGTTTGACTCGATGGCTAAAGTAAATAGTCCGAGTCTGTGCACGAGTCGGACCATTCCGCGTTTTGAAGACACGCGGAATCCTCCGCACCCGATTACATGGGCGTCCGCAGGGGGGCGCAAGGGGGCGCATGTGCGCCCCTCTGGATTTTGCACATATTTGCAGAGACATTTTTATTATTTGGTTATTATGATTATTACAACACGATTTTCAACGTTATTATCGGAAAAACACTAAATTCCTTAGATAATTATTTAACATTAGGCCTAACTCAATATAAACATATATAAATGACACTGACTCGAGCGACAGTTTCTGACTAAGTAATCAGCATCTTCCCTTAGATGCCAGCTACCACATGTTCAGACATACCCTGCTAGCTTCGGAACCAGTCCCAAGCAGAACCGGCTTTAGGTATAGGCGATATAGGCGGCTGCCTAGAGCGGCATCTTTCAATGGGCGGCAAATTCCGGCAAAATAAAAAAACTAGATAAAACGAGAAAGGAAAGAAATGTTTTGTTCGTACTTCGTGTAGATTTTATGACGCCTCTATCGCCCCATGCATGATTTTATCAGCTTAGAAGAACAAGTGTCCCATTATGCATAACCATACTCAGAAATGGCGGCAACAAATTCAATTTTTCAAAGTCTAAAATGTAACGTATATATAGAGTTCTTTCTTTGTAATATGGAATTCAGTCGTGTCGGCTAATTGGTATCGTATTCCTTTTACCAGCAGATTTAGTGTTGTCTTTAGCCGATGGCAGATAGATAACAGTTAGCCTAGGGCCGACCGGCCCGTGAACCGCGTAGTCAGGTCGTTATATTATATATGTATATAATTATATACACACAAATATATATAGGGCCTAATATAAACATTATAATTGACTGGCTGGAGCGACAGTCCCTGACCAAGTAATCAGCTTCCTCCCTTGGATGCCCGCTAACACACGTTCTGCCAGACTTTTTAAGCATACCCCGCTATAGCTTCGGAACCAGTCCCAAGTTGCAATATACCCCGCTAGCTTCGGAACCAGTCCCAAGCCTGGATGAAGGAGGAATGCGAATCTATTGATCTTTTTGTCGCGCGGGTTGTTACATGTAAACTGAAACTTTTACTACTACGCTTTGTGAGTCAGTTGGGCAGTATCACAGGAACGGAAAAGACGAGCACTTTGGATAATTTCGTAGGAACTGCAGTGAGGGTCGACTGCCAGTGACGACCGTTTATCAGGTCTCTGTATGATATGTGCACATCGAAGCTATTTTTAGACAACAAAGTTGAATTCACAGATAGAGTGATAAATCAGTTTGGACAAGAACCCAGACGATTGCAATTTTTATATCAAGAATAAGGTCAGATTTCAGTCATACAAAATTTAACTATCATAATAGTTTCTGACAGTTAATGTCTATGGTTCTTCGCATGTTGGGATACGCGCTAGAGGATCGAGAGGTAGCCAGCACCAAGGGAGCGAGCGTCGACGGTGGAGTGATCGTTGCTTTCGACGCCCTATTGAGTAACTATGACAACTATTTACAAGTTTGCGCCCCCCTACAAAAATTCCTGCGGACGCCTATGCACCCGAAAGTTTTTGTCGGGAGGTGTCCGTAGGCTAGGTGCACTGGTTTTTTGAACAGCGAGTCATAGAACTCAACATCTGTGATGATGTTCATGGATCCAGCGATCGTTGCTGGCGACTACTGAGCGCGTTTGCCATCGATTTCCAGTGCCTGCATTAGGCCTTCGAGCAGTAGCATACGTGTCACAGAATTTTGTTGCTCCAACCACTGGATCACTACAGAGGAATCTGAAAGAACAAAAACATGGTATATGTTAGCGTTTGAAGTCAATTCCATCGCTCTCTGTGTAGCCTCCACTTCTGCTGCCACGACACATGCGCCATCGATCATCCGGTAGCTTCCATGGCGTACACGAGAGGCCACATTAAAGATTTGCGATACCGGCACGTTACCAATAAACTCTTCCTTAACCCATCGAAGACTGAATTTCTGGTACTGGGCTTTCCAAAGCAACTTTAAAAATGTGATTCGCTTAAGTCACTGAAACTGGGTGACTCAGTTGTTGAGCTGGTAGATCTGATGCTGCTCGTAACTTAGGTGTTGTTTTCAATTCTACCATGTCTCTCACTGGCCATGTATATAAACAATATTTGTAAGTCATCATGTATTACGGTTGCGACCTTTTCGAACTATATCTATAGGAAGTCGGGACGCAATTTTCTCGTAAAACACCTCACGAGTTACAATCATGTGCACGCCATGGGAGCGGCCGTGCAAGTCATGCAACTGGGTAATGATTGTTTTTCTTAAATGTCGTTATCTATTATCTATGAAATTTATATAGCGCCCCTTTCAGATAACCACTCAGAAGCGCTTCTGACCCAGGCCCGGTCAAAAACGGAAAGTCTAAAGTATAGTTTACATGTACAAAAAGAGCCAGAGAGGTCTCGCGAGTGAGAAAGCAGGTCAATGGGGAGGCTATTCCAAAGAGAAGAAACCACTTTTCTTACCACTCCAGAGCTTACCACTCCTCTGGAATGGTAAGAGAAGTGTAAGAATAGAATGCGTCATTTGGGACACATGTGTGAATACGAGTCATATCTGTGCGCCACGTGGTCATGCTGCTATGATGCTAGCAAGTTGAGTGCTCGAATGATGCCTTATTGAAAAATATAATCCTATGAACATGCGTAGAATTCCTGAGACAGCTAACATTACATTAACTTCTCGAATCTCAGACTCAGTCCTGACAACGTTTTTGAAAACAAACAATTAAGGCTAAAAGATAATCTTTTGTATACAGACTTTCAGTCAAAATTTTGCATAAGCTTAATCTGAGGATTTTCCACCATAATGTTGCATTTATATATGTCATCGGTGAAATACGATGCCGTTTACAAATGTGTAACATAAGACAGACCCAGACAGAAGGCACCTGAGTAGAATACTTTTATCAGATGAATTGTTGTTTTCACAGAAAGAAAGATGTTTAGTTTAGGTTATGCACACGTGCCTCTTCAGAAAAACAAAGCCATAGAACACTGAGATAAAATCTGTGTTCTCTGTTTCTTTCAAAATAAAAGACAATTAAACCTACTTTAGGTGACACCCGTGTGTCTTTAAATGTAAATAAAGCCATAGAACACCTTGATATCAGCTGTTTTCTATTTCATTCTGAACAAAAGACATTAGTAACATAGCATACACAGTTGCACTGGAAACAAACAAAGCCGTAGAACTTGTTGATAAGATCTGTTACGTCAAAGTGATTAACGACTTTTCACGAACACATGTAGATAACAGGAGCATACGTGGCAAAAGCTTGGGCGGATTTCTTCCTATAAAAGACGCGACCGTTGAACGTTTCAACATCCAAGTGTTGCTTGCAAGTGGACGCGGACATTCGACTTCAACCGGTAAGAAAGCTTTGATTTCTTTTATGTCTTCCTAGATGTACAAACTGTCGATGTGAAATTTCAAGAGCTTCTCTATTTTCTCAACATTATTGGATCATAAACTACTATAATTGTGCAGGAAGAAATCGAGAATTTCTTAATTTTCGTTTCATAGTTTAAGAATATATTTAAATCGATTTAAAAGAAATCTGAGCGGTTATTTTAGAGTAGGTCGCTATCTTACCTTTATTCATAGATGTGCAAACTGTATACCGATGAGCAGTTTCGTAAGCTAGTGTTGACATTGTCACCTTCAGATCCTATTAGAAAGTTCCCAAGGTAATCGACGAATCAGATACTCAGAGGTACTTATAGGCTACGAAGAACTTAGTAGAAAAGGTAAATAAGTAAGTTAGATATTCAGACAGTGGGAATCTCTCCAGACATTCGCGGACAGTCAGACGATATCAAACAGATATAAAATTCACATTCGATAATGGCTAGAATCAAGCAAACAATTATGTCATCCGCACAGGTAGAGGTAGGCTAGATGATGGGAATGTAATAGAGGTCTGCGGGTAGAGCATTTTGCTACCCGACCCGTACCCGTAACACAGAACCCCTACCCGTACCCGTACCCGACCCGTACTCAAAATTACTACCCGACCCTACCCGTACCCGCGGGTATACCCGTACCCGTAAAGTACCCGTCACGTCATTAGCACGCCTTCCCGTAGTCCCTGTCCCTACTCAGCATGTACCGGTAGTAATAATAATAAATAGGTTGATTATGATGATGATGACGATGATAGTAGTAGTAGTAGTAGTAGTAGTAGTAGTAGTAGTAGTAGTAGTAGTAGTAGTAGTAGTAGTAGTAGTAGTAGTAGTAGTAGTAGTAGTAGTAGTAGTAGTAGTAGTAGTAGTAGTAGTAGTAGTAGTAGTAGGAGTAGTAGGCCTAGTAGTAGTAGTAGTAGTAGCAGCATCAGTTATAATAGTAGTAATAATGATAATAATAGGCAGTCAACTTGTGGAGCCTAGCACGTGCAACTGTTGTGCTTTCTCAATTGCATTGTACATTTTATCTCCGTGGTCAATACTGTCACCTAGTACACTAAGTAACTGTTTATAGTACGTTGCAGACCCAGTCTGCAATGTTGTGCGATTACATTCTCTATTACATGTGATGGCGACACTGTAACTCCAAATTTTCATGTCGGTACGGGTAAAACCGGGTATACCCGTACCCGTGTTGACCCTACCCGTACCCGACCCGACCCGTGAAATCCGTACCCGACCCGTACCCGATCCGCGTGTACGGGTCGGGTACGGGTAAACCCGCGGGTACGGGTATACCCGCAGACCCCTAGAATGTAATCATTTTGTATGGTTTTTTGGAAGTGTAGGCTATGCGGAACTTTAACTGAAAATTCGTGATGAGAATGAAAATTAAAGAGGAAGAACCCCTTACCACTCATGCTCAATAGTGCTCGGTTAGTTGTTCATCAATCGACAGAAAACCATCACTAAGATCACCAAGAACTATTAGATACACAGACAATAGCCTTTCCCGCATCGCTATAGCAATTGCAGTTTATACGTATAAATGGTGTTGAAAATACAGCAATCTGGTCAAATTTTATGTTTTACCAGGAACACTAGTTAACTTCCAACGTAAAGATGAAGACGCTTTGCTTTTGGCTTCTGATCTGCATTCTGGTGACAGAATACGCGCATTCAGCCGAATTGCCCAAATGTAAGCATACAGGCCTAAATAGAACAAGTCATGGATTCTTTAGTTTCATATGTTATAATTACGATCCAAAATGTAATTGTCATTAGGGCTACTAAGAAAGTATTCAACTCTGAGCCATTGTCGAAACGTATTTCGCAATTCCCTTATTCATGTCTCCTGCCTCTAGCGTTTCTGAAAAGCTACTCTTCAGTTGTAACCGTGCTGCATTTTTTGAAAAGTTAAATCGTGTATTCGTGATTGAATGAATTCAGATTTTAAAAACGCTTTACTTACGAAATATGAGCTATCCAGAGATAATGTAGATGGCAGAAGATCCAGTTGCTTGGAAACATGATAAGATGGGATATATTCACCACGGACAAGGATATAATAGCGAGGTTCAAAAATTCACTGGTTAGACCACAGTTGGAAAACGGTGGTGTAGGGTATGTTCGGTGCCTTGCAGCCGGAGGGTTGCAAGCAGCTGCGTAGGAACCCTGGGCAAGTCCTTCACTCGCAATAATGCGCATCGACGTGAAACTCCGATTCAGTGTCCGCGCTGTAGTCGGGAGCACCTCTAAGTAGAAATCTTAAAGGGCCGCTATAGCAAGTGCTCATACATACATACATACATACATACATACATACATACATACATACATACATACATACATACATACATACATACATACATACATACATACATACATACATACATACATACATTGCCATCCAGGTATGGAATCCATACAAAAAACAGGACATGGAAAGCTGGAGAAAGTGCAAAGAAGAGCTACTAGCATGATTTGGGTTTACAAGGATTTGAGCTATGAAGAAAGGTTGGCGTGGGCTAACAACATTAGAGAGAAGGGGGAGCAGTGGAGACCTAATTGAAACCTATACAAGATTATTACTGGAAAGGAGGCAGTGCAGGGAAAGAGATTTTTTAATTAACACCAAACAAGGCACCTCGAGACATACTATAGGCATACATTATTTAAGAAACCGAAAGGAACATTGGGGCAGAATTTCTTCAGTGCAAGGGTTGTGGACTTGCGGAATGATCTGGATGACAGTACTGTCTCAGTGGACACTGTCACGCCTTTTAAGAGGAAGCTAAGAGAGACAGAGGTTATTAAGCATTACAGGTTAACTTGCAGTTGTTCTGACACATATTACACGTCTTCTGAACCATTTTAAATCCTTACTATGTTATGTTTTGCTATAGCTGACGAGTTTGAGAAGAAGAATTCGGTGGAAGCAAATAATGAACAATCTATAGAATCGAACAACGGAATGGAAAAGAGGGGCTTGTACTTGGTGAAGGCGGAAAGGTTTATTTCATAATGATACTCGCCCTAAGTAATTACAATCATTAGTGTTAATGAAGAACACGGAAAGAAAAGAGTTAAACTATTTGACAGAAGAAACCAGATATTTTTCTTAACCATCATGCGCACACACAAACGTTCTAAAAGGCTTTATGCAAATACTCAGAATATTGCATATAAAAATTATTTATTAACATTTGCGTTTGACCCCTTTAAGTTGCAGCTAAATCGAAGGCAGGCATGCCATCAATTACAGATCAAGTCTCTGCAGTGTCATTGAAAAAATAGGTGCATGATGCACAATTATTACTTAGCGAAAAATGTGCAACACCATAGCTCTAGAGATTTGCAATTTGGATGCAAGTTACTCGATACTCTTATAGCATGGTTTGGTTTCTCAAAGGTGCAAAAATTGTTTATCCATACGGAAATGTTCGGTTGAACCATAAACCGTGGCAGCATTTGCGTAAGCATTTAATGAGACCCATATTATGCCATACTGGCTCCATATGTGAGTATAGGCTACGGGTAGAAATTATTATTATTCAATACGGAGTCCATATTCATAGGCTATAGTCAATACGGAGTCCATGTTCCCATTTGCGACCCCCGTATGAAGGGCACCGATAACAGGGCTGTTTTAAGATCCTCGCAGGCCCTAGGCACTCTTTCATTCGTAGACCCCCCAACTGCCAGCAATGCGTTAAAGCTAAGCGCATAATTACGCATTCACATTAGGTCCTATTTATTGACGTCATGTTTAATCATGATTTACGAACACACTTTGTTTTGATTTAAAATCTCAATTTACTTTTTGTAATGTTGATTATTTAAATTTAATATCGTGGATATATCCACTATGGTCTAATCATCTAATGCAATATCTCCGGTTCACTTTTACTATCTTTCGTAGGCCTAAGGCACAGTGCCTAATGTGCCTAATTTATAATACGGCCCTGCACTGTAATGGTTAGTCGCACATGGTTAGGCTTAACACCAATTGTCCTTTTTATCAGTCAATTAGATTTTAATTGCATGATTTTGGTTGCAGTTTAGATGCAAACGAGAAGAACGCACAACGAAATTTTGACAACAATGCCTATGTTTCCGAGTTTGAAAAGCAACGCCCGGGAAGTTGTATTCCTAATAATGGTATATGCTTTGGACGTAACTGCTGTCCGGGTTGCACTTGCAAGCAATATATAGACAATATACTTTGGAAATGCTGGGGTGACTGTTAAGAAGATATAACACTTTGAATAAGAACGACTTCTCCATTCTATTAACATCAAGTACCGGGTATTCGAGTATTCCGTCTACATCATCTTTTTGATTAGACAGTTGTTGTCTAAATCGGACATTTGTTGAAAGTGTGCGAAATGTTTTGCAAATTACATTAACCAAGCATTAAATACTTTGTCGTATTTGTTTCTTTGAGCTGCGTCAGAGGCCGCGTGACTTTACTCTACCAGCAAAGTATGACCGTTACCCTCTCCCCCGAACCTTATATCGATTGATCAGTAAAATCTGTTCCACAATCTTTAAGTCAAAACTTAACGCCTTACAGCTTAGTGTCGTGCTCGCCTCTCGTCTGGAACCAATGAAGGCCCTGCATTGTCCCTACCCGAGGCGGGAGCGCGAGGTCGTTGAGGTCGCGAAAGGAAGAGGCAATAACCATCACCATCATTACCATCCTGAGGATTCGAACTTGGACGAGCAGTCAGTTGCTTAAGTCTAATTATGAAGAACTTAAAGGTCTAGCTACTTCCGAGAAGGCTAGACCACTAAGTTCTTCATAATTAGACTCAAGCAACTGACTTAGGGGGGGCGCTGCACCGAGGGGCAGGCGGCCAGTCTAGACCTTTTACGATGGTTTCTCGAAGGTTTCTCGAAGGTTTCTTGAATTTGACAAAGTGGTGGTGTTCCCAGAAGGCTATTGGTTTCTCCAACGGCACTTGGGTGCGTAGCAACGGACAGTTGCAAACCATCAGGGTTCGCGGTGACCACAACGACTCTGTTCCTTTTTCCGGGCCGTCGGACTTGGACGTCTGGTCTGCCTTAACTTCTGAGCTATTAATTCTGACGCAGCCTTTTGTCTTTGTAAGATGCGGGTCTGATGTGACATAAAAGTTGTATGCTCTTCAACTTGGTGCAACATAACTTCTTCTTGATACATTCTAGACATCGGCAAGCGTTCTAGAATCAAATTGCTAGTGGTGCTAGTCAGCGACAAGGGGGAGATGGTCTTTCCTTTCGACTCTCGCCATCGACAGGTTGCGCTACTAAACTTCCAGCTCTATCCATTTTCTAAGTTAACTCAGATAGATTCAGACAATGCAATCATTTAACGCTATATAATTCTACACAGAAGAAAACATTTAGAGACAAAAGAACAGACTAGACCTGATCAACACAAGTCTATGCTTCAGGCATAAGTACGGTTAAACTTGATAATCATACCTATCCAGTGTAGGCCTAGAAGACAAATACTTCACAATAGAAGCATCTGACCTTTGCTTTATTTCTTCTTTGAGCAGCACTTAGCTTTCATTTCCAATTTTAGCTTTCCCACTATATGAACAGAAACGACAGAAGTCCACTTCCTCTTAAGTAACTTGTACAAAATAAAAGCCTGTATCACAATCCATCATATCCAGCTATTGGCGGGAAAGGAGCACAACGTGATAAATCCACAGCGTCAAGCTTTTCGTTAAATCGACACAGATAGGATGAAACTATTATTTTCCAGCGAGCATCTCAATCGGATCCCTAGCAATCGACGAACTCACAATCAAACTTTAATAAACGACCAGAAGCAATCGATTCATAACACTCTGATTACTTTCCACATAGCAATCTATAGCAAACCATGGCAATCCAGCCGCAAGCGGTCCTCTGCCCTCAACAGTCCGACTGACTGAAGGACAGAATCTGCATTACGGTGGCCCAAAATAACAAAAGTTGGAAATGTTTAGCTCCACAAGGCTGCCCTTGTTACACATGAAAAGATAATCCTGTATGCAAAAATTTGGACAGATTGAACTATGTTTAGAGGTCGCGCCTTTTGCACACTTTTACATTATATAGTATGAAGCGTAAAAAGACATGTATCATTTTGAATAGCAAGGTAGTTACTATTTTGAACGTTGAACAGCCTAATAAAAATATATATCGCAGTGTTACTGCTTAGTCAGAGTGCATTAAATGCAAATAATTTGTAATGCAATATAATTTTTTACTATGAAAGTAGTTTCCAGTCTGCATAATAACCGTCATTGAAGTGCCAGAAAACGCGAAAACCGCGATTATTTCATTTTGTTCTTGTCGGAAAAGAAATCATTGTGTGATGACTGGAGACAAGTTGCAGCAGGTATTGTGTCTGTGTCTGTAACTCATCCTTAGTTACGTGACAAAATTAACCAATTTCAACAATTATTGGCTGAGATCTGATCATTTTTCTTCGATTTTTGTTAGATTTTGTTTCTAATGACCTTGAAATGACCTTGAACGACCCTGAATTTAGCATTTATATTTTAATCAAAATATAGCTCTCATCGAGATAAATAAACAGTAAAAAGTTCATCTAAATTGGACTCCTCATTAATTTGTTGTGATAAAAAGAGTAAATCGACAATGGAACCAAGTTCCAAAACCCAAGCATGCGGTTTTTGCGATTTCTACAAAAAAGTGTCAAAATGGCGCGACCTCTAAACATGCTCAGATCTCTTCAATTTTTTCACCACATAGTCTTCTTGTCAAGTGGAACAAGGGCAGCCTTGTGGAGCAGCATGTTTCAACAAAAATTATTTCCCCGTGTAAGTTTGGGCCACACTAATCTGCATAGCATAAGTAGCTGCGTGCTAGCGTGGTCTGTTCCATCGAGCGCGAAGCCTGTATACTCCCTGGAGGGTTCCGATTCCTCTTGAGCGTGAACCCGATCCTCCCTTCGTCGAGGGTTCCGGTCACCAAGTTTGCGGGGGAGAAAGATCCAGTTTCCCTGGCTGTTGAGAGCTATTAGTAATCGTAATCGTAATCGTAAACTCGGAACTTCTACAGCGCCCACAAAAGCGAAGTCGCGGGAACCAGCTTATTCACAGGCGTTCAATCAAAACTAAATCGATAGGCAGGGGTCAAAATCCAGAGAGTCGGGCAGGCAGACAGGCAGGCGGCTAAGGTGGATGGTGTTTGGTGTTCAGATGGCGAGGTATATACTATATAGGCAGGGAGAAGTGTTGCATTCAGGATAGGATTTGTCAAAAAGCAGTGTTTTCAGTTTCGAGTGAAAGACCCGTGGAGAGATAGCGAGAGGTGGAGTTTTGGTGACTTCGTAGGCTGGGTCAGATATTTGTCGTAGTGCTGGCGGAAGTAGTCATTCATCAGCGTTTGACAGACGTTGTCGCTCCTCCATATAATAGTACGCGGAGTCGCAAACACAAACGTTAGCGACAGACTTTGAGAGTTAGCGACAGACTTAGCGACTCAGTCGACTGAGACAGTTGCTTATCGACTGACAAAGTCGCTTAGGCTTATCGACTGACTAAGTCGCTTAGGCTTATCAACTGACTTAACGACTTGATATCGACTGATCAGGTAATCCGGTACGTCTATTAGTTAACCTACCTAACAATAAAACGCATTTTACGGCGAACTGTAAAGTCACGTTTCGCAGCAAGTCATGGTTTGTGGCAAAATAAAGCGAATATTGCACCAGCCAAGTCAAAATTATCAAACCATTATTGCGTTACATTAAAATCAGATAAGGAATTAAAGCATGCAATATTCAAGTCTGCCTATTTATAATTTATTGTAGGTATGTCTCGCCCAGACTTAGGTCTACCGGCAGCATAGTTCGCCAAAATGGGCCCAAACACCGGATTTTTCTCGGACGCGCAATAAGCCTTTGTTCCATAATTTCACAAATATATCATAAATTTTTCCGGCTTCATCTTTAGCTGTACCTCTGCTGAAACCAACGTATTTTCAATGCGACTTTTGAATCGAAGATTAAACCAATTAAAGAAGTGCGTGACGTCAGGTAACACGACAGAAAAATTTGACTGTTAGGTAGTTGGTCTAAATAAAGATTTCTTAAAAGAAATTATAGCTAGTAAAGTAAGTAGGTAAGTAGTAGTAGGTCGGCGGTAAGGTAATAAATAAATAACAGCTGATATATTAAGTGGATAAAGTCGATAGCAGTCGGCGGAGGATATCGGCGGCGCCGGGAACTATACGGTACTTCTCGTCTCCATTCAATCACGGGAACCAAGTCACCAAACAATGCGAACGAAACAATGCATCTGAATATATTTTTACTCTGTCAACGTGCTGATTGTGTTCAGAGTTACAGTTTTTACAAGTTGCGACCTGTCAGCTTGATGTTCAGAATAAACGAAATTGATTGATTGAATGATAGAGATTTGAGAGTCCAGTTTGGATCAGACGCTAATCAAATATATCCGTTGAAGTTTAAAGAATTGGGCAAAGTTTCGGTAATTGCAATAAAAGTTTTGCACAGCTGCTTGCTTCAAAGGTTCATTCTACAGTCTACGCCAATAGTTTTTTTTTCAAATTTGACTGCATCTATAGTTCTATGCCAACACGGTCAAGCTTCTTCTACTGAGATACGCCTGCTGACCCTCACATCGCAGCTATTCAATGTGTTTCAGTATCCAGTCAGTGGCTAGTCAATAGTCACTACCCTACGTTATTATAGGCCTAAATGCACTGAAAAACAAAGGGTAAACATAAAGTAGAAATCGACTTATGCTGCCATTGCTGCCTACTATACTCTTACAAATATGCGCTACACATGGTTTCACAGAAACCCATTACCTAAATAGGCACTACATTTCAGACCGTTCACAAAGCAATGTATAAATATAGCATACTTTTAAATAGCGCTGCCAAAAACCACACTAACGGAACCAACTTTTTACGAACACTCAGATGATCAAAGCAAAGAATTAGAATTTCTAAGTTGTATGCATACCAGTTTAATTGAAGCAAAGCTGTATTTAGAGTGCAAGGATCCGACTGATCGACTGCGGGCAAGAAGTCAATGCGCAGAATTTAGATTATTTGAGTAGGCCTAAATGATTACGAAGGATGACTGGGATTTGGACGGAGAAGAAGTGCCACACAAACATAAAAGAGATACACTTATATAGTGATATAAAAGATGCAACATGCAGCTTTGAAGATATGTGGGCTGAATTTCTCGGCATGGCTTAGTTCATACATTGTATTAATAATATGTATTAATATATACAATATATATATATATATATATATATATATATATATATATTCGTTTATTGTGAAAAACAATCTGACAAAAGCGCAGAAATGCTTACATGAGTGATGATGGATAATTAAGGTTAGTTAATTTTTTTTAGAATAAACTAGTAAATACTTTTACAGAAAGATGTGGGAATAAATTGAGAGTTGTCTTTAGGTGGGAGAGTATGGTTTAATATTATCTAACTGATTCTAACACTATAGCAGATAATTCATTCCAAGGAATAATCATATAAAAGTTTGCCTTTATTGTCTATACTTCCAAGCAACCGGCATTCATTGTCTCTATAAACTTTATCAACGTGTGGAGAACTGGAGATATATATGAGGAATGCTGTTTTTTGATAGTTTCAACAATAGGTGCTAAGAATTACCAAGTGGGCCCCGTAGCTTCTTGAAACCAATGATCCATTGCCCACTTCCGATTTCTCCGTTGTGAGTCAATGGTCCATGCAGCTCCTATCTATGGGCTTTCGTTATGTGTAAATCGTAGGCCCTATTCTCCATTAACGGTTGTGTTTAGTATTATTCGATCGATGTTATAGGACATGTCTTGATTGATGGTGAAAGACGCCAAGTCATCTCCTGCTCTTGTCTGTGCTTCCATTGCGAATTACCTTTGTTGTCCGATCCACACATTAAAATATCATCAAAATATTTAACTCGCTTATATAGATTTATTTAAATATTTAACCTTCCGTCTGGCGAGTTAGCAGGAAGTTAGCAGGATGCCCTTTTGATCTTCAGAAGCCATCACAAACCATTGTCTGCAATGGATTCAGCTGAAGGTGTTTACGCTTTGTTGATTAATGCGTACGTAGGCCTATACCTTCAGCGGCGAAGTTAGGATCGACATCAAAACTGATCCTAGGCTAACTTTAAAATTTCTCTTAATCCATGAAACGGTAGGTCCACGTTTGGGAAATAAACTTTAACTTTCTTTCATTTGCAACGGCTCGAGTAGTGAGGCCATACTTTTCGTATTACAGATTCTATAGAAACTGAGAAAATTTCGGACTGCTCTAAGCTATAGCATTAGGGATCCTGAGTGGCCGAGTGGGTTGGTAGCCTGCTCGTCACGCCGGCGCCCCGGGTTCGCTTCCCGGTCGGGTCGTTTATCAGAGATTAATTTCTCGGATCTTTACTGCGGGTGGCTCGGTCGCATTATAAACGTGGAGTACAATACAACACACAATACAACACATCACAATACAACTGGGGCGCGGTGGTTTAGGGGTATGTTCGGTGCCTTGCAGCTGGAGGGTTGCGGGTTCGAATCCACCTCAAAGTCGCCGCGTAGGGACCCTGGGCAAGTCCCTCACTCGCAATTGTTCATGCGCTTCGGCGTGAAACTCCGATTCAGCGTTCGCGCAGTAGTCGGGAGCGCCTCTGAATGGGAAATCTGGTAGGGGCGCTATAACAAGTGTTCAAATACAATACAATACAATACAATTGTCATAATTATTTTAAACGTTGTCAGTTAATAATTGCAATCCTGAATGCAATTCTACAGACCACAGCTCTTCAACTATTTCCACTGGAGTTTTCTGTTAATGGAGATTATTGTGGTTTTTGTGTTTTTAAAGCTTCCCATCGTATACCAGCATATCCATCGGCGTTAGATGGGTCCCATGTGTGAATACGAGTCCTATCTGTGTTCCACGTAATCATGCTGGCAAGGTATGCCTACGTACAGTACATGAAGGTGCTTGAATGTTGCCTTACTGAAAAATATATTACCATGAACATGTGTAGAATTCCTAAGGCAGCAAACATTACTTTAACTTCACGAATCTCGGACTCACTCCTGACAGTATTTTCGAAAACAAACAATTTAGGCTGATGAGTTAATCTCTAGTTTTAGGACTTTCAGTCAAATGTTTTTCTTAACTTTAGGATTTACTACTTTACTACTGCATTTAGTTCGTGGGTGAAATACGATGCTGTTTACAAATGCATAATATTTTAACTTGACAGACCTAGACCGAAGTCACCTGAGTAGAATACTTTTATCAGATGAATTATTTTTCCTAGGAAAATAGTTGTTTAGTGTAGGTTATGCACACGTGCCTCTTCTGAAAAACAAAGCCATAGAACACTCAGATAAAATCTATATTCTCTGTTTCTTTCAAAATAAAAGACAAATAAGCCTACTTTAGATGACACCCGTGTGTCTTTAAATATAAATAAAGCCATAGAACATATTGATAACATCTCTATTCTGTTTCATTTCAGTTTCTCTAGAAATAAACAAAGCCGTAGAACTTGTTGATAAGATCTGTGTTCTGCGTTCGCGTCAAAAATAATTGACGACATTTTACAAACCCAAGCAGATAACACGTGTTCAAATCCGCCTAGGCATTTGCCACGTATGGTGTACGTGGCAAAAGCTGGGGCTGATTTCTTCCTATAAAAGACGCGGCAGTTGAACGTTTCAAAATCGAAGAGTTTCTTGCAAGTGGAGGCGGTGATTCGACATCAATTGGTAAGAAAAGCTCATTATGCATGCTTTTTCATTTCTTCTTGATGTAGAAACTATAGATGAGAAGTTTCGTAAGCTTCTCTACTTTTCTCAACATTATTGGACTATAAGCTATGATTGTTATTCTTTAATTTCGTTTTATAGATTAGAAAATATTAAGTGGATTTAAAAGAAATCTGAGCGTTTATTTTAGATTAGGGTTATCTATGTGTCAGCAGCTTAGCTAGTGTTGACATTGTCTCCTACAGATCCTATACTTGAAAGTTTCAAAGGTAATCGTCGAATCAAATACTCAGAAGTACTTAAAGGCTACGAAGAACTTAGTAGAAAAGGTAAATAAGTAGATATTCAGACAGTGGGAATCTCTGCAGATATTCACGGACAGTCAGACGATATCTAACAGAGATGAAATTCACATTCGATAATGGCTAGAATCAAGCAGATACTTATGTCATCCGAACAGGTAGAGGTAGGCTAGATGATGGGAATGTAATTATAATTATTTTTTGGAAGTGTAGCCTAGGCACGCGGAACTTTAACTAGAAATTCAAGATGAGAATGAAAATAAAAGAGTAAGAACCACTCATGCCCAATGCTCGCTTAGCTGCTCATCAGCCGGCAGAAAACCATCACTAAGATCGTCAAGAACTATCAGATAGCCTACGAAGATAACCTTTCCCACATCGCTGTAGCAGTTACAGTTTATACGTGTAAATGATGTTGAAAATACAGCAATCTGGTCAAATTTTATGTTTTAGCAGGACCACTAGTAAATTTCCAACGTAAAGATGAAGACTCTTTGCTTTTGGCTTCTGATCTGCATTCTGGTGGCAGAATACGCGCATTCAGCCGAATTGCCCAAATGTAAGCATATAAATAAAACTAGGTTTCTATAGTTTCATTGGTTATAATTGCGATCCAAAATGTAATTGTCATTACTAAGAAAGTATTCAACTCTGAGCCTTTGTCGAAACGTATTTCGCAATTCCTTTATTCATGTCTCCTGCCTCCAGCGTTTCTGAAAAGCTACTATTCAATCCTAACCGTGCTGCAATTTTTACAAGTTAATTCGTGTATTCGTAATTGTGTGAATTCAGATTTTATAAACGCTTTACTTACGAAATATTAGCTATCCAGAGATAATGTATAAGGCAGAAGATCTAAGAAAGTATAAGGCAGAAGATACAGTTGCTTGGAAACATGCTAAGGAAGGATACACAGGAGAAGCCATTACTCACTTATGTCGTATAATCTGCGACAACTCTTATCAATTGTTTTCTCTATGCAGTAAAGTTTAAAATTATTTATATGTTCGCCTTTTAGTGTCACCAAAGCCACAAACACTACCACATCACTCTTGTCTTTAAATCACTCCACTGGCTTAAAAACCTGAACGAATAGAATATAAAGTCATATCACTTACCTGCAGCACATTTCAATGATCCAGCCCTCCTATCTTCGTCAGTTTATCACGGTTCAGCCACTCCGCTCAACCCGGTCCTCTTCCAGTCTAACACTTCTCCACCATTCCGTCATCTCTTCACTAAACTTTGCAATGGCTCCATAGCCACAACTATTTCACTAACTCAGCTTTAGGTATGATAAAAAGGACAATAGTCAATAAAAAGGATACAATTATACCGAGGTTGTACAAATCACTGATTAGACCACAATTGGAATATTGCATTCAGGTATGGAATCCATACCTGAAACAGGACATGGACAAACTGGTGAAAGTGCTAAGAAGAGCTACTGAAATGATTTGGGGTTTCAAGGATTTGAGCTATGAAGAAAGGTACTAACAACAATAGAGAGAAGCAGGGAGCAGAGGAGACCTAATTGAAGCCTACAAGATTTATACTGGGAAGGAGGCAGTGCAGTGGGTGAGGTTTTTTGAATTAGCACCAAACAAAGCAAATTGGGAACATAAGTTTTTAAAATTATTTAAGAAACCGAAAGGAACATTAGGGCAGAAATTGTTCAGTGCAAGGGTTGTGGACAAGAACACGAGGAATGATTTGGATAATAGTACGGTTTCAGTGAACGTTATATGACAACTTCAAAAAGGAAACTTGGAGAGATAGGTTATTAAAGCATTACAGGTTAATTTGCAGTGGTTCAAACACAATCGACACGTCTTCTGAACCACTTTAAACCCTTGTTATGTTGTGTTGTGTTATAGCTGACGAGTTCGAGAAGAAGAATTCGGTCGACGCAAATAATGAAGAGTTGATGGAACCTAACAACGAACAGCAAAAGAGGAGCTTATACTTGGTGCATGCGGAAAGGTTTATTTTATAAATAATAATAATAATAATAATAATAATAATAATAATAATAATAATAATAATAATAATAATAATAATAATAATAATAATAATAATAACAACGACAATTTATATGGCGCCGTAACGCGGCCATACCGCTACAAGGGCGCCTAATAATACTCGCCATAAGCAATGGCAATCATTAGTGTTAATGAAGAACACGAAAAGGAAAGTGTTAAACTATTTCACAGAAGAGACCAAATATTTTGCTTAACCATCACGCAGAAATGTTCTACAAGGCTTTATGCAAAGAATATTGCATATATTTATTAAGACAAGGACCCTGTAACCCCTGTAATTTGCAACTAAATCGAAGGCAGGCATGCACATAAATTACAAGCCAAGTCTATTCGGTGTCATTGAAAATTTAGGTGACGCACAATTATTACCTAGCGAAAAATGTACAACACTCTAGAGATTTGCGATTTAGATGCAAGTTACTCGATGCTCTAATAGCGTGGTCTGGTCTCTGAAAAATGCAAAAATTGTTTACCCATACGGTAACGTTCGGTTGAACTATAAATCCCGACAGCATATGATGGAGCATTTAATGAGACCCATAGGGTTCCATACTGGTTCCATATGTGAATACGGGGAGAATCACAAAGGACTATTGTTGCGAATCAGTCTCACAAAATGTGTCAACGATCGTGTTTGTCTGTGAAAGTACCTGTTATCAATATCTCTGTAGATACCTTGTTAACTCTGCTTAAGCTTTCTTTAAGAATATTTTTATTGGGTTCCTCTGATGGTAGAAGGTAAATATGACATCGGTATAGAAACTTTTGTGTTGGTATACCTCCACGTGATGAACCAAAAAGGATGGATGTTTGAGTGCTCATGAACCAAATACTAATCTTGCTCTTAATTGTCTCAATTCACACAAACTGTCAACAGCGTCAAGCTGCCACTTTGCCAGGAAATGTGGTTATAGGCTTTAGTCTGTATGCGAAGTCGATATTCCCATTCGCCACCATCATAAGAATGGCATTATAATAGTTAGGCCTACATAACTTCAATTTATTATAAAAAATCAAATTCTAATTGCATGATTTTGGTTGCAGGTTAGATGTAAAGGAGGAGAACGCTGGACGCATGTTGAACCCCAATGCATATGTTTCCGAGTTTAAATATCAACTGGAGTCAACTGACTGTCTTCCTCGTGATCAGCGTTGCCTTACATTACCAATTAAGCCCTGCTGTCCTGGCTTCCGTTGCTTTTATATTTGGCCAAATACTGAGAATTTCAGATGCATAGACCGATAAGGTGACTGCAGTCCCTAAGATACAACACGGTGATTACGAACGACTTCTCCATTCTATCAACATCGATTAATCGAGTATTCCGTCGACATCACCTGTTTAATTAGACAGTTGTTGTCTAAATCAGACATTCGTTGAAAATGTTTTGCAAATTACATTAACCAAGCGTTGAATACGTTGTCGTATTTTTTTTCAGCTGCGTCAGAGGTCGCATGACTTTACTCTGCCAGCAAAGGATGACTGTAACTTTATCCCGAACCCTATATCGACTATCAGTCAAATTATGGCCAACAATATTGAAGCCAAAAATGATTCTTTATTGATGACCTCAGTGCAGTTGTAGTCCCGTTTAACTGTACCCAGTTGTGGTATATGTCACCTGGTCCAGATATTAAACGAATTTATACAGTATACACTCAATGATCAGCGTGCTGGGATTTAAAATCCACACCAGGACAAACAGATCTATTCAGATTTTTGGTCCGGTTTCCCACGACTAAGAGATATATCGACCAGATGCACCAACTCTTCACATCATGGCTCAATCTCGTAATATATACTTTAAGAGACTTCTCGACCTTTAGTGGCCTGGCGCCCATAAACACGAAGAGTAACCAACTTCTTTGTTGGACAACTCATTTAGAGTCCAAACAAAAATGCGACCTGGAAAACTTACAGTTGCGCAGAATCGGCGCAGAATCGCACCCGATTAATTAATTAATTAATCAATTAATTAATTGAAATGAGCAGAGTCGAGGGTATACGGTCGATATGTAAAAGCATATACATTTACATCCACTTGTTATATTCTACTGCTAATACTCTTTTCCTTATTCCAGTTAGTCTTCCTGTTCATGTTCTCATTCTTCGCATTTGCATCCGCCCATCCTTGAGCAGATGCAAATAGTAAGTAGAAAGAGAGCAAGAATAGTTTGAATTGGCCAGCAGGTTGCTGTAGATCCTGTATCTGTCATTGACATAATAATAGAGGTAAGAAAATCTCGACATTTTTGAAGCATCGAAAGAAAGCCAAATCATGAGAACGAGCTTATTCACAGGCGCTCAGTCAAAATCAAAAACGACAGACAAGTAAGGTTCTTCCCCAGGTTCAAGGCCCAGGAGGTAGACATGTAACCGTACGGATAGGGTGGAATGGGTTGAGAAATTAAGAGCTTTGAATTAAGATAAGAAGCAATCAGGCTGATAACATACGTATTACCTAGCCTAGGCAATATATAGCCTTCAACAGCTAAGTTAGGATCGACAAACATCGAACCTGTTCATAACTTTAAAATTTGGCTTAATCTAAGCAATGGTACGTTTTTTGAATGTTTGGGAATAACCCTTAACCTTCTTTAAATTTCAAGGTCAGCCCAACAGTCTCGTCGTTGAGGCGACAATTCAAAACGTTCCATTTTTGTGGATCCATCGGTTACGTAGCTTCCACCCTGAGCTGTCCAGTGTCCATCTCTCTTCCCCTTAGCGACTGACCGTACCTTGACTGAAGTATTTATTATTAGTTATTTAATTCGCCAATCTTCTGAGTATGTTGGTCTTCTTCATAGTTCAAACTCACTGTTTCTTTTTCTTGTCTTGGCTCTTACAGTGGGACGCAACGAGTTTTGAAGTTAAACGATTAAGTGTGCAACGAACCAACAGCAATATTGGTGAACACCTAATAATGTGGCTAGCTTCTAAAGGTCGAGTCGTGTCAATTTCAAAGAGATAACGCTGCAACCTTAAAGCTCGATGTAAGGAGGTGTTTGAGTCCTGTTTGTGCAATAATTTTGTATCAGAGAAAGGAAACGTGATAAGTGCTATAAAAGCTCTTAAAGAAGCGCAATGTAAACGAGTAGTCTATACTGACATTTCATTCATTCATTCATTTCAGATATTTATATAGCGCCTCTTCAAGATTTCTACTCAGGTCCTAGTTGTTGAGGAGCAGGTGTGATTACCTTTGCCTAGAAAAATTATTATAATAAAACAATTATTCTTGACCTTGTTCGGTTGATAAAGGGCGGCGACGTGCAAATAAAACAGCTTTCTATGACAAAACAGAGTCATCGCTTACAAGGAAAGAGCTAGTTCAACACGACACCTTCCTAGAAGGATATTTGGGATGTAAGGCACAGTCTATGGTCCATCCAAGGCCACGCAGGGTTCGTGTAGTATCCGTATCTCCGACCTGAGAGGTAGGAGGTAGGTGTACTGCGAGAGGCGCTTTATAAGTTCGTAAATAGAATAGAATAGAATAGAATAGAATAGAATAGAATAGAATAGAATAGAATAGAATAGAATAGAATAGAATAGAATAGAATAAAATAGAATAGAATAGAATAGAATAGAATAGAATAGAATAGAATAGAATAGAATAGAATAGAATAGAATAGAATAGGATTGTGAAATCCAGGCTTAAAGTCATGAATTATGCGGAAGACGCATATTTATTCTTCTCGAAACTTTCTGCCTTGGCGAGTATTATAGCCGCTGGATGTGGTTCACCCGCAGAGGGATTGCATAGTTCGCTAATGGCAACAGCGGATTCTGATTTTATTCTGTCATCGGGTTCTAGACCAGAATCACTCGGTCACTGATTAATGATTATATATAACGACGACTATTTTCTGGCATGTGTCTGTGTTTATTTATGAATTTCATTGGAAAGATCTTCCATTATCTATTACTTTACACCTGCTGCATAAGCATATTCAGACAATGCAGTGTCTTACTTCCATATAAAATTGTGTTATGCTAAAAAAGAGAGCCCCCGGGTCCTAAGAATGGTGGTCTGGTCCGTTATTTTCAATGGTCTAGTTCTTTTAATTTGTAGTGGCACGAAGCGGAGTCTGGCATTGACTGACAGTAACAGGACGCCTCAGGACAGTAACAGTTCTCTATGATCTTACAAGTTTGGCGTTTTAATTAACCCTTTCTGTACCTTATGACGTACGCCGTACGTCATGATTTAGACGGCCGCGCTACCTTATGACGTACGTGGGGGGGGTGGGCGATAACATCGGGCGTAGAGAGCGAGAGGTACCGAGTTCGAGCCCCGTAGGAGAGACAGGCTTTTTAGGCTGCTATTAGCGCCGTGTATTGCAGGCTGTCTGTTCTGTTAGTAGTTCAGATTTATGTCTTCTGTCATTTGCGCTCTTGTGAATTGTTTCAATTGCATAACTGTAAACTGTACCTGTTGCGATGTGTCAACCGGATTGTTTCAATAAAGGAAGAATTATTATTATTATTATTATTATTATTATTATTATTATTATTATTATTATTATTATTATTATTATTATTATTATTATTATTATTATTATTATTATTATTATTATATACTTATTAGCGACCCTTATAAGATGGCATTGTTCTAGTTAGGCCTACATAACACCAATTGTCTTTATTATAGAAAATGTTTCCGAGTTTAAAAAACAACCGATCGCAGCTGGCTGTATTCGTCTTGGTCAGCTTTGCGATGAACGTGTTGATCGCTGCTGTCAGGGTCTCGTTTGTAAGCAAAGTTATCACCGTAAGAGATGCAATCCCTAAGATAAAAGACGGTGATTACGAACGACTTCTCCATTCTATCAACATCGATTAATCTAGTATTCCGTCGACATCTCTCGTTTAATAAGACAGTTGTTGTCTAAATCAGATATTCGTTGAAGGTGTGCGAAATATTTTGCAAATGACATTAACCAAGCATTGAATACTTTGACGTATTTTTCTTTGAGCTGCGTCAGAGGCCGCATGACTTTGCTCTGCCAGCAAAGTATGATCGTAACTTTATCCCCCGAACCTTATATCGACAATTAGTAAAATTTGTTCCACAATCTTTAATCCAAAACTGACGCATAAAAGCTTAGTGTCGTGCTCGCCCCTCTTCTCGATCCAATGCTGGCTCTGCATTATCCCTATCCGAGGCGGGAGCGCGAGGTCGTAGAGGTCGCAAAAGGAAGAGGCAATCACCATCATCATCATTACCATCCTGAGGATTCGAACCCGGACGAGCAGTAGCTCGGCCACTAAGCTCTTCATAATTAGGCAACTGACTTTGGCGGGCGCTGCACCGAAGGGCATGCGGCCAGTCTAGACCTTTTACGATGGTTTCACTAATTTGACAAAGTATGGGTTCCCCAACGGCACGCAAAGATTTTAGCGTCGTATAATTCTACACAAAAGAAAACATTTAGAGACAAAAGAACAGACTAAACCTGATCAACACAATTCTATGCTTCAGGCATAAGTTCGGTTAAACTTTATAATAATACCTATCCAATGTGGGCCTATAGAACAAATAATGCACAATAGAAACCTTTGACCGTTAGCTTTATTTCTTCTTTGATCAGCACTTAGCTTTCATTTCCAATTTTAGCTTTCCCTTTCTAAATAAACAGAAACGAAAGAAGTTCACTCCCTCTTAAGTAACTTGTACAGAATCTAGGCCTGTATCACAGTCCATCATATCCATCGATTGGCGGGAAAAGAGCACAACGTATTAAATCCACAGCGACAAGCTTCTCGTTAAATCCACAAAGACAGAATAAAGCTATTATTTTCCAGAGAGCAATTCGATCGGATCCCTACCAAACGACGAACTCACAGTCAAACTTTATTAAACGACCAGAAGCAATCGATTCATAACACTCTGATTACTTTCCACATAGCAATCTATAGCAAACCATGGCAATCCAGCCGCAAGCGGGTCCTCTGCCCTCAATAGTCCGACTGACTGAAGGACAGAATCTGCATAGCACAAGTAGCTGCGTGCTAGCGTGGTCTGTTCCCTCGAGCGCGAAGCCTATACTCCCTGCCATGGAGGGTTCCGATTCCTCTTGAGCGTGAACCCCATCCTCCCTTCGTCGAGGATTCCGGTCACCAATTTTGCGGAGGAGAAAGATCCAGTTTCCCTGGCTCTTGAGAGCTATTAGTCATTCATCAGCGTTTGACAGACGTTGTCGCTCCTCCATATAATAGTCCGCGGAGTCGCAAACACAAACGTTAGCGACTGACTTAGCGACTCAATCGCCTGAGCAGTAAACAGAGATTAAATTCATATTCGATAATGGCTAGAATCAAGCAGATACTTATGTCATCCGAACAGGTAGAGGTAGGCTAGATGATGGAAATGTAATTATTTTGTATGGTTTTTTGAAAGTGTGTGCACGCGGAACTTAAAACAAGAAATTCACGATGAGCATGAAAATAAAAGAGGAAGAATCACTTGTGCCCAGTTACTGCAGTGATCGGCTAGCTGCTCATCAGTAGGCAGAAAACCAGCACAAAAATCTTAAAGAACTACCATGCAGATGCATAGAAGACAACCTTTCCACTTAGCTTTAGCAATTACAGTTTATACGTGTAAATGCTCTTAAAAGAGCAATAATCTGGTCAAATTTTATGTTTCAGTAAGAAAACTGGTTTATTTCCAACTTAGCAATGAAGATGCTTTGCTTTTGGCTTCTGATCTGCATTCTGGTGACAGAATATGCGTATTCAGCAACATTGCCGAACTGTAAGCACATTATTATTATTACAGTAGTTTTAAATAGCGCCCCTTCAAGACAGTCTACTCAGGAGCGCTCCCAGCCCAACCTCGGTCAAAAAGGACAGTCTTAAGGCTAGAGAAGAACTGAGCAGAGTGTCCTATTGAGGTCAGGCGCAGTGCCACCGGAAGCCCATTCCAGGTCACCGGGCCGGCCACAGAAAAGGCGCGGCGCTGTCGGATAGCAGTCCGAGCACGGGGGACAAGGAACTCTGCTTGCACCGCTGAGCGTAACGAGCAACGACGCGGAACAGTCACAGTAGGGCAGCAGAGTTCCCGCAGATATGGAGGAGCCAGGCCCTCAGTGCAGCGCCGGACCAATGCAGAGACCCGGTAGGCAATGCGCTGCGGATAGGGAAGCCAATGGAGGACATCCCGCACGTACCAAGAGACTCGAGAGAACTTAGGGATGCGGCCCACAAGGCGGGCAGCCGTGCGCAGGACTCTGCTAAGGCATTTAAGCCGGCAAACTGGGAGCCCATCATATATGGCACTACAGTAGTCCAGACGGGAGACTACGAAGGAATGAACCAGCGTAGAAGCAGCATCTGTGGAGAGGGACCGGGATATCACCCTGAGTTGCCGGAGCTGGTAGAAACAGCTACGGCAAAGGAGATTAATGTGTTGGACAAACGTAAGCTCCTGGTTTAGGGTTACTCCCAGTTCTCGGACTGAGGATGAGAAGGTGAGATGCGGATATTTTGAGGTAATGGAAGCAAGGTCTACCTTAGCAAGCTGCTGACGGGTGCCAAGCCAGATAAGCTGTGTCTTGGTCGGGTTAAGCCGCAAGCGGTTTGATGACATCCAGGCTTGCAGGGTCTCAATGGCCCGGTTCATTGTTTCTACCGCAGAGATCGCCTGCCCCGCCAAGCAGTGGGCATACGCTTGAATGTCATCAGCGTACGATTGGCTCAGGGTAGCCCCAGCCGCAAGCAGGGATCCCAGGTCAGCAGTGAAGATTATGTACAGAAGAGGACCAAGGACGGAGCCCTGGGGTAAACCAAATGGTGCAGGGACCCAAGAGGACTTAGTGGAACCGTGGGCTACCATGAAGGAACGGTCCTGCAGGAAAGAGGTAAGCCATCCAAGCATATTACCAGAAAGGCCGAAGGAGACAGATAAGCGCTGCAGGAGGATCTCATGGTCTACTGTATCGAATGCAGCGCTCACATCGAACAGGGCCAGAAGGGTGACCTGAGATTTATCGATAGCCCCATAAATGTCAGAAAGGAGGCGGACTAGAAGGGTTTCCGTGGAATGGCCCTTGCGGAATCCCGACTGGTAGGTTGGCATAAGGCCATTTCTGTCCAGATAGTGAGTAAGTTGGGCAGCAACAATCTTTTCAATAATCTTGGACAGGAACGAAACATTAGCTATGGGCCTAAAGTTAGTTGGCTCAGTCATGTCAAGTCCCTCGGCCTTAATCACAGGAACAAGAATTGATCTTTTCTGTGAAACGGGCAGGTCACCATCACAGAGGGAGCGGTTGCAAAGTACTGTGAGGAATGGCAGAAGAGTGTCAACGAGCTCCTGGAGGATGAACGTTGGAACAGGATCGAGATTGCAGGTTTTCGGCGCTGACGCTAGGATTGTCCGCCGCAACTCCTCACTAGTAACCGGGCTTAAGATGGACAAACCACAGTTCGTAGGCGGGAAAGTCGGCGGCCGGCAGCCGGCCGTGGCCTCACGGACGGATTGGACCTTGGTCGTAAAGGCCTCCAAGAAGGCGTCGGCTGTGAAGAGCGGTGCAGCCTGGGATGGCTCCGGGCGGGAGCGACCCAAGATATCATTGAAGGTCGTCCAGAGCTTCCTCGGCTCCCCGGAGTGAAGAGCGATCTTGCGCTCCCAGTAGCTCTGCTCTTTGGCCTTGTATTGCCGGTGCATCTCCCGGACGTACTTCACCCAGGCCACGCGGTCATCAGCTGACTTCGTTCGCCTATAGCGCCTCTCCAGACGACGAGCGTGTCGCCTGTAGGAACGACATTCAGCGTCAAACCAAGGTGATAAAACCGAGCGACGCATCTTCACTGTGCGGGCCGGAAGTAAGGTATTGACGATGTCAGTCATGGATGATTCGTATATGGCAAATAGGTCAGAGGTCGAGACGTCGGTGACGGAGACCGGGTCTGCAATGGCCGGGATGTTGAGTAAGGCCTCACGAAAGGCATCACGGTCCAGCTTCTTCCAGTTGTGGAGCTGCTTCTCGACGTGCACCGGTGTTTCACGGAGAAACGGCACCGTGGCAATGACGAGGCCATGATCCGATACAGTCGGCGGGTGTACTTCGAGATCTGTCAATTGGCAGTCGTCTCTTGTGATAAGTACGTCCAGCCAGCCGCCCAGTCGGTGTGTTGGTTCTGAGACTCGCTGCACTAGACCGAATTGTTCTGTGATGAGCGCAAACTCCATCGTCGCAGGCAGCGCCGGGTCCTCAAGATGGAGGTTGAGGTCACCCGCCACAACCAGCTGAGTATTGTGCAGGGCGAACTGTTCAAACAGCGCAGCGAGCTCACCGAAGAAGGCTGCTGATGGTGATTCCGATCCCGGACGATAGATGGTGATGATCGTCAAGGGGCCACGATTTGACGCAACTGAGACAGCTAGAGCCTCAAAGGTGGTACGAGGGTCTGGTATCTTTATCCTTCGTGTAGGCAGAACGGTTCGATGGTAGATGACAATCCCACCGCCACGACGGTCCTCACCCTGGATGTCCACCCTCGGGCAGTCGATGTAGGAGTATCCCGGTGGTGAAGATCGACGCAACGCGACGTCAGCTGTAGAGCTGTGCCACGACTCTGTAACCAGTAGGAGGTCGAGCTCTTCCGCGAGGATCGTATCGGCCACAGCGATGTATTTGTTCCGCAGCGAGCGGACGTTCCACGTCGCCAGACGAATACCATTCGGAGGAGGTAGGGGTGAATCATTGACGGACGCCGGCAGAAGGGGACAAGCCGGCTTCTGTGAAGGCGGAGGGCCTGTCCGATTTCGCCGCTTCACAGGCCTCCCCGCCGCAGGCCGCCATATTCCACAGAAGAAGAGGATTTTTCTTGTGGCGCGAGGTATGCCTAACGGTTGAGCAGAGAGTGCACGAATCCACTCAGAGCTGTAAGTAAGTGGGGGCGCTGTCGCACCCTGAGGGCCGTCCAGAGGGCTGCCCGCGGCTGGGCCAACCCCCACCGTCAAGCGGGACGCAGGTATTACGTCCTCAGTCGGCATGTTATGTAACAGCAAGCTGCATACAGGTAGACGTGAAGTACGCAGAGTGCACAAGTCTATAGTTAGAGTTATATGAGGTGGGCGTTACCGTATCACAGTGGACGCTCAAAACTGTCAAATGCTGGTTTAATCCAAACATTTCGCGAAATGTAGACGCTACATCCTCAGCTAGCATCACTTAATAATCCACAAGTCGAATGTAGTACCGAAAAAACCGTTTTAGAACATTAAACAACGAAAAATTCCACGACCGGGTTGAGCTGGTGTAAACACGCCGAAGCGCCATCTCACCATGTCGATATATATACTAGCCTAGTAGATGGTTTCTGTAGTTTTACTGGTTTAATTTGGAATCAAAACGTAATAATAATATTATTGTCATTACTAAGCAATATATCCAACACTGAGCCTTTGTCGCAAACTATTGTGCAATTTCCTTATTCATGTCATCTGCTTCTACCGTTTCTGAAAAGCTACCTTCCAGTTCTAACCGTGCTGCAACTGATGGTATGCCTAACGGTTGAGCAGAGAGTGCACTCCACCTCTCGCTATCTCTCCACAGGTCTTTCACTCGAAACTGAAAACACTGCTTTTTGACAAATCCTATCCTGAATCCAACACTTCTCCCTGCCTACCTCGCCGTCTGAACACCAAACACCATCCACCTTAGCCGCCTGCCTGTCTGCCTGCCTGACTCTCTGGATTTTGACCCCTGCCTATCGATTTTGATTTTATTGAGCGCCTGTGAATAAGCTGGTTCCCGCGACTTCGCTTTTGTGGGCGCTGTAGAAGTTCCGAGTTTACGATCACGATTACGATTACGATGCATTTGGAAAAATTGATTCATATGACTGTAATTGCATGAATTCAGATTTTTAAACGGTTTACATAACAAATATGCGCTATCCAGATATAATTTAGAAGGCAGAAGATCCAGTTGCTTGGAAACATGTTATAGGGAGTAATACAGAGGAGAAGCCATTTATTACTCATGTCGTATATTGTATTGTATTGTATATTGTATTTGGCCATTTATAAAGCGCTTCTCTCAGCACAAGCATTTCAGAAGCGCTCCCAGTGCGAGCAACCCCGAGGGAAAAGGCAGGATTTTAGTTTTTAAAAAGATGAGGAAATACTACCACAAAGGATGGCGGAGCGGACTGGTGGAAGAAGTCCATTTCACAGAGAAGGTCCTTCTCTGTGGAATGGACTTCCTCCACCTCCTCTGCAGGCGAAGGACCTGGATTGACCCATGGCAGTCCTGATACGGGGAACAAAGAGGTCTAGCCTACTTGGTTACCTGGTGGTGTTGGAAATTAGATGATATGTAAAGTAAAACGGAAGATCATACTTTCAAGCGTTGTGTTCTTATAATCACTCATTATATGGTGAATGGATGCAGATGAAAAACGGTTTTCTGTTACATTATAGCTGACGAGTATGACAAAGAATATTCGGTCGAATCAAATACAGACCAAATTATGGAATTGAACAACGAAAAGAAAAAGAGGGGCTTGTACTTGGTGAAGGCAGAAAGGTTTATCACAATGATACTCGCCATCAGTTATAGTGTTAATGTAGAACACGAAAAGGAAAGTGTAAAATGTTTGACAGAAGAGACCAAATATTTTTCTTAAACATCACACACAAATGTTTTAAAAGGTATTATGTAACTACTCAGACGATTTCATACATTAAAACATGCGCCTAAGCCCTCTAAGTTGCAACTAAATCGAAGGCAGGCATAACAATAAATTTCAGGCCAAGCCTATTCAGTGTCATTGAAAATTAAGGCGATGCATAATTTCTAACAGAAAGCACCCTAGAGATGCCGTTTCCTCGTCTATAAATCTTATATAGTTAGATTAGACTTGCGATTTAGATGCACGTTAATCGATAGGCCTACTCTTAAAGCGTGGTTTGGTCTCTCAGATGTGCACAAATTGTTTATCCATACGGTAACGTTCGGAAGAACCATAATTCATGACAGCATTTGCATAAGCGTTTAATGGGTCCATACTGGTTTCATATGTGAATACGGGTAGAACCGCAAAGGACCATTGCTCCGAACCAGTTTCACAACCGGTCAACGATCGTGTTTGTCTGGGTAGAGTACTTGCTATCAATATCTCTGTAGATACCTTCTTTAAGAATATTTTTATTAGGTTTGTCTGATGGTAGAAGGTAAATATGACATCGGTGAGAACACTTTTGCGTTAGTAAGCCTACTCATAAGTGAACCCAAAAAGATGGATTTTTGAATGGGCATGAAAAAATCTGGCTCTTAATTGCTTCAATTCGCACAAGCTATCAACCGCGTCAAACTGCCGCTCTGCGAGGAAGTGCGATTTTAGGATACAGTCAATACGGGGTCCATAATCCCATTTGCGACCCTCGTAGGACCTGTATTTAAAGGAAGGGCACTGTGATAGTTACGCCTACATGTTTAGGGCTAACAATGATTGTTTTTATTATCAGAAATCAAATTTTAATTGCATACATTTGGTTGTAGGATAGACGAAGGAAGGATGAATGCAAAAGGCTTTGTTAACTCCAATGATTACGTTTCCGAGTTTAAAAATGGACCGATGTCATCTTGTTTTCCTCTAAATGCGGAATGCTGGATACAGAACTGCTGTCCGCCTTCCGCTTGCTTGCCTCCTCAATCCCTGAAGGAATTATTTTGGTATTGCCAAACACGGTGAATAAGAACGACTTCTCCAGTCTATCAATATCGCGTAATTAGGTATTGCGTCTGCATCATCTGCGAGTTGTTGATAAGAAAATTGTGGTCTAAAACGGACGTTTGTTGACAGTGTGCGCATTGTTTTACAAAATACATTAATCAAGCATTGAATACTTTGTCGTGTTTTTTCTTCGGGATACTGTTCTGTCGGTGTAAAGGTTTGGATTGAAAATCCACACCAGGGCAAAACGATATTTTCAGATTTCTCCTCCTTCACACAACGAAGAATTACGTTGACCAATTGCACCAACTCTTCACATCATGGCTCCATCTCGTATTACTTTTAAAGACTTCTCGACCTTAAATGGCCTTGCGCCTATTCATACGCACAGCATTGTTTAAGAATCGCATCCTATTAATTCATTAAAAAATTAGCAGAGCCGAAGGTATACGGCCGCAAAATACAAACGCTTACATTTACATCTACTTGTTATGTTCTTCCTATTCTACTGCTAATGCTCTTTTTCTTATTACAGTTGGTTGCAATTAGGAAGGAGAAAGAGAACAGGAATATATAGGTAGAAAGCCAAATCATTAGAAAGGACAATGCAATTTTGGGTTAAAATTGAACTTTATAATTTTTTCTCATACTAATCATCTAAATAATAGGCTATAACAGAAATAATATTTTATAACTAACTTATGCTCAATTATGTATCTAAAAATTATAAGTTATAAGTTTACACTTTGTGTAAGCCGCCGAAAGGAGAAGACGGAAAGTTATCTAATTTGCCTACGGTTGTGAAATATACCCATAGAAGGAATGTTGTTCTCTGTAGTTTCAACACTAACTAAGAATTACCAAATGTGTTTCGTATCTTTTTGTTCCAAATGAATCACAGCCCACATTCGATTTTTCCGTTGTAATGCAAATGTAGGATCCAGCGTCGGATGTATCGGGGTTCGTAATGTGCAAATTGCATTGTCCATCGATGGTTGTGTTTAGTATTATTCGAGAGTTGTTGTAGGACATGTCCTGATGAATGTTGAGAGAAACGCTTCGTCATCTCCTGATCCTTGTCTATAATCCACTGCAAAGTATCTTTGTAATCCCACAGACACTTTAAAATAGCATCAAAATATTCAGAATGTTGAAATTAATTTTTTTAATATATTTAAATATTCAACATTCTGTTTTGGCGAGTGAGCAGGAAGTTAACAGGATGCAACTTTTGTTCTTTAAAAGCCATCACAATTAGTGCAATCCTGAATGCAAATCTACAGACCATAGCTCTTCAACTATTACCATTGGAATTTTCTGTTAATGGAGATTATTTAGTTGTTGAATTATTAAAACTTCCTATCTTCCCGCCATACCCATCGGCGTCTGCAGTTGGGACCCATGTGTGAATACGAGTCCTATCTGTGCTCCACGTGGTCATGCTGGCAAGGTAAGTGCTTGAATGTTGCTTTATTGAAAAATATATTACCATTGACATGTTTAGATTTCCTGAGGAAGCAAACATTACGTTACCTTAACGAATCTCAGACTCATTCCTGACAGTGTTTTCGAAAACAAACAAGTTAGGCCAAAAAGTTATTCTTTAGTTTTAGAACTTTCATTCAAACGTTAGCATAGCCTGAGGATTTTCTACCTACAAATTTGATTTATTTCATCGATGTAGTACGATGCTGCTTACATAATGTGTAACATATGACAGGCTTAGGCCGAAGTCACCTTAGTAGAATAGTTTTATCAGATGAATTGTTGTTTTTCCTAGAAAGAAAGATGTTTAGTTTAGGTTATGCTCACGTGCCTCTTATAAAAAACAAAGCCATAGAACACCGAGATAAAATCTGCATTCTCTGTTTCTTTCAAAATGAGAGACAACCAGTATTGACCGCACACGTTTGTCTGTAGAAACAAACAAAGTCATAGAACACTCAGATAAATTTTGTATTCTCAATTCCTTTTCTGAATAAAAGACAATTAGTTTTAGTCACATACGTGTGTCTGTAGAAATAAACAAATCCATTGAACATCTTGATAACATCTTTGTTTTTATTTCGCTTTGAACAAAAAGATAGTTCTATTATACACAGTGTCGCTAGAAATAAACAAAGCCGTAGAACTTGTTGATAAGATCGGGTACGTCAAAGTGATTGACGGCTTTTCACGAACACATGTAGAAACACGACCATACGTGGCAAAAGCTCGGGTGGATTTCTTCCAAAAAAAGACGCGAACGTTGAACGTTTCAACATCGAAGTGTTGCTTGGAAGTAGGTCACTCGACTGGTAAGAAAAGCTTTAATTCTTTTTAATTTCTTCCCTGATGTCCAAAATATCGATGCAGTTTTACAAACTTCTCTAATTTTCTCAACATTATTGGAATATAAACTATGATTGACTGTGCACGGTACAGGAAGGAAACGAGAATTTCTTAAATTCGCCATATATATTAAGAGAATTTTAAATGGCGTTTATTTTAGAGTAGGGCTCTATCTGTAACAAGCTATAGTCTTGACATTGTCACATTCAGATCCTACGTCAAAGTTCCAAAGGTAATCGTCGAATCAGATACTCAGAAGTACTTTTAGGCTACGAACAACTTAATTGGTAGGAAAGGTAAATAAATAGATATTCAGACAGTGGGAATCTCTCCGGATATTCACGGACAGTCAGACGATATATTAAACAGAGATGAAATCCATATTCGATTATGGCTAGAATCACACAGACACTTATGTCATCCGCACAGGTAGAGGCAGGCTAGATGATGGAAATGTAACCGAAATAATTTCTTATGGTTTTTGGAAGTTAATGGACGAGGAAATTTAACTGGAAATACATGATGAGAATGACAATGAAAGATGAAAGGACTCGTACCCAATAATGGTCAGCAAGATGCTTATCAGTAGGCGGAAAACCAGCACAAGGATCTTCAAAAACGACCAGATAGCCTACACAGAAGACAACCTTTCCACTCATCCATAGCAATTAAAGTTTAGATGTGTAAAATTAATGCTCTTAAAAGAACAGCCATCAGGTCATATTTTCTGTTTCAGCAGGAACCCGAGGTAATTCCATCGGAAAGATGAAAACACTTTGCTTTTGGCTTCTGATCTGCATTGTGGTGACAGAATATGCGTATTCTGCCAAATTGCCCAAATGTAAGCATAATTATATATAGTATATAGTTTCAATAGTTTCACTGGTTATAATTGGTCGATATGCAAATGTCATTATTAAGAATGTATTAAACGCTGAGCCTTTGCCGAAACGTATTTCGCTATTCTTTTATTCGTGTCATCTGCTTCTAGCGTGTTTGACCGTGCTCCACGTGGAAAGGTTGATTCGTTTATAATCGTAATTGTAAGACTTGAGATTTTCTAAACCCTTTACATATGAAATAAGAGTTTTCAAGAGGTAATGTAGAATGTTAGTGGGAGGCATGCTAGGGAGGAATACAGAGTAGAAGTCACTGATAACTCATGTCGTTTACACTGCGAAATATTAAGCTCTTCCGTGTTCCTTAATCTCTATATTCCGCAAAGTAAAAAATCATTTTGATCGCATTATTGTGTCACTAAAACCCCAAACACTACCATATGACACCTGTTCTTAAATACTACGCTGACATAAAATACCTGAAAGAAAATGAATTTAAAGTCATGTCACTCACCCACAAAGCATTTAATTCCTCTAGCCAAATCACTGCTGCTCTTCCACTGTAACACTTCTCCGCCCTAACGCCGCCTCATCATTAAAATTAAAATTTTCAAATCACTTCTTAGCCATAGCTGTTCCGCCTCTCTGGTATAAAGTTGCGCCAGAATTACGCCAAAAAGCGGATCCATCTTACGAACTCACCGATAGTTTACCTCTTGCTATCTCGCCACGGGTTTTCACTCAAAACTGGAAGTACTGCTCTCTCACAAATCATATCCTCATTCTTCCTTGCCGCTTCATTTCCAGGCACCTCTGCTGCCTGAGCCCCTTGGACCTTGAACCAATTCCCCCCGCCTATCGATTATATTTTCATTACGAGCCTGTGAATAAGTTGGTTCTTCCGACTTCGCCGTTTTGGGAGATAGAGAAATTTCGAAATTACAATCTGTTTAGGTAGGTTAGGAACGACTCTGATGACTTTCTTTGAGAAGAGCCTCTACAGATTCACGATTACAACTACGGTTAAATGGTGCATTTTCTGAAAACCGGCGAAGTTCATTGTGAGTCGAAAACGTGTAATAAGCAGTGAGTGTGCATGCAAAACTTAAGGGTAATTATTAGTCTGGTCAACAACCAAGACAATGGTTTGAGAAGAGAAAGAGGCGAATAGGATGAAAATGAGTCAGGTAGTCGAGTTTTAATCCAGACTTAAAGAGCAATGGAGAGCGACATTTTGCTGGAAGAGAGTTTCAGAGTCTGTGCAAGCGACAGCATAGAGACACCCATCTATTGTTGGCCTTACTCTCTTGTTTGCAGAAGAGGGACAGAGGAACTTCATGTGATTGGTAGGATGCCTAAGGGAATTCGTAAATGAGATAATTTTGTTAAATTAAAATCGAAGATCATGCTCTTAAGCGCTATGTTCTTGGAGTAGGCTGACCAGATATTAGAAACTAAAACCGGGACACTTCAATCACAAAATAAATTTGTGATGTTGTCAATAATTATTATAATATAATTTGCTCAAAATATCTATTTTATGCTTATTGTACTGGCATACAATAAGACTATAAGACTAAGTGAAAGGTTTTATTCAAATCATGCTTTTAAATGTAAAATTAAATTCAAAATTTCTCAAATCAGTTACTCAAATTTGGCACCTGAATGTATGCTTCTGAAAAGTTTTTTTGTCTGCTAACATTCTATTATAACAAATCTTGCCCTTAAATTACAATCCATTGATCTGAAACTTTGTGGAATACGGTGTGGTATGCATACGTACCCTCTGCAGCAGCTAAATTATACTCTTCTTTGCCTGGTTGTTTAGCTATAAAATATTTCGGTAATGATGAAGAACTTGCTCTTGCACTCAGAGCGACCTTTTGTTTCTTAGTGGCAATGTAGTCATTGATGTCTGACCTGCCGCCGTGAACAACCGAAATAGTTAACTTACAGATATAAAAGTGAGATTTAAAATGAACTTACTCGCCAGATGCCAGTAGTAAAATCAAGGAGACGTTGATAAAGTAAGTAAGTATATCCTTTATTTGATCACATGACAAACGCACATGAAATACATCATATATAAGATCGGAAAGTCAGGTCAGTTTTTAAAAACCGGGACATATTTAGAGTTTGGCCTACCTTTCCCGGCAGCCGGGACAGCTAGCAGAAAACCGGGACGTCTGGTCAGCCTATCTTAGAGTCAATCTCTATTTTGTGAATGGATGTCAATGAATAAACGGTTTTCATTGCAGCTGACGAATTTGACAAAATGAATTCGGTCGACGCAAAGTAAGAACAATTCATAGAATCGAACAACGAAAAGGAAAAGAGGAGTAATTACGTGCTGCAGTCAGAAATGTTTGAAACATGATAATGCTTGTCTCAGTAATGGCAATCATTAGTGTTAATGTAGAACACGAAAACGAAAGTGTTAACTATTTGACAGAAGATACCAAATATTTTTCTTAAACATCACACAAAAATGTTCTGAAAGGCTTTATGCAAATACTCAGAATATTGCATACATTAAGATATGCGTTTAACCTCTGTAAGTTGCAACTAATCGAGAGAAGGCATGCCTATCAATTACAGGCCAAGTCTATTCAGTGTCATTGAATATTTAGGTGATGCACAATAATTCGCGTTAGTAATCTTGCTCATAAAGGAGCCCAAAATTATGGATTTTTGAGAGGGCATGAACCAAGTACTAATCGGTCTCTTATATTATTGTTTTAATTCATACAAGCTATCAACAGCGTCAAGCTGCCACTTTGCCAGGAAGTGCGATAATAAATAGGCCATTGTCAATACGGAGTCGATATTCCCATTCGCGACCATCATAAGGCCCGTATTGAAAGAAAGGGCACTGTGATAGCAAGCCTACGCCTACATGGTTAGGTCTAACACTAATTGCTTTTATAATGAGAAAATCAAATTTTAATTGCATGATTTTGGTTGCATGTTACATGAAAGGGAGATGAACGCAAAACGTTCTGGTGACTACAGTGCTTATGATAACGATCAACCAACGCCAAGCTGTGCTTCTGAAGAGGAAGTCTGCTATTATGATGACTGCTGTCCGGGTTTCCTTTGCGAGTCTTATATTACCCCGGACGTAGAAACATTCTATAGTTGCGTTAGTTCGCCGTCTGCAGAACATTCCGAAGACATAACACGGTGAATATAAGAACGACTTCTCCATTCTATCAACATCGAGTATTCCGTCGACATCACCTGTCTAATAAGACAGTTGTTGTCTAAATCAGATATTCGTTGAAAGTGTGCGAAATGTTTTGCAAATGACATTAACCAAGCATTGAATACTTTGTCGTATTTTGTCTCTGAGCTGCGTCAGAGGTTGCATGACTTTACTCTGCCAGCAAAGGATGACCGTAACTTTATTCCCGAACCCTATATCGACCATCAGTCAAATCTGGTGAACAATATTGAAGGCATAAATGATTCTTTATTGATGGCCTCAGTGCAGTTGTAGTCCCGTTTTACTCTACCGAGTTGCGGTATATGTCACCTGGTCCAGATAATTTATTAAACGAAGTTAAACATGCAATGATCGGCGTGCTGGGGTTTTAAAATCCACACCATGGCCAAACAGATATATTCAGATTTTTGCTCCTGTTTCCCACGACTAAGAGATATCGACCAGATGCACCAACTCTTCACATCATGGCTCCATCTCGTAATTCTTTAAGAGACTTCTCGACCTTACAAGTCATGTAAATGGCCTGGCGCCCATTCACACGAAGAGTAACCAACCTTTCTTTGCTGGACAACTCATTTAGAGTCCAAACAAATATGCGACATGGAAAACAATTGCGCAGAATCGGCGCAGAATCGCACCCGATTAATTAATTAATTAATTAATTGAAATGAGCAGAGTCGAGGGTATACGGTCGAAATGTAAAAGCGCCTCTGAGTAGTTTCCTTGAAGGGGCGCTATATAAATTCCCGAATGAATATACATTTACATCCACTTGTTATGTTCTTCTTATTCTACTGCTAATACTCTTTTCCTTATTCCAGTTGGTCTTCCTGTTCATGTTCTTGCATCCGCCCATCCTTGAGCAGGTGCAAATAGTAAGGAGAAAGAGAGCAAGAATAGTTTGAATTGGCCAGCAGGTTGCTGTGGATCCTGTATCTGTCATTGACATGTAGGCTACAGTAGAAGTGGTAAGAAAATCTCGACATTTCTGAAGCATCTAATGAAAGCCAAATCATGAGACCGAACTTATTCACAGGCGCTCAGTCAAAATAAAAAAACGACAGACAAGTAAGGTTCTTCCCCAGGTTCAAGGCCCAGGAGGTAGACATGTAACCTTACGGATAGGGTGGAATGGGTTTTAGAAATTAAGAGCCTTGAATTAAGATAAGAAGGAATCAGGCTGATAACATACCTATTACCTAGCGTATACGCAATATAGCCTTCAACAGCGAAGTTAGTATCGACAAATATCAAACCTGTTCATAACTTTAAAATTTGGTTTAATCTAAGCAACGGTGCGTTTTTTGAATGTTTGGGAATAACCCTTAGCCTTCTTCAAATTTCAAGGTCAGCCCAAAAGTCTCATCGTTATTCAAAACTTTCTATTTTTGTGGATCCATCGGTTACTTAGCTTCCACCCTTAGCTGTCCATCTCTCTTCCTCTTAGGGACTGACTGTAGCCTACCTTGACTGAAGTATTTATTATTAGTTATTTAATTCGCTAATCTTTTGAGTATGCTGGCCTTCTTCATAGTATAAACTCACTGTTTCGATTTCTTGTCTTGGCTCTGACAGTGGGACGCAACGAGTTTTGAAGTTAAACGAATAAGTATACAATGAACTAACAGCAATATTGGTGAACAATTAACAATGTGGCTAGCATCTAAAGGTAGAGTCGTGTCAATTTCAACGAGATAACGCTGCAGCCTTAAAGCTCGATGTAAGGAGGTGCTTGACAATTGTTTTTGCAATATGTATCAGAGAAAGGAAACGTGATAAGTGCTATTAAAGCTCTTAAAGAAGCGAAATATAAACGCGTATACTGGCATTTTTATTGCACCTATAGTTGTTGAGGAGCAGGTGTGATTACCTTTGCCTAGAAAAATTATTATAATAAAGCCATTAATGCTGGATTCAGTTGAATGTGTTTAAGCTGTGCTGACAAATGCGTACGTACTATCGCCTTCAACAGCGAAGTTAAAATCGACATCAAACCTGATCATAACTTTAAAATTTCTGTTTATCTACAACTTCGACGCATATAATATATTGTTGCCACAGAATGGAATGATTTCCTTGAAGTCTATATAGTCTATGTGGATGTGGAAACCGCTATCCGATATCTCCCGTGAATTTCTTTTAACTAAACTATAATCAGAACTAGCGAAATGGCGGATGTTGAGTTAAGTATGCAATTAATGTTTATCCATGCAACGATAGGCCCACGTTGTTTGAATTGTTGGGAATATACATTAGCTTTCTTTCAATTGTAAAGTCTCGAGTAGTGAGACCATACTTTTCATATTACCCATTCTAGAAACTGAGAACATTTCGAACTGCTCTAAGCATCGTCATAAATATGTTAAACCTTGTCAATTAATTAGTGCAATCACGAGTGCAAATCTACAGTCCATAGCTCTGCAACTATTACCATTGAAGTTTCAGTTAATGGAGATTGTTTTAGTTTTTGTGTTTCTAAAACTTCCTATCATGCCAGCATATCCATCGACGTTAGATGGGTCCCGTGTGTGAATAGTGAATACGAGTCCTATCTGTGCAGTACGTGGGCATTCTGGCAAGATAAGTGCACGACTGTTGCCTTATTGAAAAATATGTTACTACAAACATGTGTAGAATTCATGAGGCAGCAAACATTAACTAACTTCACGAATCTCGGACTCATTCCTGGTAGTGTTTTCGAAAACAAGCAATTTAGGCTGAAAAGTTAATCGTTAGTTGAGGACTTTCAGTCAAAAGTTTCTCTTAACTTTAGGATTCACTACTTTACTGCTGCATTTAGCTCCAATAGCTCGTGGGTGAAATATGATGCTGATTACAAATGCGTAATATTTTTATTTGACAGACCAAGACTGAGAGCAATTGAGTAGAATAATTTTATCAGAAAATTGTCGTTGTTTTTCCTAGAAAGAGAGATGTTTAGTTTAGGTTACGCACACGTGCATTCCTCTTCTGAAAAACAAAGCCATAGAACAATCTAGATAAAATCTGTATTCTCTGTTTCTTTTACTATGAAAGACAATTAAGCCTACGTTAGGTGACACACGTGTGTCTTTAAATATAAACAAGTCATAGAACATCTTGATATCAGCTGTATTTTGTTGCATTCTGAACTAAAGAAATTAGTAACCATTATAAACAGTGTCACTAAATACAATCAAAACCGTAGAACTTGTTGATAAGATCTGTTTTCTGCATTCACGTCAGAAATTATTGACGACGTCATACAAACACGAGTAGATAGCATATGTTCAATACCGCCTAGGCATTTGCCACGTTTGGTAGGCCAATACGTGGCAAAATCTTGGGCGGATTTCTTCCTATAAAAGACGCGAACGTTGAACGTTTTAGCATCGAAGAGTTCCTTGCAAGTGGACGCGGACACTCGACTTCAACTGGTAAGAACAGCTCATATGCTTTTTCATTTCTTCCTACATGTAGATGTGGAAACTATACGTAGATGAGTAGTTTTGCAAGCTTCTCTATTTTTCTCAACATTATTGAACTATAAGCTATGATTGTGATTCTTTATTTTCGTTTTATAGATTAGAAAATATTAAGTGGCTTTAAAAGAAATCTTAGCGTTTATTTTAGACTAGGGCTCTCTATGTGTCAGCAGTTTGGCTAGTGACCTAGCCTATTATAGTGTTGACATTGTCTCCTTCAGATCCTACTTGAAAGTTTCCAAGGTACACTCTTAAAATTGCAGAGTTTTCTCAGCTATGCTTTTCTTAGTTGTTATGATAAACTTCATGGAACTATGCAAAATAGCAATTTCAAGAGAAAATTTAGTTTAGTCAGCAAACTTTAGCTGAAAGAGCTAACTTGCGCTTTGGTAATTCTGATAAAAATGTATAGTTGCTTGGCATACTCAAAATGACTTTTCGCTTACGTATCTTCACAAAGCGTTTGTCCTTTTAGCTAATCCAAATACTTATACAGGTTATGACCCTTAGTTGAAATAGCATCGCAACTTGGGCATACATATATCAGCTATGCAAGTTAGCTGGCTAGTAGCATTAATCGACAGCCATGAAGCCCCACCAAAGATGCTTTGCTGCATTAACAACGCCACATAGCGAGACGTCGGATTTAAACACCGTTGATTGGTTGTAATTGGCTATCAAGGAATAGGCTGCACGATTTTCAAACCCAGGTCGACCGTCCAGGAGTCAATTAACTTCCTAATCACTTAAACATCTGGCAATCTGTAGAGGATGACCACTGTGTGATGTATATATTATATAGATAGAATGTGCTGGTTGAACTCATGGATATAACGCTGATGTAGGCGTAGGATTGGATATATTTATATACACTATGTAATTGTATTACTGAACTCTATCACATAGCGTTGTTAGACGGTTGGACGTAATAACTCCAGACGCAGTCGAGTCGAGTCGAGTAGACGAAAGGTCGAATGCTTGACAAAAACATTTGAAAAGTCTCTAGTTTGTTTCAAAACCAGAGCCTTTTCTGAATTATACATATCCCTTATGTCTAACATCAGCAACGCCTGGAATAGTCTACAGTAGGTCTATGGATACGAATCTAGCCCTTTACAGCCAACGACGACAGCGATTCTACAACAACTCTCACCGAAACAACTACAACAACGACTACAGCAATGGAGGCCACATTCCACGTCGCCTCCAAATCAACAATGGACCACCAGCGAATCATCAAAGCAACAACGACTACAGCTCCAGATCGAGAAATGCCAACAGAAGTAGTAGCTTTGGCCGAATGGCCACGGGTGACCAACGCAACAACAACTACTACTTACACCGCGACTACAACCACACAATAACTGGAACGGAAACCGTCACATCAGCAGTAACAACAACTAAGACAACAGCAACACACGCAACAACAACAGCAACAACATCGACATCCAGCATCCAGGCGACCACAGAAGCAACAAGGCATAATGAAAAGCCAACTACGCTTGCATAGTTTCGGAAACGCCTGAAGACTATCTTATTTGTTAGAGCCCTTGGTCGGGAGCACCTCTGAATCATTGAGTGGCGCTATACAAATGTTCAATTACAATTACAACAGTTACCCTACATAGGCAGCCAGCTCCTGCTACAACGCTAATTACGAGATCCAGCTAAGCATGCGTAGTTGCCCTACATAGGCAGCCAGAGCCCCCGCTACAACGCTAATTACAAGATCCAGCTAAGCATGCGTAGTTGCCCTACATAGGCAGCCAGAGCCCCCGCTACAACGCTAATTACAAGATCCAGCTAAGCATGCGTAGTTGACCCACCTACACTGTGCATAGGAGAATCAGCTTGATATTTAAGGCAAATCAGGTACATTCTGATAACTACGCAAAATTACGTGGTTCAGCTCAAGGCTTAGCAAGCTAATTTTTAGTTATGAATCTTAGTTGTGTTGACTGCGGATTCGGCTGATTTAACTTTGCAAATTTAAGAGTGTAATAGTCGAATCAGATACTCAGAAGTACTTAAAGGCTACGAATAAAGGTAAATAGATAGATATCCGACAGCGGGATTCTCTTAGACATTCGCGGACAGTCAGACGATATCAAACAGTGATGAAATTCATTTTCGATAATGGCTAGAATCAAGCAGATACTTATGTCATCCGAACAGGTATAGAGGTAGGCTGGATGATGGGAATGTAATTATTTTGTATGTTTTTTAAGTGTATGCACGCGGAACTTTAAAAAAGAAATTCATGATGAGCATGAAAATAAAAGAGGAAGAATCACTTGTGCCCAGTAGTGATCGGCTAGCTGCTCATCAGTCGGCAGAAAACCAGCACAAAAATCTTCAAAAACTACCAGATACATAGAAGACAACCTTTCCACTTAGCTTTAGCAATTACAGTTCATACGTGTAAATGCTCTTAAAAGAGCAATAATCTGGTCAAATTTTATGTTTCAGTAAGAAAACTGGTTTATTTCCAACGTAGAAATGAAGACGCTTTGCTTTTGGCTTCTGATCTGCATTCTTGTGACAGAATATGCGTATTCAGCCAGATTGCCGAAATGTAAGCACAGGTCGATATATAGTAGATGGTTTCTGTAGTTTTACTGGTTTAATTTGGAATCAAAACGTAATAATAATATTATTGTCATTACTAAACAAAATATCAAACACTGAGCCTTTGTCGCAAAGTATTTTGCAATTGCCCTTATTCATGTCATCTGCTTCTACGGTTTCTGAAAATAGATACCCTCCAGTTCTAACCGTGCTGCAATTGAGGCATGTGGAAAAATTGATTCATATGACTGTAATTGCCTGAATTCATATTTTTAAACGGTTTACACAACAAATATGAGCTATCCAGATATAATTTAGAAGGCAGAAGATCCAGTTGCTTGGAAACATGCTATAGGGAGTAATACAGAGGAGAAGCCAATTATTACTCATGTCGTATATTGTATTGTATTGCATATTGTATTTGGCCATTTATAAAGCGCTTCTCTCAGCAGAAGCATTTCAGAAGCGCTCCCAGGGCGAGCAACCCCGAGGGAAAAGGCAGGATTTTAGTTTTTAAAAAAGATGAGGAAAGACTAACACTAAGGATGGCGGAGCGGACTGGTGGAAGAAGTCCATTCCACAGAGAAGGTCCTCCTCTGTGGAATGGACTTCCTCCACCTCCAATATGCAGGGCATTGCAGGTGAATGACCTGGATTGAACCATGGCAGTCCTGATACGGGGAACAAAGAGGTCTAGCCTACTTGGTTACCTGGTGGTGCTGGAAATTAGATGATATGTTAAAGTAAAATGGAAGATCATACTTTCAAGCGTTGTGTTCTTATAATTACTCACTAGATGGTGAATGGATGCAGATAAAAAAAAACGGTTTTCTGTTACATTATAGCTGACGAGTTTGACAAGGAATATTCGGTCGAATCAAATAAAGAACAATTTATGGAATCGAACAACAAAAAGAAAAAGAGGGGCTTGTACTTGGTGAAGGCAGAAAGGTTTATCACAATAATACTCGCCTTCAGTTACAGCAATCACTAGTGTTAATGTAGAAAACGAAAACGAAAGTGTTAACTATTTGACAGAAGAGACCATATAGTTTTCTTAAACATCACACACAAGTGTTTTATAAGGTATTATGTAAATTTACTCAGACGATTGCATACATTACGACATACGCTTAGCCCAATTATAGCCCCTCTAAGTTGCAACTAAATCGAAGACAGGCATGACAATAAATTTCAAGCCAAGCCTATTCAGTGTCATTGAAAATTAAGGTGATGCACAATTTCTAACAGAAAGCACCATATAAATTCCGTTTTCTTGACGATTAATCTTATATAGGCCTACTATGTAGTTATATTAGACTTGCGATTTAGATGCAAGATACTCTTATAGCGTGGTTTTGTCTCTCAAAGGTGCAAAAATTGTTCATCCATACGGTAACTTTCGGAAGATCCATAATTCCTGACAGCATTTGCATAAGCGTTTAATGGGTCCATGCTTGTTCCATTATGTGAATATGGGTAGAATCGCAAAGGAATATTGCTGCGAACCAGTTTCACAACATGTGTCAACGATCTGGGTAGAGTACCTGCTATCAGTAACTCTGTAGATACTTTGTTAACTCTGTTTGAACTTTCTTTAAGAATATGTTTTATAGTTTTGTCTTATGGTAAAAGGTTAATATGACGTCGGTGAGTACACTTTTGTGTAAGTAAGCCTACCCACCAGGGAACCAAAAGGATGTATGTTTGCGTGGGCATAAACCAAATTCTAATCGGGCTCTTAATTGCTTGAATTCACACAGACTACCAAACAGCGTCAAGCTGCCACTTCGCCAGGAAGTATGGTTATAGGCTATTGCCAGCAGGAACTCCATTTCCCATTCGCGACCCTCATAAGGCCCGTATTGAAAGGAAGGGCACTGTGATAGTTACGCCTACATGGTTAGGCCTAAAACTAATTGTTTTTATAATCAGATAATCAAATTTTAATTGCATGATTTTGGTTGCAGGTTAGATGAACGGGAGATGAACACAAACGGTTTTGTTGACTACAATGTCTACGATTACGATACTCCAACGCCAACCTGTGTTCCTGAAAATGAAGAATGCTTCTTTGATCAATACGGCCGAGATAACTGCTGTCCGGATTACCATTGCTTGTCTTCTCCTGACCCGATAGACGTTATTTTTAATTTGCCTAGGTTAGTTTGCAGAGGGCAGCCCATTCCTAATGCTTATGTTTCCGAGTTTAAAAATCAACCTACGGCAAACTGTGTTCCTCATCTTGAACATGGATGCATTTATGTTCAACCCGGCCAAAGTAACTGCTGTCCGGGTTACAGATGCTTGACTCGTGTTGTCGGGGGAGACTTACTTTGGGTTTGCCTTCTGTAGTCTATTCCGAAGATATAACACGGTGAATTAGAAAGACTTCTCCATGCTATCAACATCGGGTAATCGTGTATTCCGTCGACATCACCTGTTTAATAAGACAGTTATTGTCTAAATCGGACATTTGTTGAAAGAGTGCGAAATGTTTTGCAAATTACATTAACCAAGCATTGAATACTTTGTCGTATTTTTTCTTTGAGCTGCGTCAGAGGTCGCATGACTTTACTCTGCCAGAAAGGGATGACTGTAACTTTATCCCCGAACCTTATTTCGACTATCAGTCAAATCTGGCCAACAATATTGAAGGCAAAAAGGATTCTTTATTGATGGCCTCAGTGCAGTTGTAGTCCAGTTTTACTGTACCCAGTTGCGGTATGTCACCTGGTCCAGCTGTTAAACGAATACTGGAATTTAAAATCCACTCCAGGGCAAAAAGATATGTTCAGATTTCTGCTTCTGTTTTCCAGAGCTAAGAGATATATCGACCACATGCACCTCAAGGTTCGATCTCGCTTTACTTTAAGAGACTTCTCGACCTTAAATGGCCTGGCGCCTAATCACACGCACAGCATTGTTGAAGAATCGCACCCTGTTAATTCATTGAAAAATGAGCAGAGTCGAGAGTATACGGTCGCTATATATACAAGCGTATTATAGACTTAGGTTTTCGTGTTATGTTCTTATTCTACTGCTAATACTCCTTTCCTTATTCCAGTTGGTCTTCCTGTTCATGTTCTCATTCTTCGCATTATTTTGCATCCGCCCATCCTTGAGCGGATGCAGTTAGGAATGAGAAAGAGAACAAGAATAGTTAGAACTGCCCAGCAGGTTGTTGTGGATCAGGTGTCTGTCATTGACATGTAATTGCGGTCGTAAAATCTCGATATTTCGGGAGCATCTAAGGAAAGCCAAATCATGAGAACCAGCTTATTATCAGCCGCTCAGTCTAAACAAAAAACGGCAGCCAAGTAATGTCAGGGTTCTTTCCCAGGTTCAAGGGCCAAGGGGGTAGTCTAAAGGAAGTAAAGCCCCGGATTCAAGTTTAACATTTAATGCGAGAAAACTATATACAGCAGCATATTTACAAGCACAATGATACCTTTACAGCGCGGCAGCAACTCCGCACGACTCTCCAGAACACCAAAAACCACGTCAGCAGGTCTAACGAAGACCTCTATCGCCGCAACGTGTAGAATACAGAAGTGTCGGTCCAGAAGACGACAAAGGGCATACCACCCGAGAACATCAGAAACGGTGCTATGACAAGCACGAAAGACCAAACGGTGGTCGGAAGAAGAAGAACCCAACGAGGGACAACGACACCAAAACGAGAACCAGAACTGGCCTCCTGACGAATCTTAGCACGAGCTTATATAGGCCCACTAGAATACGCGGGAAGCCCATCCTACGTTCCATGCACGTGTTAGGCACTACCACCTTGCACCAGTCCAGTTATATAGGGTCTATGCCTAACAATATATACAAGCGTATAGACTTAGGTTTTCGTGTTATGTTCTTATTCTACTGCTAATACTCCTTTCCTTATTCCAGTTGGTCTTCCTGTTCATGTTCTCATTCTTCGCATTATTTTGCATCCGCCCATCCTTGAGCGGATGCAGTTAGGTATGAGAAAGAGAACAAGAATAGTTAGCAGGTTGCTGTAAAAGTGTAGATCAAAAAACGGCAGCCAAGTAATGTCAGGGTTCTTTCCCAGGTTCAAGGGCCAAGGGGGTAGACATGTAACCTTGCGGGTATAGTGGAATGAATTGAGAATTTAAGATCCTAGAAGTAAGAAGAGAAGGAATCAGGCTGATGACATAGGCCTACCTATCACCTAGCCTATGTAATATCGCCTTCAACAGCGAATATAGGATCGACAATCATCAAACCTGTTCATAACTTTAAAATTTGGCTAAATCTATGCAATGGTACGTTTTCTGAATGGTTGGGAATAGCCCTAGGCCTGCTTAAAATTTCAAGCTCATCCTTGAAGCGACAATAATTATTTCAAAACTTTATATTTTTGTGAATCCATCGGTTACATGGCTTCCACCGTCAGCTGCTCTTTCCTTAGCGACTGACCGTATCTTGATTATTCTAGTTATTTAATTCGCTAATCTTCTGAGTATGTTGCTATTCTTCATTGTTCAAACTCACTGTTTCTTTTTCTTGTCTTGGCGCTGGCAGTGTGCAACAGCAAGTTTTGAAGTCAAACGATTAAGTGTGCGCCTGTAGTCTGTTTTCCTGTTTCGCTTCTAGCCTTTCTTTACAAAATATCAAGTTGTGAAACTAGGACAATGAGTGAACATCATAGTGTCTTAGCAATCGGTTCATTTTGATCGTGTAACACACTCGTTCTGCGCATTGAATTCCTCTAACTTAAGCCGAGGAGGGAAGGCATCAGATTATTTCATCTCTGTAGTAGTCTTCTGAATGGTATCTGCATATCGCCAAGTAGTTTTATAGTAATAACTGCTAATGATCATTATCATTACAATTGTTACAGAACATTTCTTATGGCGCATGCCATATGTATCAATCAGAAGTGTACCGATCTATTTGACTCAGAAGATTATGGTCAAGGTCTCGGTCAAAGTCTTTGCCCCGTGAATAACTGTTTTAAAAAGCACATGAACTATCCCATTTACTGTTGATAAGAATTACTGTTGTTCTGGCATTAATTGTCAGCTGTAGAGTATGTATCCAGGAAGTAACTGCTTGGGTCTATAGTATTACGTTGCACTATAAATGGTCAGTAGCAGTACCGTACTGCATGGGCGCCGTTAGGCGTACGCACTTAGGCCTACGCAAATGCGTACAGCGCTGAAAGGCTAAGAAGTGAAAAATTGCAAATGAAAAAAGTGAAATCTCTATTGTTGGTATTGGCGCCCAAATACCTAGCCGCGCCGCTCAATATAATGTCAAGAATGATTTTACCCACCATATAGGTCTGTACTTGGCTGAGTAACTGTAATATGTAACTGTTCTTATGCATATTTTTGGCAATGATTTAAAAAAATTAATCCCGGATGTTGAAGAATTAAAAAAACTAAAAAATTATTATTCTTAATATTCGTTGGCCAGTTTTAATATTCGTCAATATTAGTCAATTTATAAAAATCTTAATATTCGTAATATTCGCATACTCGTTCTATGCCGCACTCCCTTCCAGGTGCACTAAATCACTTACTCAACATCATCACTCAGATTTCAGCCTGGACGACCGCTAACCTGCTATATCTTAACCGTTCAAAAACAGAATTCCTCATTATTGGCCTCCGCGAGCAATTAAACAAACTAGCCTATCCTCCGACCTTTGTCCAACAGATCTCACTTCTCCCGTACCTTACTGTTCTCTAGTAGGCCTATGAGAATTGTAGAAAAAAGACTGGGGGGTCAGTCATTGATCCACTTGGGAGTTGGGGTGTGCAATGAAGACTTAATAATGGAGTATTAAGAAAGACTAAGGGTTTTGTGGGCGCTGAGAAATTTTCGAAGATTGCATTTAGTGAATTAGTTGAAGTAGGCTAAGAAAACTATACTAACTTACTAAGCATAGTAGTGCAAACAACGTCAGTAACGTCATTATTTACAACAGGTCGTTTCCGATAATTTTTCAAAAAGGCCTATGAAAATCTATCGACTTAGATTATTTTCTGTAATTCATATTTTCATATGTAGGCCTAAGTCATATTTTCTAATTATTTTCTAAGTTATTTTCTAATTATTTTCTAAGTCATATTTTCTAGTTATTTTCTCATACGAATAATGCGAATAAGTCGACTTATAAAATAAATAGAAATCCTGAGGGATCCTTAATACCTCGGGTAAAAGTTAAAATAATAATAATAATAATAATAATAATAATAATAATAATAATAATAATAATAATAATAATAATAATAATAATAATAATAATAATAATAATAATAATAATAATAATAATAATAATAATAATAATAATAATAATAATAATAATAATAATAATAGTCTATCCACTTAGAAAATAATTAGAAAATAGTCTATCGACTTAGAAAATAATTAGAAAATAGGACTTAGAAAATAATTAGAAAATATGACTTAGAAAATAATTAGAAAATATGACTTAGAAAATAATTAGAAAATATGACTTAGAAAATAATTAGAAAATATGACTTAGAAAATAATTAGAAAATATGACTTAGAAAATAATTAGAACATATGACTTAGAAAATAGGACTTAGAAAATATGACTTAGAAAATAATTAGAAAATATGACTTAGAAAATAATTAGAAAATATGACTTAGAAAATAATTAGAAAATATGTCTTAGAAAATAATTAGAAAATAATTAGAAAATATGATTTAGAAAATAATTAGAAAATATGACTTAGAAAATAATAAGAAAATATGACTTAGAAAATAATTAGAAAATATGACTTAGAAAATAATTAGAAAATATGACTTAGAAAATCATTAGAAAATATGACTTAGAAAATAATTAGAAAATATGACTTATTTTCTAAGTCGATAGACTTAGAAAATAAGTCTATCGACTTAGAAAATAAGTCTATCGACTTAGAAAATAATCTATCGACTTAGAAAATAATCTATCGACTTAGAAAATAATCTATTGATATTATATGGTATAATGACATTATTTACTATTATAAAATATGATACTATCATATAATAATGAGTATAATCTACTGTTGAAATGATATGTGTACAAATATTATATTTGTACACCTAAATGGCTTCTCTCGAGTGCTATCTGTCAAATTTCAAGATATCAAATTTCAAAATGTTGTGTTCCTTGAACATTTAGTAAAACTACATCATTAGGCCCTACCTCATGGCTTCACGATTCGGTAGTTGAATCCTTCTCGTTTGGATTGTGTACCATTTATAAACTATTTGTGCTAATTATGTCTGGTCAGCAATATGTTTACCTTAAGGCTTATAGCGCTCTTAGAAATTGAACGTATTTTCTAGTTTTTATATTAAATTCAATAAGTGTCTGGTTTGCTAGTGTTGTCTGCAGTCAAACGCGACTCAAACTACATCTTAGCAACGAGTGACATCTGGTTCCAACAAGCATTGAAATGATGAAGCAATTTTGTTCCGATGACTGCTTAAAATTACAGTGTGGAAATTCAAAAAAGTTTTAAGTGAGGAGGGGCACATCCCCCTCCCCAAACCCCTCCCCTGCTCGGCGCTGCAGGCCACAGCGATCGTCCTTCGGACGCCCGTTCATCGTATCCCTCCACTGACCTTCGTCCCCCGGGCCCCGGCCTACGTGTCGTCTCCGGGTTATTGTGCGTACACAGTTAAAATCCTGGCGGCGCCGCTGCACGTACTGTAGTGGTGGGTGTTGGCGGCGGTGGTGGTGGCGGTGGTGGTGGTGGCAGTAGAAATAATAATGAAAATAAAATTGATGATGACGACGACGCCGACAGTAATAATAATAAATTTACAATAATAATAATATTAATAATATTAATATTAATAATAATAATAATAATAATAATAATATAAATAATAATAATAATAATAATAATAATAATAATAATAATAATAACTTGGTCGCATTCAACGGCACTTTTCCTGCAAACCCTGAAGACGAGGCCTGACCCCCCAGACAAATTTCCTGCTCCTTATAGTAATTTTTCATAAATCCTGAGGGATCCTTAATACCTCGGGTAAAAAAGTAAAAATAATAATAATAATAATAATAATAATAATAATAATAATAATAATAATAATAATAATAATAATAATAATAATAATAATGATAATAATAATAATAATAATAATAATAATAAAAATAATAATAATAATAATAATAATAATAATAATAATAATAATAATAATAATAATAATATAGTTTCTTAGAGCCTGAGGGATTATTTCTACCTCGGGCGATAATAATAATAATAATAATAATAATAATAATAATAATAATAATAATAATAATAATAATAATAATAATAATAGTGTAAAATAATTATATCAGCGCTTATTAAGTGTGCATAAGTGTATTAAGTGTGCATAATTATATCAGGGATCCTTAATACCTCGGGTAAAAAAGTAAAAATAATAATAATAAAATAATAATAATAATAATAATAATAATAATAATAATAATAATAATAATAATAATAATAATAATAATAATAATGATAATAATAATAATAATAATAATAATAATAATAATAATAATAATAATAATAATAATAATAATAATAATAATAATAATAATAATATAGTTTCTTAGAGCCTGAGGGATTATTTCTACCTCGGGCGATAATAATAATAATAATAATAATAATAATAATAATAATAATAATAATAATAATAATAATAATAATAATAATAATGGGAAAACTACTAAGGGAAAGGGAACGTGCCGCGTATGTTGGGCAAAATTTAAGACACACTCATCAGATGGCACCATTCATCGTCATGGGCCTAGGCCTTCTCCCTGCCCCGGATCGAGTCAGCCACCGGCAGAGATACTAGACCCCAGCGCGATTTTGTCGCCTTCCTCTACAACCGACCCTCAACATCACATATCTATCATAACACAGCCAGATTCTGAAGGACAACGCTGTCTTCTACCACCAGTATCTAACCTCTTGCACCCGGTAGCAAGAGGCGCGCTTGTCAAAAGAATTCCCAGATCGGCAAGAGCATCATGCGCCGCCCTTTTGGGTGAACTTATAGAAGCTGTCGTGAGGGAACCAGAAGACACTCGTAAATGGTCGGACCTCTTAGCCTTTGGAGGGTGCATTCTGGTCAAGCCAAAAAGAGGGGGAGTCAAACGCAAGCTAACACGGATAATTATCTCTAGAATAACGAACTGGCGTTCGAAGGGACCGGATTACGATACAGCAGATGAAGATGAAAATAAACCAATGCCAGTCCGTCGTACAGGTCCGATTAAACGTGACTAGTAAAGGGTACGCCGGGGGTAATATCAGTCCGCCCCCACCCCTTTATAAGAGGCCGGTAGTAATATCAGTTGCCCCCCCACCCCTTTATAAGAGGCCGGTAGTAATATCACTTTGCACTAGTAATATCAGCTAGGAGTTCAAAGGTCAATCGACCACAGCCTCGGCCAAAAACAGACACCCATTAAATTTGGTCAAGGGTTGAGGGGGTGGGGCGTGCGTGTGCATACCCCTCCCATTCCAAAGTGGCAATTATTTTTGGGTGTAAGCCACAGCAGGTGCCTACATCAAATTTAGACCCCTTTGGGTGTGAGCCACAGCAGCTGCCTACATCAAATTTAGACCCCTCCATTGGCGCTACAAGGGCTTTGAATATTCATTAAACACAAATTGAGAGGTTTTTGTAATACATGCAACCAACATACATATTGTTTTGGGTCTTTCACTCACATAGCCACTTAGACAATCTTAGGCATTTACACTGTAGGCCATTGCTTTTTGGAGTTTCTACCGGCATCCAATGAGCTTGCAACTCTGTGAATTATAGAATAAGGGCATCATTAGGGCTATTTAGGGTTTGACGTCACACTCACACACACATACTATCGGCTATCTTTCATTGTCTATAATAATCTATCTACCAAACACGAAAAGACATGAATTTAATCAAACTTTATTGAGTAGAAACACAGCATCAGTACATTAAACTGTTACACACAAAATTATGAACCAGATAGTCGTTAAGACCAGTGTCAAAAGTTAACATATTTGTAATAGCATTAACGGTTTTGTTTCTAGCTCTATGAATGCAATAGAATATACAATAGTGTCCACAAAATCGACTGACTACGCTTTGCAAATTTCTATCGGTATAAATCCAACGCGCACAATGTCGGTGTAAAAACGTTCTGAAGGGTGCTTCGGGCGGTTCTCCAAACGAATCAAAGTATTCGCCATATGTAGAATCTTCAATGTACAATACGATCCAATGATTTCCAGGTTTGTCGTGAGGGTCTGTATTACAGACGAGTAGAGCAGGTTTGCTTTTGTCAAATGTTTTAGGTAATCTATCGCTCGCAAACACACCCAAGAACAGTGCTCTACACTTTGCATCTTTCTGAAGTATCTTCTCTATTCTGCTGCCATTCATCTTCAATTCTTGTAATCGAACAGCACGTTTCTCGAGCGATCAATTTCCAAGATATTCTCAAACTCTGCGAATGCGATGACATTAATCGTACTCGCCAGAGCTTGTGCAAATTTAAGATCCAAACGAATATTTCCTTGCTTGAGCAGATTGAAATGACCACCTTCGGCTAGGTCGGCTGTTAGATCGAATGCGTAAAGAGCGTATCCTCCCGGAAAATCCTCTCTTGTTATTTGGTTGCCTTCGTCTCGCATCCACTTTCCAGTTCCCATGAACAACGACGCGTACGCGTTTATAAACTGATTATTAGCGAAATTTAATTCCAATGGTTTCACGGATTGCTGTTGTCCATCCAAGTACACTTTTAACTGCGATAGATTCATATGTTTAAAGTTGAATGGATTCTTTGTGTAGCTCCCGTTAAACGCATCATTGTCAACACATCCTATAACGAGTCTAGTGGGTAATTGGCCAGAGAAGAGACATTCTTGAGTGGCATCGAGATTGCCTCTGGGTATGGTAAAGGTTTTACAAACACCTCGGCGAATGGGGAATTTCACGTTGCCGGCTTCGAGTGCTTTCGCGTGCGCAAGAAACACTGACGGACTCAGTTTAACTTTTCTAATGTACAACTTGCATTCCAAAATTCGAACTTTAAATGCGGCTCCTTGGACAGAAGACATCAAGCAGAATGCATCTTTATTTCGGACGAGACGTATCTTTATATTGACATCGTTAGGAAGGAAGCGATCTTGGAAGAATAGATCACTATGTATACATCCCAACATTTCAACAATATTTCCTTCGTTGGCCAATGCACTGCGTTTCTTAAACCCGGTATTTACACCGTTAGCATCGTGTGGATTGGCTTCTTCAAAATGAGTGGCAACGTCTTTGTAATACAAAGACGACGTCAATTGTGAGCTTTTAGCCGCATCACCATAGCTTAGAAGTGTTTCCAAGTAGCTTCGATATGCATACGTATTGTTCGAGTCCGTAACAAGCGTGTCGTTTAAGGTAATGTCGACTTCGGAAAACAGACTGTGTAAGAGCAGGTTAACGGGGCCAACGTTGTCGCCGGCATCAATGGCATCGTTGTTTGCTTTTACAATTTGAGCTCTGACGTACAACTGTGAATTTGACAAGTCTATGTAGTCTTGTCCAGCTCCGGTGATACTAAATTCTATTGGATTTCCTTGAGAAATAGTTGCAATGGGGTTATATTCTACAAAGGTGCCGCTCTCTATACTGGTCTGCGTTGGAGGCACGACAAAGAGATCCAATTCACTCTTTGTGCATTCACAAGACTGTGGATGAACGAAAGCCATGTTTGTTAGATCTCTCCGAATATGTCGTGCTTTACTCTTTTAGTAATTCGCTTAAGAGATCTTTTTCGCCTCTTCCTACCACTGCCACTCTGGTTAGTGAAATCACTAGATGATGTGAATGCTTTTATACCTTCAGGAATACGTCTTTTGCTCGACTCTTTAAGTTCTTGTCCCTCTACGACATCATTGGCAATCTGCAAACCAGTTCTCAGAAATTGTTTTCCAAAAGCCTTAGCACCTGTTTGAATGAGTGGCCAAGCGTTTCTGAAAAGACCGCTCAGAAAACTCCCCAAACCATGTCCGCGTTGCATACGAGCACCTTGGAACACGGACATTCCGTTACCGCTCTGATTCAAATAATAATCTTCATAGTCGAGTCTACTCGCATCGCAACAAAATTGTTTTTTCATTGTAGATGATATGGTATTTTGCAGCGTCTGAAATGTAGTGTCACAATCACCTTCCCGTATTCAAATGGAATTGGATCGCCAGTGTCGCTTCTTATATCAATTTCCAAAGAATCAAAACTTTTAAGCTGCAGAGGCACATATAGAGGTTTTTCGTATATCGTATTCACAGTCTGGCCACCTTTTTCAGTTACGCGAACTATGCGAAGTAATGGAGCTTTTGTATCACCGACGGAAACGTGCTCTAAGACATTGCAATAGACGTACATGGAAGAAAAACCACGATTGATGTCGCAAGCGTTTGTAGCTTTCCATTCCCAATTGTTGTCATCCTCGTTTTCAACTGGGTTCTGTCGTCCGCCGATACCCAGCATGGAGCATAATGATGGAGTGAAATTTATACGCGACATTGCTGATAAATCTGCATTGAGACGCTTCGTTATAGGATTATACATGAACCTTGGATATGATTCATATTTGCCTCCACAGGCTGCTTCTTTTATAAGGTCATTTATCGATTCTACTAGAACCGAGGGTGTTTCGTAATATCCGGGTGATAGACGCAGTATCTTATTCATAGAACTTCGCGGTTTATCATCGACAAGCTTGCCCATTTGTAAATACGTAAATCTACCTTCCATTTTTTCTAAATTAGACCAGCTATGTTGATATTGAATTTCCACCAAACCAACCTCCCAATCATCGCATTCTTCAAAACGAGTTCTCCCTTTGAGTTCCAACGTATATCAGGATTGACGTTCATGTGAGTTAACAGTCTAGAAGCCTGACTTTTCCATCTCTTTGGAACTGATTCCAACACGTCGTGTTCGATAAGTTTCGAATAGTCGAGCGCTGGTGGTTTAGCGCCCTGGGCGGCGGCGGCGGCGGCTTCTCCCGATTCGAACTTGGTTATAACGTTAGGTTTATCCAGATTCAAATAGCGACTTAAACTGTTCGTGTACAATTTTGCTTTATCATCATCTGCAATGTTCCGATGAAGTATCTCATACATTTCTCCGTCCAATTTCGATAGAGTTTTATCTAACATAGTTTCCTTCCATTTCTCAATTTGTCGTGGTTCTACTAAAACCATCTTTTTCGTGTGCTCCATACTATATTTTGTTGCTTAGCAGCGTACCGAGGAAGGAAAGCACGGGTGTTAGCAGGGCACCTAAGAAACCACCCGATTGTACGATTCGTCTCTTAATCTTCTGTCGAGTTTTCTTAGAAGTTAATTTTCTGAGCTTCTGTTTGAATCGACTCAGCCTGCTCTTCTGAGCTTTCTTCAACGGAACATTCCCTTTTAAGACGTTGAGCGCACACTCGCAAAGACAACACAAGAGCGTCTGCTTGCAATTCTTCATAATCTTTTTCCGCATTTTGGGTGACGCTTCTTTAAGCAGCTTCAGCTCCGCAAAATTCCTCATCAGTCTAGTTGACATTTTTACTATGAATGACAGGACGGCGATTTACGTGGACTTATATTCACTTCCTCATGTAGACGTAATGCGTTTCACCTGGGAATATATTGGTTCTCAATCTACATCGCTCGTCTGATCCAGCCGTCAGATCGACTAGAAGATATCCAAATGGCACCATAGTCGCATCTGCAAATGCTTCTATCATAAACTGCGATTTTCCAGGAAACATCTGTCTGGCCAAATTTGCAACTTGCGTTGAATCTCTAACGTTCTTGAAAAGAACTAGATAATGAGCATTCAAACTTATCGTTCTCATATGTTTGTTGTTATAAAATAGATTTTGAGTGAGGTATAATATAGAAACATTTCTATGGTGACTGATTTTCGTGAATAACTGCGTTACACGATGGTCTGTTTCAGCCATTAAGTCGTCCAACACAAGAAGCGTGCTCTCTTTTCCATCGAAAATATTCAAGTCTGGAAGCCCCTCGTGAAACTGAATTTGTGGATATTTATCAAAAATTTCTTGGTAGATGCCATAGCACCACATCACCTTATGGATTGTTGGCTTCACCATATGTGGCAGATGATCTATAAAACGCAGCGTAAATTGCGTTTTGCCACAGCCTGATGGGCCGCTAACTATAGCCGAGAACGGATGTATCCAACTGACGTCCATTGTAGAAACTGATAGAAATTTATAATGTAGTGGATTTATATATTTAAAACAGAAATTTCTTGCGCTTGTAGTCATTGCACGTCGAGTTGTCAACGCCGTCGTACTCAACGATTCATCACATTTCTCAAGCTGTACACGAAAAATGTGTTTCAAGCATGTCAAGGAGGAGCTTATTCAGATGTTCGAGCAACCGTCGAACGATGATTGCCATTGCTGTGTAGACGAAATTGATGGGAATGAAGAGCACATATTAAAGCCGTCTGAACTGAGTCTTACTCAGACCTGTCAGTTCGATGTCTGTGGAAATTATCAATGTCTGTGTGAAGTTTGTATGCCAGAAGCTGAAAGAAAAGAATTAAACTCGAGAGAGCTTCGTCTATCACGTCTTAAGACCGAGAATGAAATGTTTAAGCGTTCTGTGATTTGTCGAAATTGTAAAATGAATAGGGTAGAAATTCTGGCCAACCCGGGCTACGGCCTGCTAGTCTATTGTTCCATGCTCTGGCCCACAGCCTGCCACTCCTTTGTATCCTGGCTGGGCTACCCAAGTCTTTTGTTCTCCATTCTAAATCACGGCCAATCAGATCGAATGACGGGTAGGCACACGCTAGGTCATTGGTCCAGGCTCCAAAGCCGGCTCATTTGATTGACGGGTAAGCGCACGTGCAATCATTGGTCAGTGCTCGAGACAATAAACATGATTGACAGTTATGCGCGTGTGGACCTATTGTTCGATATACACGAACAAGCGATTGAGGGTCAGACGCTCAACTTTGATCGACAGGCAGGTGCGAGCAATTCCATTGGACGCGGCTCTGAACCATCCAATTTCATCGGCTTGTAAACTCGTAAGCCCCTCCCCTCCCCCAAACCCAATGGCAAGGGCGGGGGCGGCGGCGGCGGCGGCTGTCTACTCCCAATATAAAGCCCAAGCTTACTTACTTATCATATCCTATCATTTAAGAAGTTTGGTCTCATAGGGATATTGGAATCGATACTTTATATATATTTCTAAGAACTCATAAACTCAAAAGACAATCGAAATGACGTTTTCAATAAAGTTTATTAAATTCAACAAACGTCTTATTCACATAAATGTTTTACAAACGTAATTATGCACCAAATAATCGTTTAGACCAGTGTCCGAGGTAAGAAGGTTAATAATAGCGTTAATGTTTTTATTTCTAGCTCTATGAATACAGTAAAATATGCAATAGTGTCCGCAAACATGACTGACGAGACTTTGCAAATGTTTCTCATTGAAAATCCAACGCGTACAATGTCTATTCAAAAAATCTTTAAACGGTGCATCTGGCGGTCTTCCGAAAGAGTCAAAGAATTCGCCATAGGAAGAATCCTCAACGTACAAGACGACCCAATGCTGTCCGGGCTTATCGTGTGGGTCCGTATTACAAACCAATAGCGTAGGTTCTCCCGTATCTAACTTGTCAGGTAGACGATCGCAAGCGAATACTCCGATAAACATCCGTCCACATTTCGCATCATTCGTCAATATCGATTCAATTTTATCTCCATTCATTTTCAATTCTTGTAATCGAAAATCACGTTTCGCGATCGATCAATTTCCAGAATATTTTCAAACTCCGCAAAAGCTATGACGTTTATCGTATTCTCCAAGGCTTGCGCAAATTTCATATCCACACGAACGTTTCCCTGTTTAAGCAGATTGAAATGATCACCCTCGCATAAATCGGGAGTCAGATCGAAAGCGTAAAGAGCGTAACCACCGACAAAGTCCTCTCTGCTTATCTGATTTCCTTCGTCTCGCATCCACTTGCCAGTTCCCATAAATAACGAAGCGTAGGCGTTAATATATTGGTTGTTGGCAAAGTTAATTTCCAATGGTTTCACCGATTGTTGCTGACCATCCAAATATACTTTTAGTTGCGACAGATGCATATGTTTAAAGTTGAACGGATTCTTCGTATAGCTGCCGTTAAACGCGTCGTTGTCTACGCATCCGATAACGATCCTAGTGGGTAACTGTCCGGAGAAAAGACTTTCTTGCGACGCATCCAAATTACCTCTGGGTATGGTGAATGTTTTACAAATTGCTCTTCTTATCGGAAATTTCACGTTTCCACGTTCGAGAGCTTTCGCGTGTGCCAGAAACACCGACGGACTCAATTTAACTTTTCTGACGTACAATTTACATTCCAGAATTCGAACTTTATACGCAGCACCTTGAACGCTCGACATCAAACAGAATGAATCTTTATTTCTGACGAGACGCACCCTTATATTTATATCGTTAGGGAGGAACCGATCCTGAAAAAATAGATCGCTGTGAATACCACCGAGCATATCCACGACTCGTCCTTCGTCTACGTACGCGCTACGTTTCTTAAAACCGTCATTTTCAGCATCGTTATCGTGCGGATTGGCGTCTTCGAAATGACCAGCGATATCCTTGTAATACAGAGCCGAGGTAAGTTGTGAAGTTTTGGCGCCTCCGCCGTAGCTTAATATAGTTTCCAAATAACTACGATACGCGTACGTATTGTTCGAAGCTGTAACGAGAGTATCGTTTAATGTAATGTCGACCTCGGAAAACAAACTGTGTAGAAACAAATTGACCGGACCAACGTGCAAGCCAGCAGCTATCGGATCGTTGTTCGCGCCTATTATCTGAGCTCTAACGTATAATTGCGTGCTCGACAAATCCAGATAGTCTTGTCCGGCTCCGGTAATACTAAATTCTATCGGCGTTCCTTGCGAAATCGTCGCTACGGGATTATATTCTACGAACGAACCGGCCTCTATACTAGTCTGCGTCGGCGGTACGATAAAGAGATCTAATTCACTCTTCGTACATTCGCACGATTGAGGATGAACGAATGCCATACTTAAATTTTGCCGAATATGTCGCTCTTGCTTCTTTTACTTTGGGTCTTCGTCGTCGATCTTTTACGTCTCCGCTTCCTTCTTCTCCCACCGCTGCCGCCTTGCGTATTGAAATCGTAGGAAGATGCGAATGCTTTTATACCTTCTGGAATACGTCTTTTGCTAGACTCTTTGAAATTACGTCCTTCCGAAACGTCATTAGCGATTTGCAAACCCGTTCTCAATACCTGCTTCCCGAATGCTTTAGCGCCAGTCTGAATCAAAGGCCAAGCGCTTCTGAAGAAACCGCTCAGAATACTCCCCAATCCGTGTCCACGTTGCATGCGACTGCCTTGAAATACTGGCATACCGCTACCGCTCTGTTTCAAATAATAATCTTCGTAGGCGAACCTACTCGCATCGCAGCAAAATTGTCTTTTCATTGTAAGAGGTATGGTATTTTGCAGTGTCTGAAATGAAGCGTCACAATCGACTTCCCGTACTCGAATGGAATCGGATTCCCAGTGTCGCTCCTTATATCTATTTCGATCGAGTCAAAGTGCTTCTGCTGTAACGGTACGTATAGGGGTTTTTCGTATAGCGTATGCACGTTATCGCCGCCTTTGCCAGATAGGTGAACGATACGAAGTAACGGCGCTTTGGTATCGCCTATGGGTATATGCTCCAAGACATTGCAATATACGTACATGGAAGAAAAACCTCGATTTATATCGCAAGCGTGTGCAGACACCCACTCTAAAGGCGCTTCATCGGCATACTCATCGTTTTGGACGCTATTCTGCGATTCGGGCAAACCCAACATCGCGCACAAGGCAGGCGAGAATAGTATGTGCGCACCCCAGTTTATATCCGCCGTCAGACGCTTCGTTATAGCGTTGTACTTAAACGTCGGAAAAGCTTCGAGTTTGAATTCATCGACCATATGTTTTATACGTTCGTTAATCGCGTGCACGAGATCGGTTATCGAATCGTAATAACCGGGTGCTAGACTCAGCATCTTGCTGAAATAACCCATTGGCTCGATATGCGGGCTGACTAATTGCGAATATACAAAGGTACCTTCGCCTCTTTCTAAATTGAACCACGTATGCTGATATTGTATTTCTACCAATCCTACTTCCCAATCGCCGGACAGAGCTATACCGTTTTCCAATCTCGTCGTATAACGCGTAACGGTATTATTCGGATAGTAATGCGTAGAGCTGTTACTCGGTAATGTAATGTAAAAATGCGCCATCCTGCTCGTACGACGTACTCTGTTCGACTGAACTCTCGAATAGTTAAGCGTCGAATATATCCGACGTCCACGAGTTAAAGCTATCGTCGTATCCTTTCCACTTTACAAAATATTCGGTTTTCCCACCACGCTTACGAGATTTTAACACGTTTTCGACTCTGTAAATATCGTCTTCTTTCGTGATCCGTTGCAATTCCTCTTCGTAGAATTTGCCTTTTAATTTCTCTTTATTCAAATCGGCGAGTTCGTAAGTTATTGGATCGGATGGTATGCGAGCAACGATTGTGAAAATTTCGTCAGTCCAAGAAGGTAAGTAACCTTTCTTGAAGGCGATTCGTGCTTTGCTTATGCGAACCTTGTCGCCCACGCTATACTTCCAAACAGCCGGCCTTTTCTTTTCACCGTACAAACGCTTTCTAATAACGTCTTCGTTTTCGATTGAAACCTGGCTCGGGGGCATGCCTATACTTCTGTGATAAGTATTATTATACGAATGTACGAGATCTTGTAAAACGTCCGTATAACGATGCGTATTTTTATACGTGAAATACTTCCACATCTTGGTTTTAAGAGTCCGATTAAATCTTTCCACGACGGAGGCTTTTATGTCCTCGTTTTCGGTCGTGTAGAAGCGAACGGTATTTTTGCGCAAGAGCGCTTGAAACGATTTGTTAAGAAATTCAGTACCCTTATCGGTTTGTAAATGAGCGGGATGTCTGTCCGTCAACAGCGTTGAAAAGGCTTCCGTCAAAGCGGCTCCGGTCTTCGATTTAAGCGGAAGTACCCACGCATATTTAGAAAACACGTCTATACAGGTTAGTAGATATTTATTCTTGTCGTTATATTTTGACAAAGAGGAAAGGTCTGCCAAATCGGCTTGCCACAAATCGTCTATACCGACCGTAAATGTTCTTCTACGTCTAAACGTTAATCTAACGGGTTTATGCAAAGTATAAGCGTCTTTATTCAATAACCAAGTTCTGATATCTTTAGTTTTAACTCGATCTTTTACGTGTCTTTTAAACGTTTGCACTCCACCAAAACTGCCTGGATGTTTCGGATCGAAATACGAATCCATCAGTACGAGACCCAATCAAATAGCTGTTGCCGTTGACGTTTTCTCTGCCCACGAATCGGAGCGACTGCGAAGCTTTCGTCGTGCGATGAGTTAATATATTTCCAACGATCTTCGTTCCCGATTAATTCGTGCGGAATATTATAATCTTTCAAAGCATTCGCGAGTTGTTTCCATCCGGATGGGCTAGGCGTCGAAGTTCTTTTTCTTAGCAAATCGTTCACCAAGTCCACTGCGTGAGTTTTCGGAATAGTCGTATTCTTCAAAACCAATTCACCCTTTTCGCTCCAAGTTACGTCCGGATTGTTTTTAATGTGAGTCAAAAGACGCGAAGCTTGAGATTTCCACTTCTTCGGAACAGTCTCTAGTACGAGGGACTCGACATTTTTCGAATCTTTAACGCTCTCACTCGCTTTTTCGCTAGCAGCAGCAGCAGCAGTAGCAGCACCAACATCAGAAGCAACTACGTCCTCCGATTTAAACGTAGTAGTCACTACGTTAGGTTTATCGATATTTAAATAACGACTTAGACTATTCGAATAAAGTTTAGCCTTCTCATCGTCGGCGATGTTTCTGTGTAATATATCGTAAATTTCACCGTCTAATTTAGATAAAGTTTTATCCAACATAGATTCCTTCAATTTCTCAATTTGTCTAGTTTCTACTAAAATCATCTTCTTGGTATGTTCCATGATTCTACCCGCTCGGATTTAAAAGCGATCCCAGGAGCGAAAGAACGGGTGTAAGTAGCGCACCGAGGAATCCACCGGATTGAATGAGTCTCTTTTTAATGGTAACGCGAGTTTTCTTGGACGCCAAATTTCTTAACTTCTTCTTGAACCGACTGAGTTTACTCTTCTGAGGTTTAGTCATCGGAACATTGCCTTTTAATACGTTCTTGGCGCACTCGCATAGGCAGCATAGGAGATTCTTGCTACAATTCTTCAAAATCTTTTTCCTCACTTTGGAAGATGCTTTCTTAAGCAGCTTCAGTTTGGCGTAGTACTTCCTTATTCTAGAAGACATTTTAAACGAATGACTACGCCGTCCTCTGACACGGATATAAATAGTTATTTTCGAACGTAGACGTAATGCGTCTCGCCGGGAAATATGTTCGTTCTTAATCTACACCTCTCATCGGTTTCCTGTCTAAGATCTACCAACAGATATCCGAATGGAACCATAGTCGCGTCTCCGAACGCTTCTAACATGAAGTTGGCCTTCCCAGGAAACATCTGTCTAGCCAAATTCGCAACCTGCGTAGAATCTCGAACGTTTTTGAATAGGACCAAGTAATGAGCGTTAAGACTTATAGTTCTAGTATGTTTGCCTTTGTAGAAGAGGTTTTGTGTTAGATATAGCACGGAAACGTTTCTGTGATGACTTATCTTGGTAAATATTTTGGTAACTCGCTCATCCGTTTCGCTCATAAGATCGTCCAGTACGAGCATAGTTCTTTCTTTCCCATCGAATACGTTCAAATCTGGGAGACCCTCGTGAAATTGTATTAGAGGATGTTTGTCGAATATATCTTGATAAATGCCGTAGCACCAGAGTATTTTATCTATCGAGGGATTAACCATGTGTTCCAAATTATCTATGAATCGAAGGGTAAACTGCGTTTTACCGCACCCGGAAGGACCGCTAACTATTGCGGAGAAGGGATGCTGCCAGGTCGGATCCATTATATCGAATGAGAAAGGTAAGGAAGGAATTGTATTTATATATTCATCGATGAAACATTCGAGTATTGTAAACACGATATCGTGAGATATCGGTCCGTTTAATGACAAAACAAATTATATGCGAATATACGAAGAATGAATAATAACTAAACTATACAAATATACGATAATAATTAAACTAAATGTTCGAGTGTCCATATATACAACGAGTCAGCGTGTTATATTTCATCAACGTGTACTATAGCGATTGTCAATTTCTATACAATTATTATTTACACGCATCGAGTCAAATAATTAGCGATATTCAGTTATATACAATATATACAACGTGAATTTAAAATTCAAAACTATTTATATACAATATATACAATATATACATCGAATTTAAAATTCAAAACTATATACAACGAGGGGTTAGTTATCGGTTAAGCGACAGGCGTGTTAGTATGGCCATAGGCGAGCGAATCGCTATTATTTATTAGATACCTCTTGTCATCGTATGGCGAAAGAGCGGATTTAGTAATTTCAGTGGTATGGAGTTGATGTTTTCGACTTCTTATCATGAAAAAGTTGGCAGTTGTGGTCTCTTCATCCATCAGACAGTTTGTGTAATCGCAGTGGCGTATGTACTTGGACACGTATGCCTTTTTCACCCCTTTGGCAGTTTTCTTCTCGTAATCTTCGGGTAGAAGAAGACTGTACATTTTGGACCGCAGTCCGACAAACTCCAAAGGGGCCTGACCATTGGATTCATCCTTAAATTTACCGATCACTTTCGCATTGGTTTTGCTATGCAGAAAGTGATCGGCTGGATAATCCGAGGTGTCGTATTGGTCGAGATGGGACTCCAACGTTAAGTATTTTGCAGTTGAATGCATCATTGCTTCCGTTTGAGTCGACCCCAGAGAACCAAATTTATGACAACTAAACTCGCTATAGGTTTACACACTCACATTTGTACATAACATTGTGTCAATCCGTAACGTTTTGTTGGCCAATTATTTCGACATCTAATGCCTGCCCAACTCCGATCTTTAAAAAAATCATTACGGATGTTCAATAGTACAGTTACAGTGGTTAGCCGTTAGCGTGCTGGAGTGAATCAACCCAGGGAGAGAAATTTGGTTTGACATTTCAGCCTAACATGCGCACATTAGTAAACTCAGATATAATGAGTATAGGCTACTGATCGTGAACTGTCGGTGGGAAGATGCGACAGCGAGGAAAGGACTGGCCATTCGCCCTCATCATTTTGCGGAGGCTAAGAAAATGGAGTCGCTAACACTTCAAACATTTGGCTGCCTCAAAGTTAGCTTAGGCTATAAGCTAACTGCTCTCTTCTTTTCATCTTCTTCTTCATTACGAAATTCGGACATAAGCCACGGTGGGCTTCGACCTGATACCCACAATAGTAACATAGTCGACATAGCAACACGCAGGCGCAGTCATACAGTACACGGAAGTATTGTTGCAAAGAGAGACAGCTTTGGTAAAAATAGAAGCAAAACATTTTACATCCTTGTTGACGAGGCAAACAAGGACTAAGAATGTGTACATTTTACAGATCGCTATTTACATGTTTCTTCTTACATCTTTAGACATTTGTCATTATGCAGAAGCGTTTCCTGAGGTTAACGATAGTAATTTAACAAGCATCGTGCAAAAAAGTAGTATCTAATAGGACCCGTCTATACAGACTTTCACATAATTATTAATTATTTCTGTATGCGAGCACAATGGGCGCCTATGCCGGAAAACACAGGCGAACCGATACCGAAAGTCATGGTGAACAGCGGAAAAGTAAATTTCGATTTAATACGACTCACAAGAAAGGTAAGCGGAAAGAAACAATTAATTTTACTGCTAACACTTGAGCAGAAAAGTATCGACGACGCAATGACCGATAAAGCTTGCTTCGAGAGCAACGAAAAGTTTGCGTTTATAAATAGGTCAAACATTAATCTTGTTCTGATAACTTTTGCTTCCTTGTATAAGATTACAAGACTGCGCCGTCTATCGGATAGGTCTCCTTATGCCTATCTATGAGGTCGGATTCTTCTTTATACGATTCTTTATTTCATTCTCTGCGAATGTCTCTTGACGAGTAACAGTTCAATTGTAATCATCGTAACTATCTCATCATCGTCAGTGTAGCTAGAGGAAGGTGTGGTCTCAGTCAAGCCTTACCTTATTATACTAGCATATAAACAAGTGGGGCGGGACCTTCCAGAAGATTCTGGAATCTAACACCTGGGTCCATCTATTATCTTCCTCGAATGATATGAAATTCTTGAAGCAGTCTCTTTAGAAGTCGATATTATGTAAGGTGCTGTTGATTACAATTTTACCAATGAACAATACAGCATGTTAAAGCAGTGAAGATAAATAGCCGATGCAAGAGGTAGGAAGAGCCCATAGTCACACAATTTATGGAACTAAAAGGAGATTGTAGTTCAGAACACAAACTTTTTATATGGAAACTTTGTTCTTCTATAATATTTAATTGTATAATGTAGAATATACTAAATAGTATTATATATTACATGACATATGTGACACTATGTGCTTAGATTTAAGTGAGATCTAACAGTGTTTATGCTTGCTTTGAAAGATTTGTGGTTAACGGTCTCAGGAACTCACGGGTCAAATACCACTAACATGCCAAACAATAAATTATTAACAATCAACGAGAATATAAGCATTGTGGAAATTGCTTTTTAGTTGTGCTTAATTAAAATCATCAAGCCTTTCTGTTGAAAACTAAACATAGGTCCAAAAATGCGAATCAAATACTTATACTCGAAATGACACAAATTATTTGCAAAAATCAAAATTTCAAAGACGTTGTGCTAGTCCTAGATCATGATAATGTTTTGGCTATATTACTTTTATACCAATTGGCACGGAATGATGGGTTTGAGAAAGTAAACAACTTAAGCTGAAACGTGTCCATTAGAGATGTGACCATCCTGATATATATTATATATATTATGTATATTATATATATAAATATATATATATATATATCTTTATGCATAAGCACCAGCTTTATTATTGATATTTTGAACCTGGTTTCTGCTTCCTATTGCGTTGCAAGCTGCTGGTTGCGATACGATAGGAATCAGATACCAGATCACTTGTCCCTTCCGACCCAGATGGTTCTGTTAAGCGCAAGCATTAGCTCATGTGCCAGAAAAGGTTGTCTGAGGGCGAACAGCAACAGCAGCAACATCTTCTTCCGCGTCGTCGTCATCATCAACATCATCATCATCATCACCACCACCACCGCCAACAACATCATCATGCGCTTGATTGGAGCATTGTGGTTAGTAACCACAATGCTCCAAAGGTTACCACGAATCTTTTTAAAATGGAGAAATGTAGATTAAATGTAATATGAAAGCAATCTAGTATTTTCTAGCATTTCCATTACATAATTCTTAACTATTTTCAATGGTTTTATTTTAATGCAGCAGATGGACAGAATGAAGCTTCGTCCAGTACAACGGTAAGATTGTGCACTGTTCTATTTTATTAAATTATGTTGCAACACCTTTAACAACATCCTAAACTCTTTATTGATCTTCACTTGAAGCGACCATCAACTGATGCCTTATAACTTATGATAGTAGCTGTGTTAAAGTCTTTAGATAGAAAACGATTAATCTGTAACACATTAACTCCTTAACTCCTTAAAAGGACGACGTAGTCATAAAATTATTGCTTCAGTTGAAATTTCTAAAGAAATTTTTATCAATAGGCCTGATTTGGAATTGAAGTTTTTATTATAGGTATCAGTCACGGTTCAAATATCAATAATACAGCCAAAGTTGTATGTCTTGACAATCACGCCGTAACCTAGTGATAAGTTTGCCCCAGAGTGGAGTTTCAAGGCTTCAAGCATAACTTTTAACGGGCAGAGATATTCAAAATTCCTTTGGCAACTTGTCCTGAAAATGTTTTCCATAAAAATGTCTTCTTTTCAAAAACTTACTTTTGCGCGAGACCGTGTCACATGACGTCACACTTTGACAACACAGTTGAAACTACATTAACCCTCTAAGGGACAAGATTTTTTTTGGTCTGCAAAATGTTCACAACTAACACAAATACATTGCCTAGGGTTCTCCTGTCTACATAATGTAGTTTATTTTATACTTAGTAGTACACATTTGCATTATGGTCACTTTTATTTTATGGGACAGATATGTCCCATTGTCCGTTAGGCAGTAAAAGTACATTTTTGTGCTATGTTGGACTATGTTGATTAAATGTCAGAATATGATCATGTACCACGTAGCAACGAATTTAATTGAACAGATATGATAGATAGATAGTTAGTGTGGAACTTGGTGAAACAGTTACGGTCACTTTGCAAACATTGAGCACCACTACAGGTGAAATCTTGACCTGTTGTCTTTGCCACTCTTATGAATACGCTTGCATCTCTTCCTGTCGGGCAAGATGTGAGGCAAATGATTATGTATCAACACTAGAGACGCCTTTCTTTGATGGCTCCAGTCGGTAAAAGCATTCCTCCTGGAAGTACAAATACCTATGAGACCACGAACCACCTGCTGTCTGAACTCCAAATGTGTTATTTTGGTGTCTGTTGGGACACTTTTTTCAAGTAGCCATTCACCATTGCTTTGTCCAGGCTGTCAAACATCACTCTCAGATAATACTTCTATCGGCATCAAATTCTATTCCATAATACGCTTTCAGCTGGTCTTCCAGATCAACTCCTCCCACATAATTATTTGTTGTATTCTTTAACCCATGATAGAACGTTGATAACAACCTTCACAGCGGAACCTCCTGACGTCTATCTATAGGTTCTGTACCTATACCGATGGTTCCGAATTGGATATGAGATGGACAGCCTTTGTGTCGATCCACATCAAAAAGTTCATCTGCTTGTCCTTTGTTTGGAGGGACTGACTGCCCCCTCTTGTATGCTTGCAGGCCCTAGGCATATTTGTATGCATGTGTATATGTATGTATGTATGTAGGTATGTATGTATGCATGTATGTATGTATGTATATATGTATGTACATATGGATGTATATATATGTAAGTTCATATGTATGTATCTATGTATGTGTGAATTCGTGAATGTATGTGTGTAAGTGTGAATGTATTTATGTATGTCTCTATGCATGCATATATGTATGTATGCATGTATGTATGTGTGCATGTTGTATATATATGTATGTTTGTATGTATGTGCATATGTGTGTATAATATGTATGTATGTATGAATGCAAGCCTGCATGAATGCATCTATGTTGGTTTTTACAATGACCTTTCAAGAACAGGCATTTTGTACATGCATTTTATGATATTGCTTAACGGACAATGCGACATATATGTCCCATGCAGATTTTCTTCAAAATCTGCAAGACTGTGATAGGAATGGTTCTTGTCAATGAATATCCTCTTTTGTGAAGAGTCGATGTACATTATTTAAAAGTTTTGTAATGTATTATTCCCCTGTGAGAAAAAATAAAAAATGACAAAGTTTGTATTTTATTTAAAAAAATTAATAATCTTAAAATAAAAATATCTGGCCCATAGAATGTGCGGGAACTCATGAAAAGGTTATAGTTAGATTGATCAAACACTTGACAAATAAATAAAATCGTTAAACAAACCAATTTGCTCAATTTAATAAATCCAGGCACTTTTTTCTGACATGGGACATATATGTCCCATATCCCTTAGAGGGTTAAAGCAATGGTTTCTCTTACGTATTGATGATAGACGGATGATTTTGGTGTCAAGTTACAATTTTTTAACCCTTTGCAGGTGAGGTGAAGCATTGTAACGTTTGAGGTGAGGTGGGGTCTGACATACTCCAATACATATAATTACTTGCAAGTCGCAATATCAACTACATAACATCAGGGCCGGCCCTAGCCCAAATGGCGCCCCAGGCAAAGCGTACATTTGGCGCCCTCTGATCCCCACTCCAAGGTCCCCCTCACGTCACAACCCAGTGATGAATCAGCCATAATATTACGCTCAACTGAGTTATTTATTGCTATTATTATTAGGCCTATTATTATTTATTAGAACACTCAAACCTGTAGAATTTGAAATTTTTTGGGAATGATCAAAGGCAAAAACACTTCGAATTAGCGAAAAATTCGAATTTGCGAAAAATAAAGAAACTATTTAGGCTGGCTATTAAAAAGATATTTTGTTAAAGTAATAATAAATTTTGTCTGCTTGTAGTTTTTCACCATCAGGTTTCAGTTTATCAAAACACAATAAAACTGAAAGCAATTTAAAAAAATACCTGCAATATTAGTATATTACAAACGAATTACTAGCTAATGACTGGGCACTAACAATAACAGCTAAAGTTTTCAGTTTTGTTGAAATAGCCTAGTTGAAAGCCATCTTTTTCCTTTTTGATATTAACTTCTGTTTCTTGTTTTTCTTACAATTTGAGCCCCCGATAACTTCTCTGACGCTTCACAGGGTTTTACATTATTTTTTAATTAAAATTTTAGTTTTATAAGATCAAAGCTATAAATTTATTTATATATAATTAAGAAAACTGTTATTAAAATGTAAATGTACAGATTTTTACAGGTACTTAACTTAATTAATGCAACTACATAGACTAAATATAATAGCCTATACTACAATATCTCTTCAATTGTTGGCATTTTCAGTCGAAAGCTGTCATTATGTCAGCATCAGATAAACGGACGGTCAGGTCTATTACAGACACAAACTACAGAGTAGGCTACCGACATGCGTGAATAATTGAATTTCAATGGTTAAAATAAAATATGTGCGGTGTTGAAATTGAATTAGGCTACTTGAATAGGTGCAATGAAATCAACGATTGTTTAAAATAAATCTCCATACGCGAAAGTTTTCAATTCATATGAAAATAATCATTTTAATTGAAAAAGGCTAAAACATTGAAAAACATAAGTGTTAGCCTCACCTTGTCACCTTGTGCCGTCGATTCGCTTAATCATAGCGATCGTCATAGTCAGCCTTCTCCATGTGTTCCGATCTCTCGTCGCCTCTCTCAGTGTTAGCCTACAAGATACTTTTTGTGAAAATGGTGCCCTAAGATTTTGGCGCCTTAGGCAACTGCCTGCTTTGCGTGTGCCTAAGGCCGGTATCATGAAATAGAGTATCCGTCCTAGGACTATCCGGGGGATGAATGAATTTATCCCCCCGGATGGACTGTACCGGTATAGAGTATCCGGGGGGATAAACCATTTCAATCCCCCATCGTTTGAAATCATCCCCCGGGGGATAAAAATGCACAGGTATAAGGTATTATTTTTTAAATGCGTATAATTTATGAATAATTATATATTTTAATCAAAATCCAAAGCCAGAAATATTTAAAGCAAGTGACTCTAAGTGAGCCCTCTAGCTCAAAAGTCCATTTTTCCACTTTGAACCGCTTTTCCACTAAAGTGAATGCGCTCTTTCAGATCATAAATTCAGTTCAACTGCTTAACGGCTCTACGAGGGCGACACAGGGCGTGCAATTTTTTACGTATTGATTAGCCAATAGAACTGACAACAAGCATTGCATACCAGATTTCATTAGTTAATCATGCTTTTTACATTCAATCTTAATGTTTGCTGCTTTGACTGAACGTTTGTGCAAGGTTGTTCAAGTCAGCTTATTTCAATTTTGCGTATAAATCGCACTCATTATGGCTTCACTGGCTTTGCTGGTGTACCTTAAGATACGAAACGACCGATATTAAGCGCGAGCTACCAAGTAACCTAATTAGCACCTTAGTCCCTTATCAGTATGTACACATTCGTATGTGACTGCTGATAATTATATTTTCTTCCTCCTTTAAGACACTTCCATCGCATCAATACCTTCACGCAACTAATTATGCGAATGGACTAAATTTGAGGCACTGCTTAATTAGCGTGAGATCACAAGAGCACACAGAACACAACAGCCCTTGAAGTTGGCTCGCTGCCTTAAATGGCTTCAATGGCTTTGCTGGTGTACCTACATGTATTGATACGAAACGACAAATATCAAGCGCGAGCTACCAAGTCACCCAATTAGCACCTTAGTCCCTTTTCATGACACTGTGTCTTAATTGCATTTTGTCTGAAATCCCGTACATTGTCTCCGTACTTTCAAGGATTCAGGTAATTTACGCCATTATTTAATGTCATCATTTGAGAAATAAATAGCACCATACAAGAAATAAAATATATAAAAGTTATTTGAATTTCTAAGTTATCCAAAAATGCGAAATGTTGTCTTTATATACAGAAATCTCCGATTGATTGATAAACTGACTGATATTGCTTCATATCAAGTTTTTATATAAGTAAAAATTGTAAGTACAATGTTAATAAAGTAGGCTAGTCTACACTCTGTAGTCACAAAGTTTAGTTTTTAATTATGCTAGTTTATGTTAGTCAGCATGGACTTAGCCTATGTGGACTTATGTTTACAATTTAAATTAGAAAAAAATTCAAATTTGTAATTTCTCAATTTCTTATTTAACAAACATATAGAAATGAAATAATTGTTGTAGCTTAATGTAACTTAATTAGTTGGGTTATTTGCTGACTAAAATTAAATTGCTTAAATACGGTTTTTACTTTTAAAATGCAGTAGAAGATGTAACAAAGTGAAATTATTTTCTTGTTTTGTTTTTTCCTCTTTTCCTGTTTTTTTTTATTTTGTTGTTGCTGAAAAGACGACGTTTTTAGGTTTTTTTATTCAGTTTTAACCGTTCTTGCCAACTATGGTTCTAAATTGATTTAAATAGCACAATTTGCAATTAAGTCGCAGGGGGATACTTTTTGAATGGGGGATGATTTCGTACGACTCATGGGGATACCTTCGCACGAGGGAAGATAGTCCCTCACGTTCAGATTCATCCGGCCGGATACTTCATTTCGCTAAGGAGATATAATTCTAATGGGGGATACTCTATTTCGTGACACCGGCCCTGCATAACATAAATTGTGAACTAAACTATAGTTATGTAACCAATTATCGGCTAAACTGGTGATTTTCAGGAACAAATAACAGTTTTCAATCATAATTGATATGGCCAGCGTAGTGGCGCTCTAAATCAGAGCGGCCCTTTGCAATGGCATCTTCGTGGCCCTCGAAACAAGTAACATTTGGGAACACGTGACATAATACCCGTAATAATGGATCAATTTTGCATCGATGCAACACTATAATTATGCAGTAATATCTTATAATCGCACAATGTTTTCGGCACTGTGCCGTTACTTTTTTTAATACACTAGAATCATTATGTATACGAAAAATTATAATTTCACTTTAATATGCAAGAAATAAAAAATGGCGTCCAAAAGTACCTGAAAGTGTCCTAAAGTGTCCGTATTTCACATTCACTAAGGTAGAAAAAATAATCCAAGCTGGTTCTACGTTTTCCGTAGAAAAAGCAGCGTAGAATAGCTATGGGGTTTGTCATACCCCACCTCACATCCAAAGGGTTAAGGGGGAAATTCGAAAAACAAATTTTAACACCATCTGGCAATTATTTATTCGGAACACGCTCCGCTCCGCTCCAAGTTATTATTTTCTTTTCAGCAGCCAGAAACAGTCTTAGGCAGGTGATCCAGAATAGGGGGTTTGACGACAAAGAATTATATTCCACAGATTACACGTCGATCTTAAATTTTAAGTAACAGGTTATCTGGAATGTAACAGTTCAAATGAACTTGGCATTCAAGATACCGGTAAGTCGATAGTTGTAGAAAGTTTGCTATACCTTTCTGTCACAGATGACGGCGTGCAATGACTAATGTCGTGTTTGTGAAGTGCTGTAATCCCTTCACAAAACAAAAACCATAACCACAATTCTCATCGCAGAGGTAAACCATAGCAGGTCAACTGGCCTTCAGCTACAAGGTCATCTGATGCTCGTGCAATGTTGCGCATGCCTTTTTTGGAATTTAGAGACCCTGAGAAACATGTAATAGGCACAAAAGCACAATTTAACACTTGCTGTTCCTTCGAAATCATGGATAAAGTTTTTTTTTTCAAAATTCGGCTGCTCCAGTTTCTCGTCTGCATATAAGGTAAGAGAATTTAAATTTTAAAAGTGTTTATGTGATTTAAGTGTAGCATTATGTAGCTACTGATATCAGTGATAAAATTATGTCAAATGTGCAGTTAAAATCAAATGTATTGCGGTAGAAATGTTTAGTAAATCTGTGATGTTCCCAAATGGGAACATTGGGCACAGATGTAGCCTGTTCCCATTTGGGAACATGGTGGAAAAATTCATTGAGCTATTTAAAACTCCGCATCGAATGCATTACTATTGTACATATTTATAATTGAATATGAGATAAATTAGAATTTTTAGTTTACGCAGCAATCACATCTTATTTTTATATTGCCTTTTTCAGGTGTAAAGAAAGGTCTCCTTGTCTGAGGCTTTCGCCATTATAGAGTCTGATGCAGATGGAGACAATGATAACACTGAGCAGTGCTCAGTGAGCACCTTGTGCACCTAGCACAGGCTTCAGATGCAGTGTCTGCTAATATTGAGAAAATCTGATGTTGAAATAGTTATGCCACCAGCGATAGTGGATGGATAGTCCAATGAAGAGTGTGTGGATGAAGATGCCCTAATGCTTTCGACTCTTCCATCTGCTGTTGCTGTACCAGTTACTGCTTCGGTGCAGAAAGGTTCAGATGACGAGTCACAGCACCCTATTACTGCCATCACTCAACTAAAATATACATTCGAGGCAAACGGATGGAAATTGTGGGTTCTGGCAAATCACAATGAGTATCCGTTCAACGTCAAAGTCTAGGCGTACTGTGGGAAAATGCCGGAAACTTTTAGCAACAGACGCTTGGGCTGAGTCACTAAGTTGTTGCTTCTCTACTCAGCTGTAATACCAACCCGAGGTGCCATGCGGTCTATGTACTACGGCAACTTCTTCTTATGATAGTTGTGAGACAACCAGCGTACGTGTGACTGTGGCTACCAATTTCATTGCAGTGAGCCATTTGAAACGCTGGAGCTCAGCCAAACAGTATGTGGTTTATATAAATCAACCAGCTGTCATTACTTCCGGCCTGGTAGCCTATCTGCGTCTGACCGCGCCGGCGTATTCGGAGGTGCTTGCTGGTCTAATCAACCAATCGACGTCGATCTCTCTCGTTCCGCAACAATGGAAAATGGCCATCATTCATCCCGTGGCCAAGGTGTCTTCGCCGTCATCAGGAAGACAAATGAATACGCTACAGACGAAAAACTAAGGGGGGAGTCCTTCCATTCAGCCATTTTTCACGCATATTACGCGTATTATTATTTATTTTGAGCACTTCCGGTTGTCTCAGGTCAACTCAGTGACCATAGAAATGTAGCCCCACATTCCCTCTATAGAATGGTATAATTTGTGTCTCTTAATATTAAATGACGGATAAGATATAGTCGAAAATCTAGGGGGTGGTATCCACCCCCCCTGGTACCTCGGGCATATTGGGTATAACTTTTGAACGGTATGAAATATCATCTCACATTTTACCTCAAAACGTGTGTAAATGAACCCCCTACAGCTACCTAAAAGGTCAAATTTTTATTCCATACGGAAAAAGTTTGAGATGAAAAAAACCTAGGGGGGTGGCAACCACCCCTTCCTTGGTAGCCCGAGGGTTAATATTAAATGACGGATAAGATATAGTCGAAAATCTAGGGGGGTGGCCCCCGGTACCTCTGGTATATTGGGTATAACTTTTGAACGGTGTGAGATATCATCTCACATTTTACGTCAAAACGTGTGTGAATGAACCGCCTACAGCTACCTAAAAGGTCAAATTTTTTATTCCATACGGAAAAAGTTTGAGATAAAAAAAAACCTAGGGGTGGGTGGCAACCACCCCCCCTTGGTAGCTTGAGGGTTAACACTCATACTCGTTTTATATCTTGCATTATGTGTTTACTCATACTCACTAATGGTGTAATTAAAATGTATGCCTCACATCTCATCTTCAAGGCGTGAAGCAGAAACAGCTAAATATTCGATCCATCCGGGCAATGGCTGCTTTTTTCAATTTCCTTGTAAGCTTATTCGCAAAAACACGTAGGCTACGTCTTCAGTTTTCCGCTTATCCTGTACAACATTCTCGCCCTAATTCAAATCTTGAAAATGGCGGACTGACTTCTATACTCTTCAAGTAATGTGTGCCATTGTGTTCCTTTGCGTTCACTTATTCTTGCACCGAAGTGATTTGGAGTAGTGGATTTATGTTTTGTTTAAATAACAAGCAATTCAGAGAATACCTTCATGGCGACAATCAGCATATTTAACCCTCTATAATTGTCCCCATGTTATCTTTCCATGAGTGCAAGTGCTAAGTGGTGCAGTAACTCGAGTGACCGATTTCCTCCATTTCTTAATTATTATGTCATATAGGCAACTATAGTAGAGTAGATTTGACTGAGGCTCGTGAAAGCATGCATATGGGAGGGCTTAGATCTTTCAGTTAGAAACAAACAAGGTCATAATGTAGGCATATGTAAATAATGCAAAAGCAGAAATTGTTGAGTACAAAATTTGCAAACATTTGGAATACTATGGTTATCACAAATGTGAAAAGTGATCAAGATTTATAGATTTTACTTTGAAAATTTGGCTATTTGGTTCCTTATACAATTCGAAAAAAGAACTATTCATAATATCCAATATCGTATTCCAGTGTTAATGCTAGGGTCTGTATCTTTTTGCCTTTCAGCTATACAATTTTCCTCTGGAGATGTTGGACATTATCTTACAAAAGACCTATCTGCTTTGGATATTGTATTCATCAACAATGCAGAGAGACGAAGAAGTTATCAGGTCTCTCATATCAGTCGACGTTTGCTTTTATCGAAGAATAGCCAGACAACGGTTCAAGAAGACAATCTGGCGTTACCTGAAAAGTGAGATGTATTCCAAGCATTAGTTTACAATTTATTTACCTCGACCACTTTGATTATAATTCAATATAATCTTAAAGCAGTCAGAATACACCATTAGGCTACCGTGACGCTCTGTCAACGCACATGAACTCTGGCCAGCAATACTTTCAAAAGTAGTTCTTATTCGCAGATATACATGTATAATTATTCTGCAAGGTCACCTGATTATCGTTGTCTTGTCATATATAAAATGAAAACTAATTTACATATTATGTATATCAAGAAGAAACTTTCTCAGTTGCTGGACCTACTTTTGTAACTCTCTCAGTGTGTGTATGTATGTCTGTGTGCGTAAGAGAGAGAGAGACAGACAGACAGACAGACAGACAGACAGCGAGAGCGACGACGTATTTGGCGGCAATCGCTGTCTGAGAGACAGAGACAGAGACACACAGAGAGAGACAGAGAGACAGAGACAGAGACAGAGAGAGACAGGACAGAGACAGAGACAAACAGAGACAGAGAGAGACAGAGAGAGACACAGAGAGACAGAGAGAGACAGAGACCGAGACAGAGACAGAGACACAGATATACAGAGACAGAGAGGGCTGTGCTCAGTCGCTTCTGTCATTTCGTTCTCAATTTAGAACTATCCTCTATCAAATTTCTTATTTCTAAAGGCTGCCTCTTTGTCTTATGGACTGATCTTCTGTATAAATTGACCTGATTACGGCTTAGTATAATTGGCGTGCCATCGGTATAGGCCGCCTCCTTCCGACGGTAAAGCTGGTGGAGAGCACGAAGTTGTGTGATCCAGCCAGTCGATCTGCCGGATCCCGTGTCCGACGGAAACGCCTCTCTATGCAGCGAGAGCGACGACGTATTTGGCGGCAATCGCTGTCGAACCAGACGGCCAAAGGTCGGCAGCAAGTCTTCACTTCCCGTAGCGGTAGAATGGTGTCGATAAGCTGGTTCATGGTGGAAGTGTAGAGGTCGAAGAGCTCGTCAACCGGAGAAGATAGCTGAGAGCCACGAAGTGCGTCGCAAAACATCCGACGGTCAAGGGATCTCCAGCCACGAGACTTGCGAATGGCATGTAGAGGCTGAGAATGGAGATGAGGTAGGCAGTACTGAATGAACGCATGATCAGAGAGAGTAGGAGATTAAACTTGTAAGTTACGAACTTGTTCATTGTCAGCAGTAATAATCAGATCAAGAACGCCGCCCTGTTGACGGGGTGCATATTTCCAAAGTGTACATGGCAGCTGCAACCGCAGGTCTTTCAGCCAATCACAAGTCAGTATACATATTTCACGGCCACGCCCACACAACCAATGAGAATGCTCGTTACTAAACGTAAATAAAGGATCGCTTTCAAACAATCTTCACTGTTTTATTATGGATATTTGATATATTCTGCTCACCGGCGACTTCAACATCCATGTAGACAATCCCTCCGACTCTCTTGCATCCGACTTTCTGAACCTCCTCTCATCAGCAAATCTCATTCAACATGTCAACTTCCCAACTCACATCAAAAACCACACATTCGACCTTGTAATCACTTCTGCCTCCTCCCTCTTATCACCCAAACTATCACACTCTGTTCTCAATATTACTGACCATTACCTAATCATGGCCGACCTTGAAATTAAGCCTTTTCCTCGACCTCCTCCTTCCACTCACTCATTCCGTCTCATCGGGTCCATTGACTATAAGGCCTTCACCAAAGATATCCTTCACTCTCGACTGGTTCTTAACCCTCCGTCTTCTCTTGACGACCTCCTGTCTTGCTACAATTTCACACTTTCTGACCTCCTTGACATCCACGCACCACTCAAAACCAAGCACAGCTCACATACCACTAACCCTTGGTTCACTTCCTACCTCCAAGCTTTTAAAACTTTCCGCAGGCACCTTGAGCACGCCTACCAGAGCACTACTGACCCAACTTCTAGAGCAAAAGCCCTCACTACTCTAAAATCTGTCACCAATAGATACCATAAACTGATCGCTGCTGCCAAAAAGAGGTACTACTCCTCACTAATCCATTCCAGCTCCTCCAATCCAAGACATCTCTGGAGAGCTGTAAATTCTCTTCTCCACCGCAAATCTCCCTCCCCACTACCCAGCTCCATTCCCTCTCCCTCTATCGCTGATACCTTCTGTTCATTCTTCTCGGACAAAATCTCATCCCTTCGCTTTACACTACAATCTCTTCTAGCCTCCAACTCTTCCAGCACTGATTCACTCCGCTTTGCAAACCCTGCTCCTCCTGCCTCTCAATCATCTCTCCCAATTTTCTCTCCTGCCACTGAAACTGAAGTGTCACTCCTCCTAAACTCTCTTCCCAACAAGCAATGTGAACTCGATCCTATCCCCACCTCTCTTCTAAAAGACTGTGCTTCTGTCCTCGTTCCTGTAATCACCAAAATCATCAATCTCTCGTTCTCCACTGGTAACTTCCCTATGGCTTTCAAGCACTCTCTCGTCTCTTTCCTTCTCAAAAAAGCAAATCTTGACAAGGAAAATCTATCTAACTACCGTCCCATCTCTAATCTTTCCTTTCTATCAAAATTAACTGAACGAATTGTCCTTACCCGGCTCAACGACTACCTCTCTTCAAACTCACTGCTCAATCCCCACCAATCTGGCTTCACTAAACACCACTCCACAGAAACTCTACTCGCCTCTCTGTACAATAAACTGGTCTCTTCCGTCAGCCATCAGCAAGTCTCCTGCCTCTGTCTCCTAGACATCTCCGCCGCATTCGACACCATTGACCACAGCCTCCTTCTCCATCGACTGTCATCTTGGTTTGGCGTCTCTGGCACTGCTCTACAATGGTTCCAGTCCTACTTGTCTTCCCCATCCTTCTCTGTTAAAGCCTCCAGCCACTGTTCCCAACCCCTCCCACTTTCTTGTGGTGTCCCTCAAGGCTCCGTCCTGGGTCCACTGCTCTTCATTCTGTATACCACACCATTAAGCCATCTCATTGAATCCTCCTCTGTTGACCACCATCTTTACGCCGACGACACCCAACTCTACATATCCTTCTCCCCAAGCTCTTTTTCCACCTCCTTTGCCAAACTACTCAATGTGGTTAACCTAGTCTCTCAATGGATGTCGTTCAACCTCCTCTGCCTGAACCCTTCCAAAACAGAATTCATCATCCTAGGCCTTCCTGACCAAATCAAGAAAATCCCTGACCCTTCAATACACCTATCCACTGACTCTTCATCTCTTACCTTTACCTCCGATGCTCCTGTCCGCAATCTTGGTGTCACCTTTGATCCACATCTTTCCTTCTCTAATCACATATCCAACCTCTCGTGCTCCTGCTTCATGCACATTCGTAACCACCGCCGCATCCGACCCATGTTCGACTTCAAAACTGCCTCCACCATTGCTACCTCCATTGTCCACTCAAAGCTAGACTATTGCGATTCCTTCTTTCTCAACCTTGAATCCACCCAACTAAAGCGTCTGCAGCTCATCCAAAACTCACTAGCCAGAGCCGTCACCAGAACGCCTAAGCATCATCATATCACTCCCATCCTCAAATCACTCCATTGGTTAAAAATCCCAGAGCGAATTCACTTCAAAGTCTTGTCACTAACCTACAACTCTCTACAACACTCCCAGCCCAGATATCTGCGCGACCTCTTCACCATCCAGCCAACCCGCTCTACCCGATCATCCTCCATTCTCACTCTCTCTCGACCTCCTGTCACTACTCATCTCAAATTCTCCAACCGAGCAATATCCAACACTGCACCACGTCTCTGGAACGACCTACCTCCTGAATTCCGCACTTTTTTGGTTCCTCCACCATCATCTCCAATCACCCACCATCATCCGCATCAGGCTCCTCTATCTATCACTGCCAAGGCTTTCCACTCGAAACTAAAGTCTCTCCTCTTCAAGAACTCTTACCCCGACTCAACCGATCATCTACCTTCCAACTCTCGACGTAAACGACACCCACCTTAGCAGCTACTCTGACCCCTCTGATCCTCTGGAAACCGGACTCGGACCTCCTTCGGACTACTCTCTTGGATAACCCTTTTGACTAGACGCAGCGCTCGTGAATAAGCTGGTGCCCTGCGCTTGGCTTTCGAGTGGCTCTTTAGAAGTTTGGAGATTACGATTACGAGATTACGATTATAACAATCAAATTTTTTAAGTTGCCGTGGAATGCTCAGTACCAGAAATTCAGTCTTTGCGGGTTAAGGAAGAGTTTATTGACCGCCATCCAAGACTGTACCTAGTCAAAGACAGCAGACAACAGCTGCACAGATGAGTCACATGACAGACTGTCAAATGAAATGCCGATTTGAGTATCATCAACATAGAAATGAAATCCCAGAGAATGATTATCCAGCAATGTTCCTAGTGGTGCATAATGTAAGCAAAAGAGGCCCAAGCACACAGCCTGATACATCCTAATACAAGAGACTCACATTGAAGTAGTTGTAACCAGAAGATTATTAATTTTCGAAACGTCGCATTCTAGTCGAGTTCTCACGCCTTATAGTCCTAATATTAAAACAATAATTTTGGCAAAAGGTTCACAAAATTTATTTTTTAGAAGTGCTTTAGAAAAGTATTTTTGAAAAGTATTTTGAAAAAGTATTTTAAATTCTTCAAAAAACTGTTTAAAACTATTTTGAAAATTCTTTTACAGAATACTTTTCAAAGTTTATTGAAAATACAAAATAAAATAGTAGGCCTATTTTTTTAATTTGAAAATAGAAATCTATTTTCAAAATACTTTTGTGCCCATCAATGGTGATATCCATGATACATGATTCCTCTACTTTTCAGCAAACCTACTTAGATGGAAGAAAACTATGTAACTTGAAATCTCCATTACAGAACACAAGTTCGACGGTGATCACAACGTACCTCTCGATAGTTGACGATCGACACCATTTGGAAGACATCCTGTCCCTCCATCACTGAATCCATCAATACTCAGTCACAGTCATCGTTAATAAGTGTGTAAGTCTGAGGTTCGATTCTCAGGCCGAGTAGCCTACTCATTCACCTCTGAAAAGGATTCCGGTCCCTTCAGTGTGGCAACGTTGACATACGACCGAATAACATCGGAAAACAATATATTATTATCATTCGCAGAATGAAGACAGAAATCGGAAACGCCGACGTACATTAGTACTCTGAACATTATAAGAATTTTCTAGAAAAATCACGTTGTGAAGCGAATAATTTGACGAAATTGCAAAGACGACAAATTGATTTAACACATGCCGAGTGAATAGATAGGCCTAGTATGGGAATTGCAGGCAGATGCATACGGAATTCTGTTGACAAATCTTCTTGACATGAGTTAGGTAGGCCTAGGCCACAAAGTTTGGTAGGGACGCATCGCATGACTACCAATCCAAAATCATGGAATTTTGCCCCAATCTAAACACCAACTTAGACCTTACGAGGTTGACAAAACCGAGATGTTCGATATTGTTGTCGTCACCTACTTTCGTGAATACTAAGCGAAGGCGTCGATGCATGACATGCATCCGCGTACCGCATTCCCACAACAAACGCAACAGCATCCACAGCGGACATGTTTTGAAGGCTTTCGAAGGCATTATGATTGGAGATGTCCTTAATAAATTTGAGAATTCTCTGGCCATAAAAGAGTGGATCACTATAAGGCCAGCGCGGTTGGGTCACCTCGATGAACAGAGTAGAAATAGCTTATTGTGGGCATATCTGGAGTCTATGATTCATTCTTGGCCTCAAACCAGTACTTCACACCTTTTCCTGAGTAAAATAGGCAGTCAACTGAAAAAGAGATTTTCATTTACTCCGGGCAAAAATGTTTCGTGGCGAAGCATATTGTAATACCAGCAGATCTCTACTATGACAAAAACGCAGTGATATTATTTTTTTGTAGATTTTTATGAAAAAAGCAAGAGAAACAAAGCAATCTTTAGAAACAACAAAAATTATTTTCTGAAAAATATTCGACCAAATGACGAGTTCATTGATTCGCTGTTTAACCTTAACTGCATAACGGAAGAACAACGTCACTTCATTCAACGTCAACGTTCAAAACGAGTTAAGAATGCCGAACTTTTCAAAATCACGAGATCTTTAAATGACGAAAAGTTTTCAAATGTCGCGAATTGTCTTCGACAAACAAACCAAACGGAAGTGGCCAGGCTCATCGAAAACGGAGGAGGTAAACTGTACACATTTATTTTGAGGGATGATCAAGAGCATGCTTTCATTAACCCTCAGGCTACCGAGGTTTTTTTGTAACACTGGCAACCAAGGGGGCGGTTACCACAACCCCTGGATTTCGTGTTTGGTTTCACATATCATAACTTGTAATAGCCTACATCAATGGATTATTCAGCATTCATTTCTGAACATAATGGTATATTTAGTTGTACATTATGTGAATGCACCTCGAAATTACATCACTTTTAACAACGGAACCCCCTCAATTAGCGATATTTTATATTATTGCGTACATTTTGTACTTTTTGGGTAAACAAATATAAGATTATGTGTGTTTTAAACTGATCTATGTATCCAAGAACACTTTAAACGTAATTTGTAATAATAGCCTACAAACTAGTCCATAGTCTGTTTAGTTGTAGCGAAATCTAAAATCAACACGAAACAAGACTTTACGGCAGTCAAATATGTCAGTGGTCCTTGCATTTTTTGCAAGTTACTCCCGTTGTTTTTGTGCGAATGCTTCCTGTAAACTGGCTTCTCACTTCATCTCAGTATCTCTTTGAGCTAATAATTATAAGTTCTAAATCCAGTATCTGTTTGAGCTAATATAAGTTCTAAATCTGTAGCTGTCGAAAAACGTTTATGTAGAAATATCGGTTTACGTCGTGATGTTGCATCAGCCATTTTCAGACAGATAACGCGTATTATAATTTATTTTGATCACTTCCGGTGTTCAAAAGACACAAAAGTAAGAAAGCAAATGTAGCCCTGCATTCCTTCTACAGAATGGCATATTTGTTTCTCTTCCAGGAAGAAAAATGAATATGCTATAGTCGAAAACCCCAGAGGGGTGGTATCCACCCCTCTGGTACCTCGGGTATATCGGGTATAACTTTTGAACGGCTTGAGATACCACCATGAAGTTTACCTCAAAATGTGCGCAAATGAACCTGCTACAGATACATAAAATGTAAAAATTATATTCCATATGAAAAAAAAATTATGCATAAAAACGTGGGGGGGTGGTAACCACCCCCTTGGTAACCCGAGGGTTAATCATAATAAAACTATATTCGGTGCTTTCTTAGAGCTGGATGTTGAAGTCACCAAGTATAACAAGTTGACTGTTACGAGTAACTATGCTCTACAGAACTGATGCAAATTCTTGAAAAATTTAGCAGTAATCGGTTCGGATCCAGGACAGTAGATGGTGAGTTCAGTTTTCGGACCTTGAGCTGAGGGAAAACTGAGGCAAAGCGCCTCAAACGTTTGAGGTAACTTCCATGTCTAACGCACGTAAAGTTGAACGGTAATAGACAGCAATGCCGCCACCCGGGCCTGGTAGCCGCCAGGTGTGGACATGCGAGGTTTGTCGAAGATGGCATAGCCGGTTGGAGCAGCGCGGAGTAGAGGGACATCATCCGAGGCACGATGCCAGCTTTCCTTGACTGCCATAATGTCAAGCTCAAGGATAGACTGTGCAACATAGACGAACTTGTCGGCAAGGGAGCGGGCAATCCAGGAAGCAATCCGAGGTCCTGGCGGCCCTGAGAATCCCTGCGATGGACTGACAGATGAGGATGGTCGAAGGAAGACCCTGTCGGTGGTGTAGTAGCAGGCGAAGGAGGAGTGGCACCGCTCACGATTGCAGAAGGTAGTGAATCAGGTGCTGGAGTTGATACAGTACTTTAAATTTCGAAAGGTGACTGCGAAGAGGATGATAACGAGAGGATGAAGTCACGAGGGAGTCCAATTAAGTTGTCCACAAGAGACCGGTCTTCCAGAGGAGACCAGATCCGAGACTTGAAGAGAGACTTTCGAACAGAGCGATCAAGGTGCAGATCAGACGATCGTAGCGACAAAAGTTGTTGCACGGAGTACTTAAACTTTTCCATCATGAGCCAATATGGTAGCCCTTGACTGAATACGTTTATATCCTGATCAGAAGAGTAATTCAATATTCAACGCGCTCAAGTGAGAGCTCCTAGAAACATGCACGCTGTGCTCTGTTTACCTATACGAATGTTGTGACGTAGGCTATACGTACGTTGTGACGTAGGCTATACGTACGTTGTGACGTAGGCTATACTTGCGTTGTGACGTAGACTATAAATTATGCGTTCATAAGATAATGGACGATAATGGAGGATCCGAATAATAAAACCAACTTTCATAATTCTGCGTAAATAATCGTTTATAATCAAAAACGGTCAGTGTCAGCAGACTAAGTCCAGAAGGACTAATACAAAACGACAAAATAGAAATAACTGAGACCGCCGCAAAAAGAAAATAATCCGGAGTAACGAGCTGAAGTGTGTAACACGACTAGCGCACACGTGATATTCAATATGGCCGCCTAAAGACAACTATTATGTATTTCTCAGCTCATAGGTATGCTAGAAGAACAAATGGAGTGTCGAATTTAATATTTTCGTGGTCCAGGATTAGAATTTTGGTAGCGGCAATAGTGTGGGAGTGTTACTTCCCAAGATGACAGCCCATATGGCTGCTAAAAGAAAAAATGTAGTATATCTGAGCTCATCGGTAATCTAGAATAACAAATGAAATGTAAAATTTCATAAGTTCGAGGTACAGGATTCGATTTATGGTAGCGGCAATGGTAAACCCGTAGTTTAGGTTGGTAAATTATTTTATATCGTCAAATTAAAATGGAAGTTGGATTAAGGAAAAAAATTATTTCACTAACTCGAAGTGGGATTGATGAAACCATTTCTGTCTTTAAATAGACGTTGGATTGATCGAAATAATTTTTACCGTAAATAGAAGCTGGATTGATGAAACTATGTTTTTGATGCAATAGAAGCTGGAATGATTAAAATAATTGTTTCCGTAAGTAGAAGCTGGACCCATGAGAATAGTTCTTTGCTTAAATAAAAGTTTCATTGATGAAAAATATTTTTGGGGTTAAATAGAAGTTGGCTAATTTTTTTCATGAAATGGAAGCTGGATTGATTAAAACAAATTTTCGATGAAATGGAAGCGGGATTGACGATAGTTATCATGGACATAGGTAGATTGCTTACTTACCAGTTGACATGAAGTTCGGTATTGAAGATATTCAAATAATTTACCAACCTAAACTACGGGATTACCGCGGCAATAGTTTGCGAGTGTTACTTTCCAAGATGGCGGCCTGTATATCCGTCGAGAGTAAAATATGTACATCTCACCTCATAAATAAGCCACAATAACAAATGATGTGTCGAATATAATATTTTCAATGTCAAGGAATCGATATCTCGTAGTGACAATAGTGTGGGAATACTATTATCCAAGATGGCGGCCAAAATGGCCTCCAAATAAGAAATATGAGCTGAGATATACACATTTTTGTGTTTTGGCGGCCATATTGGCCGCCATCTTGGATAGTAACAAACCCACACATTTGCCACTACGAGAAATCGATTCATTGACCTTGCAAATGGTACTTTCGACATATAATTTGTTTTTCTATCTTACATAGGAGCTGACATATACATATTTTTGTGTTTTGGCGGCCATATTGGCCGCCATCTTGGAAAGTAATACTCGCACGTTATTGCCGCTACCGTGAATAGAATCCTGGACCTGGACATTATTAAATTAGACACTTAATTTCTTATTCTACTTTACTTGTGAGCTGAGGTATGCAAATGTCTGTGTTTTGAAGGCCATATTGGCCGCCATTTTGGCCGCCACTTTGTAACGTAAACTCTTCAAAATTATTACAACTATTACAATTCAATTACACGGTAGATTCAATACCTTATTTCTAATATCTTTGAGAAATACATATTCACTATGGACAAAAAAATAACGACGCCGAGGACGAAGAGGGGTAAACTTTAACCCCAGGACATACCCCATGACACTTTGGACTCAAAAGTCTTCTTCCAGCAACATGACATTTTACTGGATTTGGTGTCAGAATATGTCATTGGTCGTAACTTGTAAACACATAAAACATCAAGTTATTAATGCCTACGGTTGCTACGCAGTCAGCATCCAAACACCCCTGGGGTACTTATTATTTACCCCTCTGTGTCCTGCGAAGGTTAAATACACATTTCAAAATACAGACACTGTTTATTATTTGTGATTAATTAGTAATAAGTATGCATTAAAATATTACACAGTAACCTAAATTATTATGACGATTAATTATCTACATGTACCATCGAATAAATTCATTTAAATTGAAAATATGAAGTAACGGAGTTGTAAATCGGTCACGGAGTCATAAATCACAATCAAAATAATATAAATCCAATATAACCTTGCTTTAGATGAATGATAACGTCGCTAACGTGAAGAGAAGAGCATTAAGTAGGAAGCAGGTTTGATATAGCGTGGTGGGGGTTTGCGGGACAACAGGATAGATGCCGACTTCAATCAGTAATAAGCAAGCTAATCCGCCTCCGGTGCCTTCCTGAAGACTACCCCAAATTTGAGCGACTTTGTCTTGAAGCTGACACCCGTCTTTTCTCTGCGGTCCTGATGAACCAGGGTCATGTACTGCATAGTTTACTTCCACCAAAAAAGCCCCAACAATATACCCTGCGACCGCGATCGCACGACCGTTGTGTACCTCTTGCAGATAATTTACAGCGAAAGACGTTTATTGTTAGAATGTTGTACTCCGATTGACATTAACTGTTGATTGTTGTTACGATGTATGTACACCAGCGTGCGGATATGCAATTGGTTTTATTAAAGAATATACTTACTTGTTATTCGTTACCCTCCTGTCGGAGGGTAACGGATAACATTATTATTTACTTTCTCAATATGCTAGACAGGAGGGTAATGGATACTTTCTCAATATGCTAGTCGTCCCAAATAACTAGCCCCATAACCTCTGCATTTTTTGTATTTTTGTCAACAGATCTGTCTTTTGACTGTGCTAAAATTGCATTGTGGAATGCTAATTCTTTGCAGATCACAGACAGAAAGGGCAATGCTCTCCTTTGTAGTTTTCTGGCCTCCCTCTTTCGTTTTCATTTTTCCACTTCTTCCTCTTCAAACTTTTTTCATGGCTAACAGTGAAATCGGTTAAGTCTCGGGGTGTGGTATAGCTGATAAATTAGTAAGCAATAACACAATAATTTAGTTATAGGCCTATAGAATAGAATATTGTATCATGTCAAACCAGCTCTAACTAAACATATATTTTATTTTTCAGTGGTAGTAAAACAAGATTTTCTAATGTATTCTCGTATTTAGCTGCATCCTTTCTATACATATAACAATAAAAAAGAGTATCCACATAGGACTAGGCCTATATACGCACATTCATGCATAGATGAGCACACACACTTACATAATACAAATCAAACACATTATTACAACTCCGTTTCCGAAACTACAACACCGTTACTTAAAACAAGTAACGGCGTTGTAGTATCGGAGCTGCAAAATACTCATAATTAGGTCTCCACGATGACCGGACGTGTTAAGATATAAAAAATAGTTAGTTATTACTTATTAGTGGCCAGACTGTCAGTTTCAGTATTATTTTTGAAAGAAAAGTTTTTTTATAAACGCAAAATGCTATTATTACAGTCACGAAGTTGTAGATCTTTTCTATACTATAACAATACCGGATAAATTTCCGAAAATTGTCAGCAGAAGCAAACGTTCATATTGATTTCTGGCACCCCGTCAAAATCGCTGAGCGTCAAAATAGCCCCGTCAAAAACCCCATCAAAATATCCCCATACATACGTCATAGGCAAGCAGTTCCACAACGGTTACTAATTTTAATGTTACAAGAAATGTTTTGATTTAAAAAAAAGTAGAACCAATACTTCAAAGAGGTGGTTCTGACACATACTGACTAAATACAAATTAATTTGTTAATTGGAAATCGGATCACTAATTGGTACGATCAAAAGAGTAGCCTACTTTGACGGTGTATCTGAATGAAGATAACAGTAGGCCTAAGTGAAATAGGGAAGACCTTCTTCAAAGCGGTATTTTCCAACCGATTGCGAGGTCGTGACTAAATACAAATTAATTTGTATTTAAATTAATTTCGCTATAGCGCATAATCTTAGTATCTAGGCTCTTGCTTAAGACATCGACATTAACTGTCTTTTTAGATGGTAACAATTATTACCTAACACCTAGAAACTTTTGTTCGCGTTTCGTAGAAAAAACATTTAACATTCCATGCTTGTAGTCTTTATTATAGTATTATCTTTTATTAGTATCTTCTTATAAATGAATAAATCTTGTGGAAAACATTTTCACATTGTTTTATGTCGTAGTCGTTTAAGACGGGGCTGTTCTGACTGGGCTATTTTGACGCTGGGCGATTCTGACGGGGCTGTTTTGACGGGGCTATTTTGACGGGTCACCTGATTTCCTATTGGTAAAATTCAATTCAATTCAATTCAAAAAGTTTTATTGTTCCACATCATAATAACAGAAAAACAACTATCAACACTAGTGTAATTTATGCAACAAACGGAGAGCCCTGAAGGGTCACAGGACCCACTAACTAGGGCTACCTAAGTACCAGATGATGTGGTGATAATGACGGTTCGTGTACAGAGAACCAACAACAGATAATACACAGAAATCAAAACAAACTTAACTAAGCGATGGCAACACAGCAATTTGAAATCAAAACAAACTTAACTAAGCGATGGCAACACAGCAATTTGAACAATTACACATTTAATAAGAGAGCTCGCATGGATTTTTTAAATAAATTCAAGTTAGGCAGGTGACGAGTGCTGACAGGGATATTGTTCCAGACTGATGGTCCTGTGGACCTTAAGGCAAATAATCTTGTATTAGTGCGTGCAAATATTCCTCTATAAGATTCAACTTGTCTAGTAAGGTAAGTATGAGTGTCCGATGTTATATTAAAATAGTCATTAAACACAGAGGGTAGCAATTTATGCTTATGTCTGTACATAAACTCACTTATTTGAATGGTATTGATTTGATTAAGTCTAAGAATTTTAAATCTACTAAAGAACTGACTAGTGTGCGTTGTAGGCAAGACCCTAGCTATAATTCTAATTGCTCTTTTTTGCAAAATGTTAATTTTATGTAAGCGGTGCATATAGTTGGAAGCCCAGACAATATTACCGTAGGCAAGATATGGGTATATTAAAGAGTAATAGAGGTTGAGTAGAACTTTTTGAGGAAGGTAAGATGCCAATCGATTCAGAACGCCTGCATTTTTTGCAATTTTCATAGAAATTAATTTAATGTGCTCTGACCAATTTAGATGTTGGTCGATGCAAACTCCAAGAAATTTGGCGGAAGATACCTGCGGGATTACATTTCCATCAATTAGTACCTGGATACTAATTTCGGGTATTAGTTTTCTATGAGATCTGAATAGTATAAAATTGGTTTCATTAACGTTTAATGACAATTTATTAATTCTAAACCAATCAACCACATACGTGATTTCATGATTAATTATTTGATATAATTCATATAAGGATTTATGAGAATAGAATACATTAGTGTCATCAGCGAATATAATAAAACTGAGAATAGTTGAAGTATTAGGGAGGTCATTTATGTATATAAGAAACAAGAGAGGACCTAAATTAGAGCCTTGCGGTACACCATATTTAACCTGTTGAAATTTAGATAGAATTCCGTTGCAGATAACTTGCTGATTTCTGTTCGTTAAGTAACTATCGAACCATTGATGGGTGACCCCTCTTATTCCATAATGTTGGAGTTTTTTTAACAATATACCATGGTCCACCGTATCGAAGGCTTTTGCCAGGTCTATAAAGATGCCTACTGAGAATTCATTATTATCAATTGCTGTCGTGATTTGTTCTTGCAGATTTATGAGTGACATAGCAGTAGAGTGGCCTGACCTAAACCCATGCTGCATAGAGTAGAGGATATCATTTTTGACAAGATGGTTATTAAGTCTTTCATACATAATTTTTTCCAATATTTTTCTAAATACAGGCAGAACTGAGATGGGTCTATAATTAGTAAGGTCTTCCTTATTCCCTTGTTTGAAGATAGGCACAATTTTTGCCAATTTTAATTCATATGGAACTACACCTGTTGAGAAAGAGCAGTTAATAATTTCAGAAAGCGGCTGAGCGATGGATTTAATAAGAGGTAAAGCAATCATTGGGTCGATACCATCAAGCCCTGAGCTATGAGTAGGTTTAATGGCATGAGATATATTAATAATTTCCTCAGGGTTGGTTAAATACAGTGCCAATGAGTTATCACACTGGGTTTTCATATATTTATTATAGGAGTTTGGTGAGGATGGGATTTTTTCAGCTAAGTTTTGAGGAATACTAGTAAAATAACTATTAAACTTATTGGCTATTGTCTCATCATCATCTATTATTACCCCATTAGAGTCCACTAAATCAATTCTAGAGCTTTTATTATCTGTTTTAAGTATTGATCTTATAATTTGCCACTGTTTTTTTAGATTATTATTATATTTTTGGAATTCGATTTCATAATAAAGTAACTCTGCTTTCTTTTTCATTGTTTTAAATTTATTCCTGTATATTATGAAATTTTTCCTGTTAGTTTCATTAGGCTGTTTAATAAATTTAAGATATAGTTTGTTTTTTTTCTTACAGGAGTTCAAGAGACCACTGGTCATCCAGGGTTGATTGTTTTGGTGTTTTCTACTTTTGGTGGGGGAGTATAAGGGAGAAGCTTTATTATATGCATTTTTATAACTCACAATAAAATTATTATAAGCCATATTGGCATCCTCATTTGCACAAGCCGCAGTTGTTTCAGTCCAGTTAATTTCACTAAGTAAAGATTGGAAATGTTCCATTTCTTGCTTCCCAGTTTTCCGTTGATTCAGTGTCTCCATTTTATTGCATTTTGGCATGTTAAGATTAAGTCTGACCATAATTGGCAAATGATCTGATATATCAGTAACTATAATTGAGGAGGTATTAACTTTATTCCATTTATTAGTAAATATATTATCTATAAGCGATGATGTGAGATCAGTAATCCTAGTTGGCCTAAGTATAGTGGGAAGTATTTGATAGGACGTCAGATAATTATAAAACAATTTAGTTGGTTCATGTTCATCAGCTTTTAGTAAGTCAATATTAAAATCACCTGCCAGAATTATATCTTTTTTACTATTAGTTAGTTAGAAAATCAATGCAGACATGTTCCCTGCTATCGAAGAAGAAACGAGAATTTTCAACTTATTCCACAGATGTCTCTAGGGGATTAAATAAAGCTCTGAAAACTCATGTATAAACAAGCTAAGGAATGCTCATTCAGTTTGTAACTAATCATAATTTATTTAATAAAACTGCATTTCACTGAAATAACACAAGTAACAAGTTCTAAATATTGTGTTTTCTGGTTTTAGTTGTCATAAAAGTCAAAGTTAAAACTTCTGGTACAGCGTGCACATCATTCATGGAGCCAAAGTTGCTTCATCAAACAATAGAAGATCTTCGAAACAAAACAAAACCAAGATCACATCAAACAGATAAACTCATCAGTCAACTGAAGGATGAAGGCTTAGAAATCCTGAACTCTCAACTGGGCAGAAAGACTGTGGTCGTTTGGATCTGGTGTCGTTCACAAGCAGCCCTTGAATATATTCAGAAGGTGTACGAATCGAATCAACTCAGAGATGTATTTGAAACTATTTATCCAGCTACGTCAAATGTGATCAGCATCGACAGGAACCAATTCATGAAAACCATTGGCACGTTCACATGAACTCACTCGTCATATTAAGGAAAATTTAAAACTTGTATCCAAGACATAGAGCTTGAGTGAAAAGACTAAGACAGCGTTAGTTAACAGATTTAGCAGGACGTGGAAGCGGAGAACGAAAACTGTTAATTTATGTGATTAGAGTGAAACAAAATGAAAACATAGACCCAGAAACAGAGGTTGGGGAAAAACATTGTCATAGATAGAGAAACTCTATCTGCCAAGAGAGGTTTTCATAAGGCGCTCTATTATCGTCAAGCTACTGAAATTGTTATGTGGCCTAATATGAGTGAAATCAAGACATTAGAAGACACCATAAAGTAGTATTGGAAGAAAAATATACAAATGGTACATGTACAAGTGGAAAAGGCAAAGAGGCAGCAAACGACTTGCCGTGAGATTGAGTGTTGTAAAACGACCAAAGTCTGAGATACATGATCATAAATGACAAGGACAGGTAATAAAAATGAGAGCAAGTAATTGAGGTGTCGTTAATGAGCAACAAAAAACACATAACTTAATTAGAAAGAGTATGGCTTGAGGTTAAAAGGTCGGAAGCGAGAAATGTAAGCAATAGAAACCAGCAGCAGACAAACGATAAGCAGAACGATAAGCAATGAACAAGACAATAAGCAGCTTAAATAAATAACTAATAATTCAATTCAATTCAATTCGTTTATTGATCCCAAAACCAAGAACAAGAACAAAACAATAATGTTTCACAGCAGTTAAACACAAGGTTAATCATTATTAATATACAAATATCAGTGCATAGATAAGGGAGCAATGGGCTTACCCGAAGGGAATAATCCCGCTGGATGGGGGCCTAATTACAAAACTATATTAAGAAATCTTAGTAGTGGTAAGTAATTAGAAGTGGCAGTAGCTTGGAAATCCAGAAATAACTGCGTCGAGGTAGCTTCCCTCGGCCTTAAAGTAAAAAGAAAAACACTAAAACCAAAAAGAACTAAATAATTGCAATGTTATTTAACATTTTTTATGGTGTGTGCACGGATTTTAGATTTAAATGAGGCTAGACTCATGGCTGCACGAATACATTCTGGTATGCTATTCCATATGAGGGGACCCTGGTATTTTATAGAAAATACTTCCGGATGCATTTAAATTCCAATTATATAGACTAAATTTGAAATAGCACTAAACAAATAATATTTGAAACTAACCATTTATTAGCAGTTATTACAAATAATATAAATATTAATAAATAAATTTTAAAAATATGATTTAAAAAATTTATTCCGCAATAATGATTATTTTGTTTTTATTTCAGTCATATGTTCGATTTCCTTTAACTTCACTCACAGAATCGTCGCAGGAGAAAATCATTGCATGATTGGAGTGACTAAACTGCGAAATGAAATCTATATCCTCTGTCGATCATATTCTAATGATCCAAACGTAATTCGTGTCTTTGAGGATCGAGATCCATTTCGTCTTCAGAGGCAATTCATTATAAAAGAGATTATAAATCCCAGATACATTGGATCCAGTGAAAAGGAAAATTGTCTCTACGTCTCTGACTATGAGTGCATCTGGAAGATAATAAGTCAAACAAGAAACGGACACAAAATCATCAGATGGCTTACCAGTGTTTTTCTGTTTGAGGACCATTGGTCAGTGTCCAAAGATGGTCACTTATTGATAACCGACTCTGAGTCATCCAGTCTGACGATCTACGGTGCAGACGCCGAACTTATTCGATCCATTCGGTTACCAACGGACATCAATGAACCAATTCGTGCAGTGGAAACATCCATCGGGAATTTCATCATCCTTCACAAATTGATTGAAAAGGAAGATGAGGGGGAGAGTGCTTCAAAGGGGAGACAGAGGGTAAAAAAATTGGGTTCGTCCATTAATTATGTCAACAAAATAGGGGGTCGGGGGAAGGTTTGGAAAAGTTTGACAGTTGTTGACAGGGGGTCGGGAGGGGGGTCGGGACAAGTTGATCAACAAATTTTTCCCCAATGTAATGTGAAATGTCTAAAAAAAAAAAAAAAAAAAAAGGTAATCTAAAAAATGTCTAAAAAAGGTCGTCGGAGTTCAAATTTCTAAAAAAGGGTCGTTGGGAAAATTTTTTAATCTGGTAACGCTCGTGGTAGGGGGGTTCTGGGATTGTTGACATAATTTTTAGGGGGGTCCGTCAATGTTTGACAGTAAACTGTTGTTGACAAGGGGGAGGGGGTCAAAAAGGCCTAAAATTTGTTGACATAATTAATGGACGACCCCTAACTAAAGTCAACTATCAGCACAATCATCGAGTCTACAGTCATCTACACACAAGTAACGCTTTGTTGCATGCGTTCCACAGACAAAGTTGCTACATATTATGACAGCGAATACTGGTTTTATTGTCCTTCTCGCGGCTGCATTTATGGCAACGACCTTTGCAACTGCTCATCTGCTGTGTGTCGCGTTTTGCTTTCTTGACCGGCTTTCCTTTTACATATTCCAGTGCTCTTTTCACAGATGGCTGAAGAGCTATCGTCGGAGTTTCCTTGCGAGTTTCATTCAATAAATAAAAATGGCCACGGTATGACGTCAGTCACGTGACCATTCATCCAAAATAAGTAAGACAAAATATATGGAATTAAGCAAAAGTCATCTATGAACAGATACACAAAGGCGCACGGCATAACTCCAAAGCTGTAAAAATATTCAGCGCAAATACTGACAGTGGGGTGAAAATTTCACCCCAGGTTAGTCTCTGAGGGTTAAGTGAATTGACCAGAGATGGACAGAAGGTGATCCGACGTTTTCTTTCTTCAAATAAAATACAACAATTGCCCTTAGCAACAGAATTTAGAAACGATGAATATTTCTTACTCGATTCAGACGATCGTATGTTTATCACTGACAGAAGGAATTATAGAATTATTCTCTTGGATTCCGATCTCGAATGGAATCGAATTCTTTGTACAATAAAAAAAGACGAACCGAAGGCCAGCTCTAATTATATGAGTCTGTGTTACGACGAAGAAAAGATACAATTCATCGTCGCATACTTTGGGGGAGTTAATATTTACACCTAAAGTCGAAATAAACTCACTTTTCACATCACAACGTAAACCGATATTTCTACATAAATTTAGTCAACAGCTGCAGATTTAGAACTTATATTAGCTGAAACAGATACTGAAGATGAAGTGAGAAGCCAGTTTACAGGAAGTATTCGCACAAAATAACGGGAGTAACTTGCAATAACTGCAAGGACCACCGATATATTTGACTGCCGTTAACAATAACGTAAAGTCTTGTTTCATGTTGCCTTTAGATTTCGCTACAACTAAACAGACTATGAACTAGTTTGTAGGCTATTGTTACAAATAATGTTTAAAATGTTCTTGGATATATAGATCAGTTTAAAAACACACATAATCTTATATTTGTTTATCCAAAAAGTACAAAATGTACGGAACAATATAAAATATCGCTAAATATGGGAGTTCCGTTGTTAAAAGTGATGTATTTTCGAGGTGCATTCACATAAATACATACAACTAAATATACCATTCTGTGCAGAAATGAATGGTGAATCCATTGATGTATTACAAGTTATGATATGTAAAACCAAACACAAAATCCAGGGTGTGGTAACCAACAGAATTTCTAAGCGAATTAAATATTAAGAGGAAGCCAGTGTAGATGCTCAGACATGAAAGTGGAGATTTGCGATCAGACGAGCAGCTGCGTTCAACACCGATTGAAATGGAGACAAACGAGATTTCGGTAGGTTGACAAGAAACGATTTGCCATGATGCATACGCGTTCAAACGAAAACATGAACAATTGAATTGAAGATAGAAGAGGAAACAGAGTGACTAATGACCCGAAGACGCCTCAGGTCACTGGGCCGAGTACGATTAGAAATGTTCTCATCAAACAACAGAGTACTGTCAAGAATGACATCCAAGTCGCCGACACAAATATTGAGACAGACAATTATTAGAAGACATCCAAAGGTTGACGTCAGTGGAAGATACTCAGTAAAGATTCAACTTCCTCGGATGAACATATTACACAACTACAGTGTCACCTGGTCAACGCCAAGTCCATCTTTCACGCCATACAGGCTATGAACACCAGCTTAGAAGACAGTGGCGCTGGTATTCCTTCGTGTATGAAGTTTCTTTTAACGACAGCGTGTCGTAACTAACGCAGATGGTTAGCATCGTCCTCTTCCTTGATGCAGGCTTCGGACTGGCACCACTCGTTAGTAGGCCTACGATGATCTCCATTGTCCATGACTATCCTATGGCCGCCAAGGACGGTTCACGCCGACCTTGCCCAACGAAGTAATGTGGGATGGAGCCTACCGAACAAACGCAACACCGTTATTGCTGAATAATATTTATAGCGACTAAAGGAAACGTTTTAAAGTTGTCTAAGGTGTGCACTGGATTATTTGCTGTTACGCGACATCTTGTTTGCCAAGAACCGTTAACTCTGACATTACTCTTCGAGTTAAACGTCTTGCTCTGCTGTGGTGATTGGATGGTTCCTGAATTTAGCGACATCTTAATATGGCAACAAAGGCCGTTAACGCCGACCTCACTGTACACTCAAGCGCTTGGAAGAACGCAGCGATTGAACGCATTTGATGAATTTATAGCTTCGGAAGTTTACGCCGACCTTGCATTAACTTATATAGTAACATCGATGGCGTTAGTTTCTCTTCAACGACGCTGTATCGTAACAAACGAGGTTGACTAGCATCGCCCTCCTTTATATCCAGTCTTCAGACTGGCATCACCCTATGATGCAGTCCTCCGTTGTATTTTCTACCACTTTGTGGCCGCCAAGGACCGTTTACGTCGATCTTCCCTACGAGTTGCACATCCTAGAATATTGTGCTAGCGATTACGAAGTTGCTGAAATGTGTCATCGGAAGGACGCGTGTTAAAGGTGTTTAACCCTCGGGCTACCAAGGGAGTGGTGGTTACCACCCCCACCACGTTTTTATGCATAATTGTTTTTTCCGTATGGAATATAATTTTTACATTTTAGGTAGCTGTAGCAGATTCATTGGAGCACATTTTGAGGTAAACATCATAATGGTAGCCCACGCCATTCAAAAGTTATACCCGATATACCCGAGGCACCAGAGGGGTGGATACAACCCCCCTTAGTTTTTCGACTATAGCTCATTGACTATTCTTCCTAGAAGAGAAACAAATATAGGCCTACCATTCTTTAGAGGGAATGTAGGGCTTCATTTGCGTACTTACATGTTTGTCTTTTGAAAACCGGAAGTGATCAAAATAAATAATAATACGCGTAATCTGTGTGAAAATGGCTGAATACAGCATCACAACGTATACCGATATTATATGTATGAATTATATGTATGGATGTATCCATCCACAAGAATGTGGGTATCCGTTCTTATTAATTTAGTTAAGTCGATATGTATCTGCAATTTAGAAGAAGCGGAAGAAGACTGTTTGTCATTTTGGTGTAGGCTACGTAAATTTAAAAATACAAAGAACACCAAGCCATACAGAATGGCATTAAGTCCCATATATAGACCCCACGTAGATCATCTGGCCCATTACCAATTAAACTAAGTTGATTCATGTCATGATGAACGTTTTCCAACCAATATATCGGCGGTCTGGATTTCTCGGTCGTTTGCACTTGGCGTAGTCTGGTAATGCAAGACACGTCCCGGATGACTCCTAATGGATGAGAAAAGGCAAATTAGGTCATGTGTCTGGAACCCAATTGCTATCAAGCAACAACTAAAAAATACATTGTCTCTAACTGTCGACTTTCTCAAACATCAAAGCCCGAGTTTGAACGGCAGTGGTGAAGTTACAAATATCAGGGAGAGTTTTTTTAGGACGCTTATAGTTTAAGGAATCTTATGGCAACTCCAGGAACCCGACTTCCCTTGAAAATTGATCCCTACGTTGAACAATAGTTGAACAATAGTTCCAGTGGTCGGTAGTATGTCTTCGATCTCTGGTCTGTGGTAGATGCCTGAAACCGCTCACTCACCTACATACTTACTCATAACTCAGGGCGTCGTGCTTCTTGGGAGACAGACAGACAGACAGACAGAGACAGAGACAGAAACAGACAGGGACGGACAGGCATACAGAGACAGAGACAGATATACAGAGAAACAGACAGAGAGAGAGAGAGAGAGAGAGTCAGAGACAGACAGACAGACACACACACAGACACTCAGAGATGGGAGGATGGATGGAGGGATGGAGGGGCCGAGGGAGGGACGGTGTAATAAAGATAAGAGCCACGCTAATCTTCCTTGCTATGACAAACCGTCTTTAAAGAGAAACTACCTCTGCCGATAGAAAATATCTAATTAGAATGCACGATAATGAATGATCTGGTTTCATATCCAGGCCAAGTGTTTCTTTCATATCAAGGCCGCTTAAGTATCAGTTTCAAATGCACCTGGCCGTTAGCCATATCAACAGATTTATATAAGTGGCGTTTACATGAGCTCTTTAAACACTTCACTTATGTCCATAGGCGTAACTTTCTATTGTGACGGTGGTGTCCGGTCACCACCACTTTTAAAAGTGGTGGTGATAGTCACCACCACTTTTTGGTCCTGCAATGAATAGAATATTATTTTTAACATGAAAAAAGAGATTCCAACCGAATAGCCCACACGTTGAGGCTCTTGCTAGTTAGTAGTGCACCGGCAACGTCATGCGAACTGAACGGTCATTCAGACTTGGCTCCAATCTTCCATGAGCCAAGAGCGGCTCAAAACTGTGGCAGTGTGCCATGTGCATCACCATTAATTACACTGTGGCTGCCTTGACATTTTCGTACTTGCAAATAACTTTGCAAACCGCAAGTGATCGTAGAATTCTGCTGCTTATGAAAGTTCTGAATTTTCTTCTCACTACAATAAGTCACGACTCACGAGTGACTGCTCCTAAGCTCCATCCTTGTCTCGTCAACTTATTAACAGTGGCTAAACAGAATGTAAGCATGTGCTGTGTACTTTGCGGGTGACATAAAGTGGCGGACAAAGCATACTAAATTCGTATTTGGGGATGGGAAAGAGAAGGAAAGGGAAGGGAAGAGTAGTGTGCAGAGGAATAATCACCACCACTATCTGGAGAAAAGTTACGCCCATGCCTATGTCCTTGTCCAATCTCTTCGGTTGAACTTAAGAGTTATAAAATATAGTACATGGATTCATAATAATATTGTTTATTTCCTGTGGACTATGCTTACGTGTAAATTATAATCCACCTAAAGTTCTCGCCTATAATAATGATAGCCTACTCGAGATGCGATAGTTTTATTAACTACTATAATTATAAAGGCACTTGAATGCATGTAAGCAACATGAGAACCCTTAAGATTAGGGTTGTCAGTGTAACAGCGGAAGATTAAGTTGTAAATGCATCGTCATTACTTATTCTGACAGACCGAACCACTTATTCATTCAGTCATATTCATTTGTTCATGCACTGGTTTATTGAATAATTATAAGTTTATGAAGGATATTTTCACAAAATCACCTTAGGTACTCAATTCTGCAAAACTTCGCTTCGAAAGTCAGATATATCCATATCACTTAATCCCGTCACTGCTAACTGCCTAGTGAAGCAAATACCGGATTCATTTGTTTTAAATGCATAATGTGCGTCATCGTGTTTTGGACCGTCTTCCTGTAACAGTCTCCCATTGCATTTACATACTGTGGCCTTTGACTCTGAGCAGCATGTATTTGCAAACTGCCTCAAAATGTACTTGTTTGGATCTGTTAAAAAGTCATGTAAAGTACTTAGAATGCGCTATATATAGCGTTATCATACATCCATACATCCACGCATCCATGCATCCATCCATGTATCCATTCATACATACATACATACTTACATACAAACATACAAACATACATACAAACATGCATACATACATTCATACATACATACATACATACATACATACATACTTACATACATACATACATACATACAAACATACATACAAACATACATACAAACACATACATACATTCATACATACATACATACATACATACATACATACATACATACTTACATACATACATACATACATACAAACATACATACAAACATACATACAAACATGCATACATACATTCATACATACATACATACATACATACATACATACATACATACATACATACATACATACATACATACATACATACATACATACATACATACATACATACATACATACATACACACATAAAGGGCTACACACAGCTGACCTGGGCTTTCATGAACCTTTCAAAGAATCTTAAAATGGCTAACTAGCAGGTCGAATAAGGCGCTGCTTGTGTTGGCTAAGTTGGAAATAAAATGTTTCTGCAGCTGCTTCTCACAATTAAACTTCAAATAGTCACTGCCTGAATATTTAAAGAAAACGGGTCAAACTTACATCATCCCCATCATCATCATCATCATCATCATCATCATCATCCTCATCATCATCATCATCATAGTCATCGTCATCGTCATTGTCTTCGTCGTCATCATCGTCATCATCATCCTCATCATCATCGTCATCATCATCATCGTCATCGTCTTCGTCGTTATCGTCGTTATCGTCATCGTCATCGTCACCAGCTGCGTTATGACAGCTAGAGCTGACCTATAAACGAAAATACAATACAATACAATACCACCACTACCAACAACAACACTCTATTAACACCATCGTCATCTTACTTACTAACTTACTTATCACAATCCTGATCATCATTAGCATCGTGTCTCTGCATGCAGGTCATACATTTTCACAACAATGTGCCTGTCGTCTCTGTTCTTGGCTCGTATCTAGGTCATGTGTAGGTCATTTTTTAATGCATTATCTCAAACCAACGTTGACGGTTCATCTTAAGCCAAAGAAACATAATCTGTTGGTCATACCAAGAGATTTATTTATGAAGCTGATAAAACACTTAACCCATGTACTTTGTCCAATCTTAGCTGAACTGAAGAGTGTTTTAATATTTATTTTGACCAGTAGGCCTAATTTATTATATCCTGCGGACTACAGGTAAATATACTTCACGATTATCGTGCAACGATATTCCTGTTAACCGTTTCACTTCAGATTCAAGTAAATGTAAATAGGGGCCTACACCTAAGAGCATGTGAACATTGAGGCTGAAAATTGTCAGAGAATCGTTCTTCAGGAACCACCTGCCATTAAAAAGACAGATCATTCCAGAGCTTCCCACTTTTCGAATCAGTGGCGATCAAGGTCTTTCAGTAATGTTGCTTGACCTTGAAGCAATCATGACTCCTCTAAGAAGCTTGACCAGTCCAGAGCGATCCTCTTCTTGTTCACTCCTTGTGTAGCGTCGCTCAGCACGTATGACCGTATGGCGCATGGCTCTGCGCTTAGCGTCAAACAAAATCCTAATGCGTGCGGTCCGCAATGTCTTTTAAATTTCCGGTAATTAGATTGGCACGAAAAACTTCCTACCACCTTGATATATGATGCATGTGTGGCACTGTACTTCAACAAGTTTTTAAGACATTTCTTATGTTCAGCTTGTTTGAGAGGCAGCAATGGATATGATATTTTTGCAACTTCATTTTTCTTAGCCTCGGCATTTGATGATGTGTGCCTAGTCCTCTCCTTCGACATCTAATCTTTCGACCATCAGTGTATAGTCAGTGCATTCTTTATAGTTGAGTGGGCTAGGGAGCAAATGTAGAGCCGAAATGTCTAAACAGATTTCGGCCCTGCAGGGATTTGAACCCCTACCTTTCTTTTGACAGTCCAGTACCTAATTGCTAGACTATCGCGCACCCATACAGACATGTGTGCAATTATGTGTATATACTTTCTTACAATATGTGTAGGAGAGAGAGAGACAGACAGACAGAGACATGCAGAGACAGACAGAGACAGACAGAGAGAGAACATGTTGTCGTTTTTCTGCCGACGATAATGATACACGCCATAAGCCTATGACTCCATGTTCCGGTAAACAAACGGGATAAAAATCCAGCTTATAAACTGGTCGCCACGTGATCAAAGTGCTGTATCTCTCTCTCTCTCTCTCTCTCTCTCTCTCTCTCTCTCTCTCTCTCTCTCTCTCTCTCTCTCTCTCTCTCTCTCTCTCTCTCTCTCTCTCTCTCTCTCTCTCTCTCTCTCTCTCTCTCTCTCTCTCTCTCTCTCTCTCTCTCTCTCTCTCTCTCTCTCTCTCTCTCTCTCTCTCTCTCTCTCTCTCTCTCTCTCTATCTATCTCTCTCTCTTGCCAGGGCTACCATTTATATGGCCATATTGCCAACGATCAGACACTGCAGGCTTTTACAAGACCAGAGTCTGCATGCATATCTGCCAACTCAAAGGCTCTTTACTTACTTATGAGCAGTGTCTTAGACAACCATTGCAACTTATATTATTTTAATTTATTACTGCAATATTACCAAGATTACCTTAACCCTAGGGCTACCAAGCTTTTTTGTAACACTGACTACCAAGGGGGGGTTACCACCCCCCTGGATTTCGTGTTTGGTTTCACATATCATAACTTGTAATATAGCATTGGATTCAGCATTCATTTCTGCACAGAATGGTATATTTAGTTGTACATTATGTGAATGCACCTCGAAATTACATCACTTTTAACAATTGAACCCATTAATTAGCAATATTTTATATTATTGCGTACATTTTGTGCTTTTTGGATAAACAAATGTAAGATTATGTGTGTTTTGAAACTAATCTATGTATAAAAGATACACATAATCATCCCTAAACATGTTTATATAGTATAAATGTACATCCATACATATATATCCATAAATATAATTATATCGGTTTACGTTGTAATGCTGTATTCAGCCATTTTCACACAGATTACGCGTATTATTATTTATTTTGATCACTTCCGGTATTCAAAAGACAAAGATGTAGGTATGCAAATGAAGCCCTACATTCCCTCTAAAGAATGGTATCTTTGTTTCTCTTCCAGGAGAAGACAAATGAATACGCTACAGACAAAAAACAAGGGGGAAGTGCTTCCATTTAGCCATTTTTCACGCATGTTACGCGTATTATTATTATTTTGAGCACTTCCGGTTGTCTCAGGTCAACTCAGTGACCATAGAAATGTATCCCCACATTCCCTCTATAGAATGGTATAATTTGTTTCTCTTAATATTAAATGACGGATAAGATATATTCGAAAATCTAGGGGGTGGTATCCACCCCCCTGGTGCCTCAGGTATATCAGGTATAACTTTTGAATGGCGTGGGCTACCACCATAATGTTTACCTCAAAATGTGCGCCAATGAATCTGCTACAGCTACCTAAAATGCCAAAATTATATTCCATATGGAAACAAAAATTATGCATAAAAACGTAGGGGGGGACGGCAACCACCCCCCCCTGGTAGCCCGAGGGTTAACCTCACATAGTTGTACTTTAGAGCAGACAGAATATGAGAAATTGGTTAAGTAAGCAGCTAGGTCCACATCGAGCTCATAATTTATCCTGAGTCTGACGAGACTCAATTTTTAGTTGTCAGACCACCATGAATTGTGTGTCATCAGAAACACATATTATTTGGTCCTTCACAAAGTGTTTAAGGTTATACACATAGACGTTGACACACTAATAAGATCGTAACTGAAATTTTCATTAGTAACTTCTGTTGCGCAGGTGTCTAATGCACAACGCATCAATGGACGGCACACCAAAACAAATCCGTAATACGGTCAATAAACAAAAGATTAATCCGTAAGAGAGGCAGCTTAAGGTGGGTAAGTAATCTGATAGAGGTAAGTTTTCAGTTGAGAACGAAATGACACAAGCGACTTAGAACTGTTGTGCACAAAAACAGGAATGTTCCAAAGAGTAGGTCCAGGAACCGACAAAGCTCCTTCACAAAGTACAGTTCTTGATTTAGATATGATCAGACAAAGACAATCAGATGACCTCATTGAATAATGAGCCAAACCACGAGCCAAATATTTTGTGTTTGCTAAAAATAGACGCCAATCAGTTCCCATCCTAGTTGTCAACCAATCACAGATTAAGACTTTGTACTTCTTATAGATCCACGCATAATATTTCTTATTACACCTTTAGCCATTTCTCTTATGCAGAAACTGATTAGGAGGTTGTTTGCAATTCGAAAACTCGTCGTTTAAAAAAGAAAATAGGATCGAATATAAAGACCTACATTTTTTCTATAGGCGAACACAATGGACGCCTGTACAGGAAATCACAAGCGAAACGAGAATGAAATTTATCGTTAAAGGCATACAACAGGCAGTACAGGTAAGCGGAAAGAAACACCTTATTACTCTTGATAAAGCTCAGTTGAAAAGCAATGCAAAGTTTGCGCAAGAATAGGTAAACATTGACTATGTTTAGTGCGTCGACTAATGACTTGTGCATTCTCGTTAGAAGAATCTAATATTAGCAATTAAAAGTAACAGCTTCAACAATCTGTTTCAGTAAATGCGTGGACCTTGAGTGTTAGACTGTATACTATAGACCTCTGCATTAGCCTTAAGAAACAGGAACCATTGAAACCTATCGCCATTGGACTCTTCCAGACCATTGGAAACGCTGTAAAAGTAACATAATTATACTTCAGCGCTTTTGTTGTTCTTATTTGCCATACGTCTTGAAGTATAACCCATAGCACTCACTTGCCTATCCAGAATTAGATCGTTCTGATAAAGTATTACATGTAGTTTCGTTAGTAGCCTACATGTAGGTTTCTCCTTTGTCAATAAATGTTTCGCTGGGAGGATAGCAGGAGTAATATCATCGTCTTCTTCGTCGTCTTCATCATTATTACCATCACCATCAGCACCACCACCACCACCACCACCATCATCATCCTCAGGAGCTTCACCGGAGCGTTGCCGTTTAAATGACTTTCTGCAAACATTTTGATGATTTTGGTTTTGTCCCCAGAGGTTCAGAACACGCACTGAATCGGTGTTCGTAATTGTAATCATAATCCAAACTTCGAAAGCCAAGCGCAGGGCACCAGCTTATTCACGAGCGATGTTTAGATTTACTGACTCCGTGTTTGTCGAGGTGCTTCCTACAAAACATGTCTCTGTCATAATGGGGCACGGTGGCCGATTGGTTAGAGCGCTCGGCCTGTAAAGTGGAAAGAACGGGATTGAGTCTCAACTCAGGCTTTTAACTACTGTGTAGGGATCTTGAGAAAATCTGTCATTCACAATTGCTCAGCGCCATCGATGTTCTGTCGTTTGATCGTGTGCACCTCTGAGCTTTGAAAGGCGGGTAGTATCAAATACAGTTTGTATTGTATTGTATTGAATTAACCCTCAGGCTACCGAGGTTTTTTGTAACACGGACTACCAAGGGGTGGTAGTTACCACCCCCTGGATTTCGTGTTTGGTTTCACATATCATATCTTGTAACACATCAATGGATTCACCATTCATTTCTTAAAAAAATGGTATATTTAGCTGTACATTATGTGAATGAACCTCGAAATTACATAACTTTTAACAACGGAACCGATAATTAGCGATTATTTTATATTATTTCGTACATTTTGTACTTTTTGGACAAACAGATATAAGGTATGTGTGTTTTGAAACTGATCTATATAGCCAAGAACATTTTAAACACAATGAGGCTTCATTTGTAACAATAACCTACAAATTACTCCATAGTCTGTATTAAATACAGCGACATATAAAGGCAACATGAAACAAGACTTTACGTTATTGTTCACAGCAGTCAAATATGTCGGTGGTCCTTGCAGTTATTGCAAGTTACTCCCGTTATTTTGTGCGAATACTTCCTGTAAACTGGCTTCTCACTTCATCTTCAGTATCTGTTTCAGCTAATATAAGTTCTAAATCTGTAGCTGTTGACAAAGTTTATGTAGAAATATCGGTTTACGTTGTGATGCTGCATTCCGCCATTTTCACGTATTATTATTTATTTGTATCACCTCCATGCAGTGTTCAAAAGACAATTAAGTAAGCAAGCAAAATAAGCCCTGCATTCCCTCTAAAGAATAGTATATTTGTTTCTCTTCTAGTAAGAAAATTGAATACGCTATGGTCGAAAAACTAAGGGGGCGGGTGGTATCCAACCCCCTCTGGTACCTCGGCTATGTCGGGTATAACTATTGAACGGCGTGAGATACCATCATGATGTTTACTTCAAAATGTGCGAAAATGAACCTGCTATAGCTACCTAAAATGTTAAAATTATATTCCATATGAAAAACAAATTTTATGCATAAAAACTTACATAAATATATATATATATATATATATATATATATATATATATATATATATATATATATATATATTGGTGAGTGGGCTTTGAGAGAGAGTAGGCTCGAGAGAGGAAGGTAAAAGCTGGGTCAGGCCGATTGGTCCTAATGGAGTCGTTTGGTGGGTAATGAGTAATCAATTTGAAGGGTCAAGCCGACCCCGTAGGTCGGACAAAGGCTGGAAGCAAGGGGTTCAATAAGAGAAGCAAGGGGTCCAACCCTCCCCCGACACCCCCGGCAAATCGGACCCTGACCTGACATATTCTAAATAAACTAATCATACTGTTCAATATAGTCTTCCACGGTAATTTGCATCTGTTTGCAATTCAGTTTAAATATCTTCCACTGGAGATGTTGGACATTATTTTACAAAAGTCCTATCTATACTGGATATTGAATTCACCTACAAATAAAAGAGACGAAGAAATTATCAGGTGTCTCACATCAGTCGACGTTTGCTTCAATCGAAGAATTACCAGACAACGGTTCAAGAAGGCAATCTGGCGTTACCTGAAAGGTGAGATGTATTCGAAGTATCACTGTCAAACTTATTTACCTCGATCACAAGCGACTAGGCTACTTTGATAAAATATTCTAGCACAATCTGAAAACTCCAGAGTATCATAATCGCCACGCAAATGTTATCCAGACGTCTGACGCAGTGCATTTTAAGTACCTCACGAAAGCGCCGCTTTCAATAGCCTAAGTGATATTAAAGTCTTTAAAAACTCATTCCTTAGAAAATGAGCGTTGCTCGTATAACTAGAAGAATGGCCGCTGCTTGCACACACGAATGAATGCCATCAATAGTTAACGGTTGACACGGTCCTCACAGTTCCTGAATCAATTTGCATCGAAGATGACCAACGACAATGGAGATGATATCCGTGGTAGCCTACACGATGTCTCCACCGTCTATTTATCCTCGTAGATAGAAGACAACTGGGCATCCTGGTATCTCCCGAGAAGACTAGGCATTTTCAATCGAAAAACAAAAACCTATATGTTTGCCAGGCGACCAGAAGTTGGAGGTAGACGAGCCGCTAAGGTGAATTCCGTCCGGGTCGAAAAAGACCGAAAAGCGAAGGACAGGATGAACCTTGGTAGGAATACTGAAGCAGGTGAGACTTTAGTGTGCAGTGAAAAGCCTGAGCTATGCAGATGCATGGCTTGTCCAGTGATCAATTCTGGCCTGTTAAACCTAAAAATCTAACAATTTATCATTGGTTGTCACCTGAGCGAAATAAACTATTAAAAAAGCTTTTGCGCATTAATTTTTGAAATACTTTGATAGTTATTGGTAGGATTAAAAATTCAAAAATGTAATTTAACCCTAGGGCTACCAACTTTTTTTGTAACACTCACTACCAAGGGGGGTGGTTACCCCGCCCTGGATTTCGTGTTTGGTTTTACATATCATAACTTGTAATATAGCAGTGGATTCAGCATTCATTTCCGCACAGAATGGTATATTTAGTTGTACATTATGTGAATGCACCTCGAAATTACATCACTTTTAACAACGGAACCCATTAATTAGCAATATTGTATATTATTGCGTACATTTTATACTTTTTCGATAAACAAATATAAGATTATGTGTGTTTTGAAACTAATCTATGTATAAAAGATACACAAAATCATCCCTACACATGTTTATATAGTATAAATGTACATCCATACATATATATCCATACATATATATCGGTTTACGTTGTAATGCTGTATTCAGCCATTTTCACACAGATTACGCGTATTATTATTTATTTTGATCACTTCCGGTATTCAAAAGACAAAGTGGTAGGTATGCAAATGAAGCCCCCACATTCCCTCTATAGAATGGTATAATTTGTGTCTCTTAATATTAAAAGACGGATAAGATATAGTCGAAAATCTAGGGGTGTGGTATCCACCCCTCCTGGTACCTCAGGTATATTGGGTATAACTTTTTTGAACAGTGTGAGATATCATCTCACATTTTACCTCAAAACGTGTAAATGAACCCCCTACAGCTGTCTAAAAGGTCAAATTTTTATTCCATACGAAAAAGTTTGAGATGAAAAAAACCTAGGAAGGGGTGGCAACCACCCCCTTGGTAACCTGAGGGTTAAATAGCCTTAATAACGCGTTAAATGCCCAGCCCTAATTATTGTTTTTAATTTAAATTTTGTCTGATGCCCCTTACGTTGTCTCCGTATACTTTCAAGGATTCAGATAATTTATGCCACTATTAAAAGTCATCACTTGGTAAATAGCACAGTATAAGAAATAAATGTATTAAAGTTATTGTGGCGAGGGCGTTCGACGTTGAATTTCAAAGTTATCTAAAATGCCAAAAGCAAAACGTGCGGAATGGATTCACGTTACTTTGATCGTTTTTTCTTCGTTTTTTTATTTCTTTTTAAAAACGACATTTTTTCCGATTCTTATTCCTTTTTTTTCTTACATTTTAACAAGTATGTTGTGATGTATGTGCCAAAGCCACGATGCCATTCCAACGTAGTGATCGTTTTGGTCTTTTTAGAGTTCTATGGAAAAACCAAGAAAAGATCTGCAATCATTAGAAACAACAGAAATTATCTCTTAGAAAATATTAAACCTAATGACGAGTTAATCGCTTCATTGTTGTCTCTCAACTGCATAACGGAAGAACAAAGTCACTTCATTCAAAGAAAACGTTCAAATCAAGCGATGAACTGCGAGCTCTTGTATATCATGAAATCTCTTGACGAGAAGAAGTTTTCGAATTTCGTCAAATGTCTTCGACAAACCAAGCAGAAGACAGTGGCAAGGATCATAGAAAACGGAGGAGGTTTAAACTACAAACTTTATCTAAAGGCTTATAGCCTAGTTGACATAATTTGTTTAATAATAATACTCAAATCAAATCAAATCAAATAATAATTTAATAATAATAATGATGATGATGATAATGATGATGATGATGATGTTGTTGATGATGATGATGATGATGATGGTGATGATGATGATGATGATGATGATGATGATTATGATGATGATGATGATGATGATGATGATGATGATGATGATGATGATGATGATGATGATGATGATGATGATGATGATGATGATAATAGGCATAATAATAATAATAATAATAATAATAATAATAATAATAATAATAATAATAATAATAATAATAATAATAATAATAATAATCACAACCGACAGCGCCTGATCCTTCCGATTATTTGCATTCATAAATTTGCGCGTTATAAATAATAATTGATCAATGATGACACTTTAGTGAAAAGCATGCTAGCCTAATGTTCTTTATAAAATGTCCTGTTTCGTATTTCGCTTAAATTAGACGAAACTCCGTATTGGTTACGAATCTACAACCTAAAGAATATTTGGTATGCGGACGTTTCGTCAACGGACGATTCGTCAACGGACTGTTCGTCAAGGACTGTTCGTCAAGTGGACAATTCGTCAACGGACTGTTCGTCAACGGACTGTTCGTCAAACGGAATCGATAATTAATTCCCGTTGACCAATAAAAGGATTGCTAGCCCATTAGCGTGACGGCATATGCGCAAAATACATAGGCCTACAATTGATGTTGGATTGATGATAATAACTCTTCCTTAAATAGAAGTTGGATTGATGAAAATACTTGTTTAAAGTAAAAGTTGGATTTTTGAAAATAGTTTCATTTCGAAACTAGAAGTCGGATTGATGAAAATAATTCTTGCTATTTATGCAAAAAATTAGTTTCATCGATACAACTTCTATTTAAGCACACAATTTCTGTCATCAATCCAACTTCTAGTTAAGCAAAGAATTTCTTTCATCAATCCAACTTCTAGTTAAGCAAAGAATTATTCTCATCAATCCAATTCCTATTTAAGCAAAGACTTTCTTTTATCAATCCAACTTCCAATTTAAATTGAGAGCGCGTGATATATGTGCAAGAAAATGGCTTACATAATCTCCTTCAAGCGAGGACATAATTATATAATAATCTTCTGGTTCCACTGGAAAAGTTTACTATTTCCCTTGGACGAACAGTCCGTTGACGAATCGTCCGTTGACGAAACGTCCACTTGACGAACAGTCCTTGACGAACAGTCCGTTGACGAATCGTCCGTTGACGAAACGTCCCCGAACCGAATATTTCTTATTCAACTGCAGTTATCTTAACCTACGTCTGAGTAAGTAATTTGGCATTTTAAATGCGGTTTTGTTCTTAGGCGTAATACAAATCGATGTGCAAAGTCGTGGTGCAAAGTATACGAAGTCAACGGAAATATAGCTACTTCATGAAAAAATCAAAGATCTTCGAAGCAGAACCAAACCAAGATCACATCAAACTGACAAACTCATCAGTAAGCTGAACGATCAAGGCATAGAAATCCTGAAATCTGAACTGGACAGACACTCTGTGGTCGTTTGGATCTGGTGTCATTTACAAGCAGCCCTTGAACATATTAAGAGGCTGTACGAGTCGAATCAGCTGAGAGATGTATTGCTTGAAAATATTCAACCATTTGTTTCAAAGATGATCAGCATCGACATGAATCAATTCAAGAAAACCATTGGCAAGTTCTCATGAGCGAATCCATCATAAAGAAATCTTAAAACATGTAATCAACAAATTAGGCTTGGCTTAATTAAATGACTAAGACTGCAATGGCTAACAAACTGAGCAGGATTTTGAGGCCGACAAGGAAAGGACGTTAATTTATGTTAATAGAGTGAAAATAAATGAAAATATTAGAGAGTCTGGACAAATGTTTGTTATAGAGATACATTTTATCTGCCGAGAGAGGTTTCTAGAAGGTCCTTCTATCAATCAGTCTATTGGTTTCGCTTATAGGGCCTACATGTATACTCCCGCAGTGGAAAAAGCATAATTACTCCAGTGCCTAAAGTTACTAAACCCTCGTCCGACTCAGATTTTCGACCAATATCTATCACACCGACACTGTTCAGGATGCAGGATACTTGAAAAGCAGATTGTATGCCGTTTCTTTTACCCTATCCTACCAATCTCCTTCAAAATTGAATATATTCTGACCAATACGCCTTCAGGTCCCCTGGGAGCACATCGGCTGCCCTCATTGCGCTCACTCATAATAGGCTAGGCCTGTCAGAGTTGCTTAATTCCAATCAGTATGTCCACGTAATAGCCTTAAATTTTTCCAAAGCTTTTAATATACCGCCAGGCATGCGTAGGCCTACCCAGCTAGCATACTGGCGAAACTGCCAATTCCAAACAACATCTATAACTGGGTCATTACCTTTCTAAATGGCCTAAATGGCATTGCACAAGATCCAAGGGGCAATATAAACATACATTGATATAAACGCCAGCATTGTCCAAGGATCGGGATTTGGACCTGTTAACTTAATTACTGCTATTTCCAGTCTTAGCATCGTTTACCCTACAAATACGCTGATGACTGCTATCTCCTCATTCCGTCTTCAAATAGTGCTACTGTCTCTATTGAATTGGACAGTGTCTCCCGATGGGCTGCCGAATGTAACATAACGCTGAATAAAAAGAAAAAACTAGTGAAATGTTGATACACTGCAAGAGGGCGGCTCCTGGGAATCTATCTATCCCATGCGCCACCCTTGGCCTAACTAGGATAACCAGTATGGTGATTTTAGGAGTTACCTTTCCGACTACTTAGGATTCGAAGGATCCGCCAATCTCTCTATGCTTTGCGGATTCTGGTCGCTCACGGCTTGCGGGGTCCGATTCTTTTTTACGTAGTGCATGCCACAACCCTGGCACGGATGCTTTATGCCTGGCCTGTTTGGTGGGGTTTTGCGGGGCAGTGCGAAACGAACAGGCTTCAGACCTTGATACATTGCCTGATTCGTTATAGTTAGTTATTAATATAGGCCTAATAATAAATTTGTCTTGTTTTACTCGTGAGTAATAGGGTTTTTATGATCAAACATTTTCAAAATGCACTTTAATTCTAATTATATATGCAAAATAGTTATAATAACGACACATAAACAAATAAATTAGTAATTGAAAACAAAGTAAATATTAGTAGTAATTTTAGAATGCATAAAGGCGTATTAACAAAGAAAAAGAGAGATATTATTAGAGTATTAATGCGTATTAATGATAGTTTTCTTTTTATTTTAGTCGTGTGCCCGATTTCTATCAACTTCACTCATAGATTCGAGATGGGAACAAGTGAATATGTGCATGGAGTGGCTAAACTACGATCTGATATCTACGCCCTCTGTCTAACAGTAATTCGTGTCTTTGATGGTCAAACTCCATTTCGTCTTCCTAAGGAAATAAGAATAACAGAGATTAAATTTCCCGTTGACATTGGATCCAGTGAGAAGGAAAATTGTGTCTATGTCTCTGACGATGGTGAGAAATGCGTCTGGAAGATTACAAGAGAAGCAAATGACGAACACAAAATCGTAAAATGGCTGACCACTGATTATCAGCCACGTACTCTGTCAATGTCCAGTGAGGGTCAATTGTTGATGGTCAATGATTCGTCATCCAATCTGATGATCTACGGATCAGATGCAAAACTTATTCAATCCATTCAGTTGCCAAGAGACATCGAGAAACCAATTCATGCAGTGGAAACATCCATCGGGAATTTCATCATCCTTCACAGGTGTTGGGAAGAGAAGGAGGGAGAGAGCGAGCTAAGTAGGAAAGTGGGGAGTAGGAAGTGGGGCGTAAGTGAATTGACCAGAGATGGACAGATGGTCATTCGTCGCTTTATTCCTTTAAGTGAAACACAAGAACCCTTGAATCATCCTGAATATCTTTCACTCGATTCAGACGATCAAGTGTTTGTGGCTGATCAATGGAATGACAGAGTGATTCTCTTGGATTCCGAGCTTAAGTGGAATCGAATTTTTTGTCCAACTAAAGAAGAAACGAAGATCGGAAATCCAATGAGATTGTGTTACGATGAAGAAAACAGCCAACTGTTCGTCGTCGGGGATTCAGGAGAGGCAGTTATTCTTTACACTTTGAGTCGAAATTAAACTCAATTTTCATGCAAAGTTTATGACAAACAAATATTCCCACCGTCTTACTTATTCAAATAGTATTGTTAAAATTTTGGTAAACTTGTAGTTTAGGTTGGTAAATTATTTTATATGATAAATTTAAAAAGCAAGCTTCGTTGATGAAAACAATTGTTTGCATAATTGGAAGATAGTTTGAAGAGAAGTAATTATTTGCTTAAATAGAAGCTGGATTGATAGAAATAAAGGTAAACCATAGTTCAGATTGGTAAATTATTTAATCTCGGAAACACGTAGTTGACGTTGGTAAATTATATGGTTAGACCCACTTTCTTGCACATATCATGCCCTCAATTTATATGGAAGTTGGATTGATGAAAGGAATCTTTGCATAATGGAATTTGGATTGACGAAAACAATTATTGTTAAACTTGAATTCTTTGCCCCCCTTCCCTAAAAATGCCCGTGGACGCCCATGATTATGTTCAATAATACTAACTTTAGCTAATTTAAGAATTTTCACACGCTTGCGCCCGATCACCGTGTCAAAAATGTGTCAACATGGTCGACACAGAGTGGGAAATATTAGTTTTGCTTTGAGCCTTTGACATTAAACTTTGCCGTCGGTTGCTAGGGGCCCCTGTACTGACTGAGAGCGTGAACCTACAACTATGGATTAGTATTCAGTGAGTAGTAACTAAAACTTACTACCGCTAAATTATTTAAAATATTAAAAAAATAGGAATTCGCTACAACAATTTCATTTAATTTCTCCGGATTTTGGGGACCCAAAACCTTGCGGGGCCCTTAGCCATGGCTTATCTGGCTTATGCCTTAATCCGGCACTGCCCACAATCGAGCAATAGCCTACAGCATGCTGACAGTTTGATTCGGAAAACATTAAATAATGCGGATGATTTACGATGTACATGTAGTTTAACGCCAGAAATAGTTGGCTTATTTCGACTTTTATGGTATGTTAGGCTCCCCTAAACCACTAAAGTGACTGCTTTGTAAACCAAAATGCGGTTAGCAATTGGTGTCATAAAGAATACACTTACTTATTTACTTTCTTACTTAAAGTTGTCAAGGCTACTGATGAAACCCTCATGGCGTGCCTGGTGTTAATCTACAGTTCGAACATGTTCCGACACTTCACCCAGTCGACAGTGATGGTCCAAGGACGCCGTATTCTGATACAGCCTCGCCCCCATCACTGAGGGTAGAAAATAGCCAAATAAAAGACTTGCGGGCAGGGTTGCCAGATTTCGGAAGTGCTTGGTCGCGAAATCACGTCAAAAAGTAGCCCAAAAGTCGCGAGCTGAACAACTAAATGAAAACCTTAGCAAATGTTTGCTAGGTACGTCAATATGCATACTTTATTGATATCGCCAAGACACGTAATGAAACCATTGACGTAAAAATTTAGATGACAGACTGCTTAGTGCTTACCGTAGAGTAGTCCGTAGAGCATGTATTTCATATTAAATTAGCAACACCACATAAGAATAGTAGCTAGTAACAGTGACATAGTAGCCTAATGCGGTCAATTTATGGAATTCATTTGGTCGCCGTAGCGACCGCGGGACAATTCAAAAGTAGCCCAAATATCGCGAGGTCGCGAGGACGAAATTTTCAGTCGCGAGCGCATTGAAAAGTAGCCCAACTCGCGCTTTTCGCGACGACCTGGCAACCCTGCTTGCGGGTATTATAGTTACCCGATGTTATCGAACGGCACCAGCAGAGTCGCTCTCCGTATTTATCGGGCGGCTCCAACGGGGTCACCCTCCCCGATATGTATCGAGCGCCACTAGTGGGGAACTTTCCCCGTATTTATCGAACGACTCCAACGGGTTTTCCGATATGTATAGCCAACAGACCTGCGATTTCTTTATAATCTTACGATCGGTCTCCCCTAGCTTTACTCAGCCTTTTAAACTCCCACAATCAGGACTCAGAACGTTTCGCGATCAATAAATCATTCGCTGACCATGACCATCGAAACTAAAGATTACCCCGAATGACGAAAACAATGTCAGAAATGAATTCTACATACCGAAATCAGTAAAATTAGAGATAAATTATTGCATCTGTTTCTACTGCTACAGTCTACCAAGTTATATCAGAAATCGTTGATGTAACAAAAATTATGTCTCTGACCTTGAACTTTGAAGGTAAGGATGACCTGGAATGACGAAAACAGTATCATAAATGAATTCTACAATCTACATACCGAAATCAGTAACATTAGAGGTGTTATACCTGTTTCTACTGCTAAATTTGGCCAAGTTATAATCGACATGGTTGATGCAACAAAATGTCCTTGACCATGACCATTGAAGTTGAAGATGACCCCGACTGACGAAAACAATGTCAGAAATGAATTCCACATAGGCCTACCGAAATCAGTAACATTAGAGGTATTACACGTGCACATGCTATATGAAAGAAAAAGTTTAATTTTCCAATATGGCCGACGGCGGCCATATTGGATTTAACTATAGTTTCATTCGTGACGTCATGGCCGACAAGCACCTCGGTGATTTTTTATGTCTAGGAACCCACTGATTCAGTGGAAGTGAGAAACTCCCCAACACCATTTTTGCAAACGGGTCCTCAGGCCACATTGCCTAATGGATTACAAGGTTTAACTTCGTCGTATGATCATCATCATCATCATCATCATCATCATCATCATCATCATCATCATCATCATCATCATCATCATCATCATCGTCATCGTCGTCATCATCATCATCATCATCATCATCATCATCATCATCATCATCATCATCATCATCATGATGACAATGATAATAGTAGTGATGGAGATGATTATTGCTGAAGGTTTACTAAGATAATGAAGTCACCTGAAATATAATTATGACTGACTCCAATTCTATTAACAGCTCGGTGTTGGCAAAGAGAGCTTCACTTTAACTATGGACCGAGGTAGTCTTAAGGGTCGTCACCTAAATAAATAAGTATGGCTGACTCCTGCTCTACTTACAGCTCGGTGATAGCAGATAGTGAGCTTCACTTCATCTGTGGACCGACGTTGTCAAGCAGGAGATTTCACTTTTGACTTAGGCTTGTGTTATCCCACTTGGATGAGAATATTTAGAGTACAAACCAAAAAGGAAACGGGAAACTGAACACGGTACGTCAACAGGAAAACGAACGGAAGTAAGAATGAATCATAGTTACAAAGCACTAAAACGTTTGCTAAGACAAACGTTGATACTTGTAAATGTAGGGTACATTGCTTTGAAATCGCAAATTAAGTCAAAGGTACAAACTATTTAGAGGACGGATTTCTTTCAGCAGTTCCTGTTAGAGAAATGCAAGTACAGAAGCTGCGTCGTCAAGGGAGACAAGTCATGAAAGGTGCTTATCAATTATTTAGACTCGGTGTAATTTTCGGGTTCGAGGGACGCCTGTTCTCCAACTTTTTCGACTTGGGTACTGTACAGTAGGGGAGACCGGGGTTGGTTGCAACAATTTTTATATTTTCATGTGCCATTTTTTTTATTTTTGGAACAAACTGAAAATTGTTTAGCCTATATCCTTTATATCTCAGCACCAAAACAAGCTATAGTGACGATCTCAGTGATCAAGGATGTACCCACAATAGCTAACTGAACAGAGGGCTTCAAAGTGTTGTAACCAACCCCGGGCCGGGGTTGGTTGCAACGACCCTGAGGGAAGGTTGCAACAGTATTGAAAGTAGTATAATTATTCAACGTAGGTGGCATTGTCTAGGGCAAACCGAGGCCTGCCTACATATTCTACATATTCATCATCCTAGGTCTTCCTGACCAAATCAAGAAAATCCCTGACCCTTCAATACACCTATCCACTAACTCTTCATCTCTTACTTTCGCCTCCGATGCCCCTGTCCGCAATCTTGGTGTAACCCTTGTTTCACATCTTTCCTTCTCTAATCACATATCCAACCTCTCGCGCTCCTGCTTCATGCACATTCGTGACCTCCGCCGCATCCGACCCATGCTCGACTTCAAAACTGCCTCCACCATTGCTACCTCCATTGTCCACTCAAAGCTCGACTATTGCAATTCCCTCTTTCTCAACCTTGAATCTACCCAACTAAAGCGTCTGCAGCTCATCCACAACTCATTAGCCAGAGCCGTTACCAGAACGCCCAAGCATCATCATATCACTCTCATCCTCAAATCACTCAATTGGTTAAAAATCCCAGAGAGAATTCACTTCAAAGTCTTATCACTAACCTACAACTCTCTACAATACTCCCAGCCCAGATATCTTCGCGACCTCTTCACCATCCAGCCAACCCGCTCTACCAGATCTTCCTCCATTCTCACTCTCTCTCGACCTCCTGTCACTACTCATCTCAAGTTCTTCAACCGAGCAATATCCAACACTGCACCACGTCTCTGGAACGATCTACCTCCTGAATTCCGCACTTTTTGGTTCCTCAACCATCATCTCCAATCACCCACCATCATCCGCATCAGGCTCCTCTATCCATCACCGCCAAGGCTTTCCACTCGAAACTAAAGTCTCTCCTCTTCAATAACTCTTACCCCGACTCAACTGATCATCTACCTTCAAACTCTCGACCTAAACGACATCCACCTTAGAAGGTGGATGTCGAAGCTACTCTGACCCCTCTGATCCTCTGGAAACCGGACTCGGACCTCCTCGGACTACTCTTTTGGACAACCCTTCTGACTAGACGCAGCGCTCGTGAATAAGCTGGTGCCCTGCGCTTGGCTTTCGAGTGGCGCTTTAGAAGTTTGGAGATTACGAATACGATTATAAAAATTAATAGACTGAAGAAATTCAAAATTAAATCTAATCAATAGCATTAATCAAGATATTAAATTGTTTTGCTCCAATAATCGTTTTGTAAAATGTCCGATATATAAATACTCGATAGGCGTATAGCCTCCATATCAGGCTAGTCTACTTCTAAGTATTTAGGCTGCATTGCCTAATGTTCAAGATTTAATTAAAAATTGTAGAGCTTTTTCAAGCCTTCAAATTGTAACCAAAAAAGGAAAACGGGAGTGTCATTTGCCTACTGACTCGCTTAGTGCAACCCATTATTAACGGCCTAAAGTCCAGGGGTGTCAAGCCTTTGTTAATGGTGGGCCAGTGGCAAAATTTTCCAGCAAGTGGTGGCCAGGATGTCGAAGGTGCTTGAGAAAAACGTGGGTAGGGATGTGGGAGGGGGCTTGGTGAACCCGTTCCCACGAAAATATTTGCCAAACCAAATCTTAAATGGTGCATTTTTAAGCATACAGACATTCAATTCAGCTAATAAAATCTTAATTTTGATCTTCATTATCAGTCATGAATATCACGTTAGTCATTAGGTAAGGCTTCGTGTGTCAGACAAAATACCGTCAGCGGGCCGCGGGCCGGCTCTTTGACACCCCTGGACTAAACAGTTTATCCATTATATCCTCCATTGGACCCGGATATGTTCTTGAATTTTTAGATCATCCGACGATGAATTCTCGGATATACAAACCACAAAATGATCTGTATCTTGAAGTCCTTGAAGCTTAACCAGCACGTAATCACCTTGTTTTAACCCCAGGGCTACCAAGCTTTTTTGTGACATCGGCTACCGAGGGGGCATGGTTACCACCCCCTGGATTTCGTTTTTGGTTTCACATATCATAACTTGTAATAAAGCAATGGATTCAGCATTCATTTATGCATAGAATGTTAATTTTAGTTGTACATTATGTGAATGCACCTCGAAATTACATCACTTTTAACAACGGAACCCATTAATTAGCAATATTTTATATTATTGCGTACATTTTTGTACTTTTTGGATAAACAAATATAAGATTATCTGTGTTTTGAAACTAATCTATGTATAAACGATACACACAATCATGCCTCACCTTGTCACCTTGTGCCGTCGATTCGCTGAATCCTAGCGACCGTCATAGTCAGCCTTCTCCATGTGTTCCGATCTCTCGTCGCCTCTCTCAGCTCCGGAATGTTCATCATCATCGTCTCGTGTATCTCCTCCATCCATCTTTTTCTTGGTCGTCCTCTTCCTCGTCTTCCCTCCCCACACGCCAGCATCATCTCCTTTTCCATGCCGTCCGCCCGCATCACATGGCCAAAATACATCACTTTTTGTCTCGCCGCTCTTTGTCTCAATGTCATCTCTCCTCTTAAGTGTCCTATCTCTTCCAGTATATGTTCATTTGTTTTCTTCTCAGTCCAGGGGACCCTCAGCATTTTCCTCCAAATCCACATTTCGCATGCTTCGATTTTCTTCTCTAGTGCTTTGGTTTTTGTCCATGCCTCGCACCCGTACAGCACCACTGGTATTATCATTGCTTTAACAATTCTTGTTTTCGTTTCCAGGCTCACCGCTTTATCCTTCCATATCTTTTCCAATCCCTGCATTGCTCCTTTTCCCAGAGTAATTCTTCGGCGTATCTCTCTCTCGCATCCCCCCTCCCTATCTATTGTAGCTCCCAGGAAACAGAAGCTCGATACCACCTCAATCTCTTCTCCATCTACTTCGAAGCTTCTCCAGCTCTCTGTGGTCATAATTTTAGTCTTTTTTATGTTGAAGTACAATCCTGCTTTCTCACTTTCAAGCCTTAGTTTCCTGATGTTGTTTTTCAGTACTTCCTTTTTCCCCGCCAACAGTGTTGTATCATCCGCATACCTTAAGTTGTTGACAACCTTTCCAGCTATCCTCACTCCTTCCGCCTCGTCATCAAATCCTGCCTCTCTCATGATCCTTTCTGCATATAGAATGAACAGGTACGGTGATAGTATACATCCCTGTCTTACTCCCTTCTTTATTTGGAAACTTGTTGTTTCTCCATGTTCCGTCCTCACCACTGCTATCTGGTCGGAATATAAGTTCCTGAGGAGAGTTATCAGGTGCACAGGTATTCCCATTTCTCTCAAAGTCTTCCACATGAGATCGTGGTTTACACAATCAAATGCCTTGCTGTAGTCTATAAAACATAGGTGGACCTCTTGTCCAAATTCCCTCTGTCTTTCCATTATCCATCTCAGGTTTGCAATATGATCTCTTGTGCCTCTCCCTTTCCTGAAGCCGGCTTGGGTTTTCGGCAGTTCTCGCTCTATCCTGCTCTCCATTCTTTTGTGTATGATCTTGAGGAGTATCTTGCTTGTATGTGATATCAGCGCTATAGTTCTGTAGTTCTCGCAGTCTCTCGCGTCTCCTTTTTTGAAGATGGGTATGAATATCGATTTACCCCAGTCTTTCGGCCATTCTTCTGTTTCCCATATTAAGTTGCACAAAGTTGTTATCTCCTTTGTTATTCCATCACCAGCCGCTTTAATCAATTCAATAGGGATTTCGTCTGCGCCTGGTGTCTTGTTATCACTTATTTGCGTGATTGCCCATTCTACCTCCGCCTCCATAATCCCCGGTTCTTTTTCGTAGTCCTCTGTGGTCGTCTTCTCTCCTCTGATCTCCTCATCGTCTGTGTTATAGAGAGCTTCCGTATATTCTCTCCATCTGTTCTTTATCTCCTCCCCGTCACCTATTATTCCTCCGTTTCCATTTTTTAGTGAGCCATTTCGTGGTGTAAACTTGCCAGTTATTTTCCTCATCATCGCGAACATCTCTCTGGTTCTTCCCTTTTTTCCCTCTATTTCCATTTCCTTGCATCGGTAGATATTTGTCCTTGTCTTTCCTTGCCTGTTTCTGGAATTTACCATTCAACACCCTCACCTGATTTCTGTTCCCCGCTGCTCTCGCCCCTCTCCTTTCTTCCGCTATTTTGATTGCCTCCACAGTTAGCCATGGTGATATATTCTTTCTCTCCCTCCTGGGGATGTGAGTGATTGCCTCCTCGTGTACCACCTTCTTCATCTCTTCCCACATGTCGTCAGCATTTATCGCTTCATCCAGATGTAATGCCTCAAATCTGTTCTTGATCACTTCTCTGTACTCTGGTATGATCCCTTTACATTCGTATCTGATTAGGCGTTCCCCTCTTTTGAGTCTCTTGAGTTTCATCTTAAGAGTTGCCACCAACAGTTCATGGTCCGATCCACAGTCCGCTCCAGGTCTCGTTTGTACATCTCTCACCGTGCTCTTCCATCTCTGCTTTATCAATACATAGTCTATCTGGTTTCTGTGTTTTCCATCTGGTGAAGTCCATGTGTACAATCTTCTCTTTGTCTTCTCAAAACATGTATTCATGATCCTCAAATCATTTGTTTCGCAGAAGTCAATAAGTCTTTCTCCCGCTTCATTTCGTTCCCCCAGACCATATCTACCATACGATGCTTCAATCTTATCTGATCTCCCCACCTTTGCGTTGAAATCTCCCATAATCACTAGGACATCACCTTTCGGCACGTTGTCGATCTTTCCCTGTAACTCAGTGTAAAACCTTTCGCAAATCTCCTCCTCTGCTGTCGATGTTGGTGCATACACTTGTATGATGGTAGTGTTCACCTCTTTACCCCTGAACCTTACACTTAGTATTCGATCGTTGACCGTATCGTAGCCCATTATTGCCGCAGCACTCCTCTTGTCGCAGATCATCGCTACTCCATTTCTTCTTCCCTCGTTTGGTCCAGACATCACTACTCTGTATTCTCCAGAGTTGAAGTGTCCCTTTCCCTGCCATCTCGTCTCGCTCAGACCCAACACCTCCAGCCCCATCCTTTCCATCTCCATCTTGATCACCTCCAGTTTTCCTGTCTGCATGCTCCTCACATTCCATGTTCCCAATCTCCATTGGGTTCTACAGCTCAGGTTGATCCTGTGTTCTTCGACTAAATCCGTTACCGCACCTCCTTTCGGTTTTAGTGCGATCGCTTCATGACGTCGTTTCTTCGCCAGGTCATCCTTCCGCTCTTTCCCAGTAGTCCTGAAATCGCTATCTGGCCTGGGTGTCTCACCATCGGCGATTATCGTTTTTCATAGTTCGTGCTTTCCATGACAGTTTTCTTGGCAAATGTACAGAGGTGGTTTGCCATTGCCTTCCTCTGGTTTCGCCTGCCGTACCCGTTCGTTCGCCTCCCCGTAGGGAGGTTACTAACAGTTCGCACCACGTGAAGGTGGGTACGGAGGTCTTTGGTTAATCAACCCAGGTCGGGCCCGTGCCTCCGTCCTAGGGCGTCGGTCAGGTCACCTCCCTGTTTTACCTCCTTGGAGGTGATTGATTAACCTTAGCGAACCAATCATGCCTACACACATGTTTATATAGTATAAATGTACATCCATACATATATATCCATAGATATATATCGGTTGATGTTGTAATTGCTGTATTCAGCCATTTTTCACGCATATTACGCGTATTATTATTTATTTTGATCACTTCCGGTATTCAAAAGACAAAGATGTAGCTAAGCAAATGAAGCCCTTCATTCCCTCTAAAGAATGGTATATTTGTTTCTCTTCCAGGAAGACAAATGAATACGCTACAGACAAAAAACTAAGGGGAGTGCATCCATTCAGCCATTTTCACGCATATTACGCGTATTATTATTTATTTTGATCACTTCTGGTTTTCATAAGACAAAGATGTAGGTATGCGAATGAAGCCCTGCATTCCCTCTAAAGAATGGTATAATTGCTTCTCTTCTGGGAAGAATAGTCAATAAGCTATAGTCGAAAAACTGAGGGGGGTGGTATCCACCCAACCCCTGGTGCCTCAGGTATATCAGGTATAACTTTTGAATGGCGTGGGCTACCACCATGATGTTTACCTCAAAATGTGCGCCAATGAATCTGCTACAGCTATCTAAAATGCAAAAATTATATTCCATATGGAGAAAAAAATTATGCATAAAAACGTACGGGGGGTGGCCATCACCCCCCTTGGTAGCCCGAGGGTTAAACAATCATAACGTACAAAGTGATCATCACCATCTTCCACAGACCGTATTTCATCAAGATAATCGGCACTTTCAGATTACCCATGTTATAGGCCTACACAAAAACTTCCCATCATCGTCATTATTTCTATCGCTGTCAGATTCTTCACTGTCTGTCTTATCTAAAATTCGTCTCTTACATCATGGTATGCTAATGCTGTGTTTTGCTTTTCGTTTGTTCTTAGAATTTTTATTCCGCTTGACTAGGCACCGGTTGATTGGTGACGCTCGAAGACTGAATAGACACCGGTTGACTGACCGTGGACTGAGGCTTCGTCACTCTCTTTGGTTCACTGGGACTTGTCATGGTTCTTTTGATTCTGGTGTGGTTTTGGTTTGTTAGAAGTTGTAACGGCTTTGCCGGCGAGTTCCTTCTTCTAATACTCTTTTGTTCGAGTGTCTGTGAGTAACTGGGATTGTCATAATTGTGACGTGCAGGCCTATAATGAACACGGTTTATTGAAATAAATGCATGGGGTTGGATGCAACATGTTGTAACCAACCCAGATTAAAATGTTGCAACCAACCCCGAAGCAATGCATAGACATTGTTATAGAAAAATGTTATCGACAGCGTTGGTTTTAAATAAAATGACTAAATGTATTTTATAGCCCAATTCCTTGTTCAACTTATGACACCAAACAACACTAAATTGCTTCAACACATTAAGCTACATTACGAAAAAACACAAAACCGAAAAATTTACTGTTGATGTCCGAAAATAAATTTTAACATTTTTCGGTAGTTCAAATCAACTGCCTGCCAAGAAATTAAGTCACGTTGACCTAAACTATATTCTTTACAAGGTAGGCGATTTAATTTTACGCTGCTGTTATTTAGAGCTCAACTAGCGATAGTGTTGCAACCAACCCTGCTGGATCCAACCCCGGTCTCCCCTACCAAACGACCTTTGATAGACATAGAGAATAAACAATGCCAAATTTTTTAGTATTATCTTGGGAAATATAAATAATTATTCAAATTATAATTACAATCCCAATGTTTTAGCATAGATGAGCATCTGTCCTGGGATCAGAAATCGCTAACGGCGGGGCAAGTGATTGTAATTGTAATTGTAACTGTACCGGTAACTGTACCGGTAACTGTAATTGTAACCGTAATTGTAATTGTAACTGTAATTGTAACTGTAACTGTAATTGTAATTGTAACTGTTATTGTAAGTGAGCATTTGTATAGCGCCACTCAGAGATTCAGAGGCGTTCCCCGACCCAGGTCAGTACTGTCTCTAACAAATAATATGGTCTTCAGGCGTTTCCGAAACAGAAAAAGAGAAAGGCTGTGGAGATTGATTGAATAGGACCCGAAAGACAGCTTGGTCGCTTAATCCAGTTGATGCTGTCCCGCAATGTATATATTTCAACGTCTGTGGTCCATTTGATCTGAGACACGATTACTGGTTACATACATGTAGAATCTACATGTACATCTCGCTACAATAAATCAACCAGGCCACATTCATAATTTAGTGACAATACAACCAATCCGCTCAACACACTCGTTGTTTTATAACTCGCACTCTCCTCTCACCTCGTCCTTGTAATTTGACACTTGATCTATTATAGCCAAGCTACTCCGCCACTGTGGAATCAACTGCCTCCTGAATTGCGTCAGCTATCCGACCTTCCAGCCAGTTGAGTCTCTATGGTACCATTTTTAGGGGTCAATTTATAGTACAAGGTCAACAGGGACACTTACTTGCATCTAAATGCCTTGTGCCCAGGTTTTCCCTGTATTTAAACATTTGTAATCTATAATCTAAAAGTGATAGTTTAAATCAGGGCCGCATTAAGACTAGTGCGGGTCCGGGTGCTGGGATTACATGTGTACCTTCCAAAGACCACCCTGTGACAACCACTGGTCCACGCACATATAAATTATAGCATAGTTACTAGTGAGTATTAACTGCCTAAGGATGATTTTCTTTGGTGCATTATTTTTCTAAAAAAACCTGTCAGACTACCTAGTACGGTGCCTGTAGGAACGAACAACAAGCAATATAAAAATCATTATTCATAAATATCAATATTTAAAATTTGAGAATAGGTGACAGTTTAATTTGAGTGAATTCTTAGATGTTTAACACTCAGTCATAGTCATCACCAATTCACTTCCGAAAATGCGGGCCTCTCAAAGCTGTGGGCCCGGGTGCTGCAGCACCATTAGCACTCCCTTAATGCTTATATTTAATTATTTTAATTAACTGCGTTTGCAATTGCATATTTGAGTAAAGGTTTATTTATACTCGGTGTAATATTCGAATGCGAGGGACGCCCGTTCTCCAACATTTTCGACTGAGGTACAGTACCTAACCTTTGATAGACATAGGGAATAAACAATGTCCATTTTTTAAAATCATCTTGGGAATTGTAAACAATTATTCAGATTATAATTACAATCCCAATACCATAGCATACCCTAGATAAGCATCTGTCCTGGGATCAGAAGTTGCACGTGATTGACTGAATAGACCAGGAATTTCCGGAAAGGCAGCTGTCTCTCAGCTGTTTCGTAGAAACCAGTTGATGCTATCCAGGCAATGGATGTTTGCCTTTACCTCTGAGACACGATTTTTGGTTGCCTACATCTAAACACAAACAAATCAATTATCCCACAGTCGTCAATTAGTTACAATACAGCCAATCCGCTCAACCTGCAGTCGTTTTATTTTTTAGTACTCACAATCTCCTCTCATCTCGTCTTATAATTTGACACTTGATCAATTATAATAGTGAAGCTACATCACCACTGTGGAATCAACTGCCTCCT
>JACEVL010000475.1:0-255000 GCA_020284085.1 Aporrectodea caliginosa
GAACCACGACTACTGCTCCCTTCACTAGTACCACCACTTCAGGAACCACTTCTACTTCACCCTTAACTAGCACTATCACTCCAGGATCCACGACCTCTTCGCATCTGACTACTACCACCATTCCAGGAACCACTTCTTCTTCATCGGTGACTACCACCACCACTCTAGGAACCGCAACTACCTCATCTTTAAGTACCACCACCACTCCAGGAACCATTACTACTTCACTCCCTGCTACCACCACCATAATAGGAACCACGACTACTTCACCAGTGACTACCGCCACCACTCCAGGATCCACGACCACTTCACCCCTGACTACTACCACCATTCCAGTATATACGACCACTTCACGTTTGACTACCACCACCACTCCAGGATCCACAACTAGTTCACCGCTGACTGCTTCCACTACTCCAGAAATGACAACTACATCACCACTTTCTATTAGTACCACTCCAGAATCCACGAGTACATTACCACTAACTTCAACCCCCACTTCTGGAACCACAACTACATCAGTGGTAACTACTACCATCATCACCCCAGGTACGACAACTACATCACCAGTAATTACTACCACCACTCCCGCAACTGCAACTACATCATCACACACTAGTACCACCACCGTAGGAATTTCAAGTACATCACCGTTACCTATTTCTTCCACTCCGAGATCCACAAATGCTTTAACCCTAACTACAACCACCACTCCAGGAACCACAACTACATCACCCCTAACTACTACCACCACTCAAGGTACTATGACTACATCACCGCAAATTACTACACCTACCCAAGGAACCACAACTACATCACCGATAACTGCTCCCACCTCTCCAGGAACCACAACTACAGTATCCCTAACTACTACCACCACACCAGGAACCACAACTGTATCCTCCGTATCTACTCCTACCGCCCCAGGAACCACAAGTTCATCACCCGTAACTACTACCGCTACCCCAGGAACCACAACCCCATCGCCCCTAACTACTTCCGCTACCCCAGGAACCACAACTACGCCACCCCTAACTAGCACGACCACTTCAACAACCAGCATAACAACAGCGTTTGGGACTACGACAACGAGCGCTGAAACGTCGACAACGTCTCTTGAAACTGTGGGTTCAAGTACGTACTCGGTTTTGGACGAGACGCAGTCGAGGACGGATTCGGCGGATTCTCTTCTAACAAGTAGCACCGTGGTTTCAATAAGCGACCTTTCAACGACATTTTCCGATCAAGAAGGTACTGACGAAATTTTCGCTTTTTATTTTAATACACCGTTTTAACTTCTCATCCTTTTCCTTGTAACGATTTGCCATTGTACATTTTATTAAGTATCCGGTTTTTTAAAATCTATTTTGTCGTGTCCACGATGGTTGCATTGATGGAATTTGGCATTTGATTGGCTACCGGTTTAGAAACTTAAATGTAATTTGTCGGTAACATGCAGAAATCTTTCTTTGAAATTTAGTTCTCACACCTTAAAATTAATGCATCCGAGTTTACGATTCTACGAGAGAGCTAGAATAATTTCAAAATTTGAAATTGCTCTTGAAATTAAAGCGCGTGTGATTATGTAAGCCCCGTACAAATTGTCGGCAAAAATTTCAAGTCACGGTAGGATTTTGTAAAAAACAAATGAACGAAAACCACTGCAAATTCAGGTGATGAAATCACGCTTTTATTTACTAAGATCCGACCAAACAATAACGCACATAACAGAGAAATGACGCTGTATACTATAGATATGTATAATGCCCACAAAAAGTGTAAACGTCCTGCATGAAATCTTATTTGTATTTCGTAAAAGTTCTGAGCAAACAATAATGCAAAATAACACAGAAACCATGTATTTACCGTTTTCTTCGTAATCGTAAATAGTAAAACAATTTAATTTGCGATAATGCAAATCATAAGGATAAACAATACAAATGGCGGCCATCGCGTACGATTCGCACGACCAACCGGAAATACAACTAGTCAGTGCTACCACTCTCCATTTTCTGAAATCCCAAGATCTTGCCAGAAAAATCCCAAGATTGGCCAATACAAAAAAAACAAGTTTCTGAAAAGAAAGAAGTTGTGATGAAATGTGAAATGCGTTTAACAGTCACAATTATTCCAAAAAATGTCAAGTTCAGAACTGGCAAAGAAAAAACCGGAGCATAACATTGAATTGACAAATTACAATGTTTACACGTTACAGTAATAATAAGCGTCTTTCAGGCAGAGCCATAAAACGAGTCTTTTCTAATCTGATTCGCTGCCACTGTTAGAAAGTTCGGTAAAAGCTGGTCTACCGACCTAATAGAAACAAATCCCAAGATTGTTATGCAAAATCCCCAGATCCGAAGTCAATTCCAAAATCCGAAGATCTTGGGAAAAATCCCAAGGAGTGGTAGCACTGCAATGAGTCAATGACGTCAACGTCATCGAGTGACACTATTGCTTCATTTGACTTTTATGCTATTAACTTTATTTCTGCGACGTTATCGAAAGAAATAAAAATATTTTATCAAAATTGCAACCCGATGACCTCGTAGGTCTTCAGAATACTTTTATTAAAAATTCGACCCAACAAGAATACGGTCCGTGATCACAGGTCCATGTTTAGTTATCACAGGATTGTTCAGTGACCGTGGTTTCAAAAGAATGTCGCAAGAAACTTGTCCTGATTTAAAATCATTGGAATTTCTCGGAGAGGGAGGTAGTCCTGGAGCTAAGCCACTGCGAAAGAAGACAGAAACTGACATTCCTCGACAAAGAGCACAACGATAAGTGTCTATTTCTGCACAAAGGTATATTAAAACAAATAAAAGGTTAAGCAGTTGGAACGGTAGGACATCTGCGTATAGAACTGTTTACTTCTGGAGAAAAGTTTCTAGAAAAGAAACCGTCAGACATCATCTCCTCAAGAGCCTAGGCTATTATAGCCTACCGCAAACGAGCAACGAGGACAGTAGCCTATCCTGGTTATCAGCTGTTAGAGGAGTCGCATTACCACAAAAGCATTCGATGACAATATTTTTTTATTACGAATCCTCAAAGACCTCATCTACAACTTCTGTCGGATAACTTGTTCGAGAATCAAACATCGCGAAGAAAGTCTCTGTTTACGAAAAGCCACCTAATAATTATAATATGAAGCGACTACGGAAAGCCAGCGGCACATAGGAAGAACAATCACACACCCATACGTTATCAGGTTGGTTTGTTAGTTACCGTTTAACGACGCTGTGTCGCAACAAGGATGATTATCGTCGCACTCCTCCTTTCTCCAGGCTTGGGACTGGCACTGCCAGAGAACGGACAGTGCCGGAGTTTGAGACAAGAATATGAGCCTCGACTTAAGTCGTCTTTAGCAGAAACGCAATCCTTTAAAGTGCGCAAAGTAGTTAATTCATTTTCAGGATTTACGTACCGGGAAATTCAGCGATGACACACCAAAACATGCAAACGCCACACGTACAGAGGGACGCCAGCAAATCTAGGAATTCGTGTTCACTGGACGGGTGCAACCTACGCTAAGAAAGAATTCTTTGACTATGAAGAATTTTCTGGCCCGAAACACAGCAGAAAACCAACTTTACGGTACCACTGTAATTTGGCAATTTCTTCCCTGCAAAGTGCAGCAGTGCACATTGAAGCCGGGCAAACATCAAGAGCCATAGGTAAACTGGAAGAGGTAAGTTTTCAGTTTAGAGCGAAAGACGATCTCAGCGAGCGTGTTGCGAACACGATGAAGTAGAGTGTTCTGGAGAGGCCTTCCAGATGGAGAGGCCAGCAACGCCGGTCAACGACAGGACGCGCACCAACTTTCTAACAGATGCTGATCGCCGTGATCGGAGAGGATCGACCGTTAGCAGAAAATGAATTCCCGCCGATACGAAGTTTGATGAAGAAACGATTTGTAAACCAACTTGATATTACAAGAAGAAGCGTTGATTTTATGTGGACTGCTTTAACACCTTAGTGACCGACAACTGGTGAACTTTCGATTGGAATACGTAGTCGCATCAGAAAGAGAAAGCTGTAGCCAAAGACAACCAAACAAATCAGTTTATTCCTGTCCCGCTTTAGTCATCACATTTCAAGATAGCCTCATTTTCTTAAACTTCAGCGTGACCTGCTTGTCGCTGAACCTTATGCAAAAGACAAAATCGATAATTAAACGAATTACAGCTGGCTTATACATGATACCATATAGGAGGTTACAGCGTCACTCCTTGCTTTTTTCGCTTAACTTACATTAAGGATTAAAATAATTATTTATACAAGCAGCTTAATTTAAATCAAGGATTATATTATTTATACAAGCAGGGACAACTGGCTTTCACATTTACACAGTGCATCTGAATTACTATACCGGCTTCTCACAGTCCCTTTATTGTGTTAAGGCTAAAAACCAGAAGAGTTTGAAGTCACAATCATCAACCCGAAAATGTAGGCCTACTGTGGCATCATCAGCTTTAATATTCGTAACGGAGAACAATTTCGTTTCTGGATGGATTTCGAGTCAAATGCAATCGAAACGTTAACTTTTAATGTAGGAAACACACAAAAGAATCGTTGCCTTCAGTTTCCACTCCAGACGAATATCGTGAATTTAGAAAGTCTCATCAGAGCGGCATCGGCATCCTTGTGCAAGAATATTATTAACTTTCAAGCCGGAACGAATCTCGCATCAAATATTCAAAGAATCTTATAAATGTACAGCCTTGGTAAAGTTGAAGAACTCCAAATGCGAATAAGGTAGGCTATCTACGGACTTAGCCTGAAGCCTGGAATGCTTAAAAGATGTGCGGGAAGACACTGCGCGGAACTGTTCCACGTGCAGTCATCGTTATCATCTCCTGTTCAATTGATCGGGAGAGATCCTTCACTACCACAACCTGTGTGAATGGCTGCCACCCATTCCGGACTGATCAGCGTATGTTGCATTCCGGAACTATGAGCGAAATACGACAAGGTCTTCAATACAGTGACCTCATGATCTGCCATCCTGGACATTGTCAACAAGACAAGATTTCAATGCAATGATCGTGAAATATCATTTAGAGCTCCACGTATGATGCCTCTGCTTCAAAACTACTGGCTTTGAAGATAAGGAGTACTTAATAAGAAATACTTAATAAGAAAGAAATGAATTATAATAATTAATAAGAAATAATACTTTATTTTACAACTTCTGTCTTCAAAGCAAGTGAACCAAAAGTTTAGGCTCTTGTTTACAAATTGGATTTACGTACCTTGTGTCTTTACGTCACAATTGTAAATTAAAACGATAGTGCAGCTTTTTATCATATCGACGATTTTGATCTCGAAATTCGTGCAAACAGTAATTGTTCACTGCACACTAAGCAACTTTATTTGAAAGACGATTGTGTTTTCCATTTTGGAAGCTTCAAAATTTGATAAGAAAATACTCACCTAATGACCACGGCCTTAAAATCACATAATATTACGTGCTCGATGCTCAAAAGTAACGAAGTATAAGAAGCACGTATGGGTGCGTGAATATTTATTTATGTCTCGTATCAACAAATGCAACAGAAAAAATACACGGTAGCTTACCATGTAAAGCCTACTTTTCCTGGCGCTTTTGCAATTTAAAATTTATTACAAATATTGCGACTATAGACAAGTATGAATTCAGCCTTAACCTGAAAATTTCTTAGATATAAATCGATTATAACTTACAAGATCAGTGCTCTTGAATAAGCTGGTGCTCTACGCCTAGCTTTAGCGGATCGCTTTAGAAATCTGGAGATAACGATTAAGATACAATGAATGCATATCCTGTTGATGTTGAAAGATCTAAACAGCTCGTCTAACGTTCTGTGAAAGAGACTGTGCGGAACACATCGAGAAGAAACCACTGAACGAACGCGATCTAGTATTATTTTGAGCTTTTTTTATTTTGCCTAGCCACCACAGAAACAACGACGACGACGTTCGAATCAACTACTTCCACACAACCAGTGACATCGGTTACTACCAACACTGGTAGGATTCTGCTTAGTTTATTTTTTACCCTCTTTCATACTACAGGCTCTTCATGCTGTGATTATTGGTTAAAGTGCTAATAGACTACGTAGTCTGTTGTTCGTGTGCTCTAATGGCCCGTCACTACCAGGCCGGTGGGATCACGTGGTTTTTTCTGAAGCCTCGGGACTGTTTTGGCTGGCGGCCATGTTGGTATCCGATTGACGAATGATTGCGCATCGATATCTATATTTAGACGAGCATACCATGTACTCTCTGTTTCCTGCTCTATCCTCGGCTGCTTCAACGTCACTGGGCAGCTCAACATAGAAAGCTCTGTCTAGTTATATATAAGAGGTCGTTGGTCACTACTCGTAAGCATCCTTTTTTGGCACAGGGCATAACTCACCAATTCCACGAATAATTAACAGTAATTGCCTTGTATGCATTAGGCCACTTGATATAGCGCATTTTTAGTACTCCATGACCCAACAGGTGGAGACAAAAAGCACCTGCCCACGAAGGCCGATAAACGGTGCGATTCAAAACAATAATCGATTTTGAATGTAGATCGATTTCAATGTTTGTTTCGTAGTTTCGACGACGGGAAGTACTGAGACGACCACCACGCCAGGCTCCACAGCTTCTTCGACGACTGGTACAACACTTTCGACAATAACCAGCGGTAGGATTACGTGAAAGCATTGTCTTCAAGTTTAATTAAAATGCCAGAGGATTGTAGACACTCGTCATAGTGCCTTTTAATGCAGTGTTTTTGTCGTCCCAAAAAGCTGAGGTGGGTAGAAAATAACAGACGACTTATGACCTCATGAGATATTTTAGTTTTCTTACCCTCCCCCCAACAGCTTTCCAGCTACTTAGCTGAAAAGCGGGGAGTTTACATGTTCGATTGCTTGTTATGCATGTGTGGTAGTATGGCTACTGCATTTTTGCGGTGTATTTAGTTATATTGACTTGCGCTTTTTTACATATGATAATGATAATGAAAATAATAATGCAAATAATAATGCAAATAATAATGCAAATAATAATGCAAATAATAATAATCATAATAATAATAATAATAAAAGTAAAGATGATGATGATAATAATGATAATGATAATAATAATAAAAACGCTATACACATATCCAGTTAATATGCATGGAAGCTCTTACACCAACTATAAATACTGTGTTTTCCAATCTATCCGACAGTTTCCAGCGGAAGCACCGAGTCAACGACGTCGGTGCCAACTACAGTAACTACGACGCTTTCGTCACCAGCCACAACCACTCCAGCGATCACTGGTATGTAGGGTGAAAGATGATGATGATGACGATCAGCAGTTGCAGGAGGAGGAGGGAGGAGGAGAAGGAGGAGAAGTAGGACGAGGACAAGAAGGACGAGAAGGAACACGAAGAGGAGGAGGATGAGGGGAGGAAGGGGATGAGGACAAGGAGATCGAAGAGGAGAAGGCCGAGGAGTGGGAGGGAGACGAGCTGGAGAGGAAGAGGAGGACGAGAAGGATGAGGAAGAGGAGGAAGAGAAGGAACACGAAGAGGAGGAGGAGGAGGACGAAGACGAGGATGTGTGTATGTATGTGTGTGTATGTATGTGTGTGTATGTATGTGCGCACGTATGTAGCTGGGCTTTTATACAACGGCGCCTCGTGATCTCTTCGACAGGTTCCTAGGTAATAGAAAAGTGTTCAGTAGCATACAGCCTAATATTCAGTCGGACTTTCGCGACCTGCAGCCGATGCAGGTAGGCCTATAGCCGACACACGTTGAAGAAGATTGATACAAGCTACGGAAGGTAAAAAGCGACAGCTACTGTGGTAGATGAGTCATCCGCCCGAGGCGTAAAACCGACCAAAGCTCTCTGTTACCAGGACTTCGTAACTCGCGAGTCGTTCTATCGTTGGAAAATTAACCTCTACTAGACACGGTTTTGGCGTAGTATAGTTCTGATGCGTGCGATGTTACTGGATGCCTCGTGCATTAGTTTGTCCAATTCTGTGAAGCAACGACGTATACGATTTTGATTGACAGCTCGTTATCTTCTTAGTCAAGTGCTGTGTACAGTACAGCGTGAGAGGTCATGAAAGGCTCGGATATCTCCTGAAGAGACAGAGCCACATACACGAAACTCAAACATACAATGCATGTACATGTACACGTATTTATATAGCAACCGTGTGGCCTCGACCCTGTTAATGTTTCAGTGAATTGATCGGGTGAGATCCATCACCACCGCTGCCTGTTAAAATGGCTGCCACGCAAGGTAAGTCCCCGTGTACTGACCGTGCAATACAGCCAGTGTAAACTACAGTAACAGGTCCAGAGAAACAGACAAACACTGTCACCTACTCTCCCAACTCACATCAGTCATCGACACAACCAAAGCTGGCCATAACATAAACCTCGAAGGGTGAACGACCAATTCGACAACAGAAGCAAATGCAAAGATCTATTCATCCGCTACACCAGTGGTTAAATTCAGCCGGATCCCGCCGGAACTCAGATCCGGCACCTCGGATTTCATATCCGCCACCTGAACTATGAGATTCGCCACCTATAAGAGTTGACCCTAAATGTGTTTCTGTGACTATAATCGACTACATGCACATTGTTTCACACATTTTATGTTTATCCGAATAGCGAATATATCAGTTATAGACTCGCCAGGTAGGCTTGAGTTTTAGATTTGTAAAGATTTGGAGATCCGACACATTTGGATGAGCAAGTTAACCACCGCGCGACGCAGGTAGGTCAGCGGTGAAAACTACAGCATCGGCAACATCAACCCCTAGACAGACTGCCAGTTGAACAGAAAACTTGATACCATCGTCTGACCCACGAGAATTAACGAAGCAACTACATCAATACTGGCACAGCAATGAAGTGGATATATCCCAAGGTCATTGACACGGATCCAGAACATCGCAGGACGTGCCGTTTACTTCCCTCCTTACGCCAATAACAAATTGCACTGCTTGGTGACAGAAGCACGTGTGGGGAAACAACTTGCCCAAGGTCGTTACAGAGTCGAGCCTGAAACCGGATGAACCGTGATGAGCTAGACCACCCCATGTCGCACATACTGATTGGACTTACTGTACTGGAAGATGATCATTGGAAAACAGCAGGCAAGATGAAAAGGCCTAACATCGTGGAGTGGCGACACTGAGGTACAAATTATCTCAAGGATTCCGGAATAATGAGACAGAACTTCGAGACAACGGACAAGTGGACAAGCTTACACAGAGATCTGTCAACGTCTAGCTCGGGATTAAGCAACAAAGCATAATCAACTTCAGGATGATACGGGCGTCGTCACTAGTGGCACTAATGCGTCGCCGTGTCATTTAAAGAACGTGATATTTCGATGGACGAATATGAAAGACGTCTGTTTATTTCAGGTCGATTAGAATCGAAATCCGAATTTAGTTTTAAATATTGCAGGTCGAATAGAGCCGTATTCGAGAGATTAACAACATGTATAAGAAACTGCATGCAAAAATATGATCTCTAAATCTCGACTCGTAATCGAAATCGTATCGTAAACTCAACTCTTTAAAACGATACTTAAAAGCTAAGCGCAGGGCACCAGCTTGTTCACGAGCGCTGCGTCGTATCAGAGAGGTTGTCCAGAGATACGAAGTCCGTTTGCCAAAAGATCACAGTGAAAGGGAGGCAGAGGAACTGCTATGGCGGGTTTCGTTTAGGACGGAAGAGTTTGGAAGGCAGAGGAGTGGATGAATGATGGTGGGAATTCTTGAAGAGATGAGACTTTGAGTTGGAGTGCAGCGACTGGATCTGTGTCTAATTGTAGAAAGGATTCTGATTATAAAATGCAGTTCTGCTTCAAAGCCACTGTTGTGTGGCGTCTTGAGTGTAGCCTATGATAACGGCAATGTGCTAGACTCGCAGCTTTCAGATCTAAATTGAATTGGGTTAGAATTGGTTTGGATGTTCGGTGCTGTTGATAGCAGACGTGTTACATGCAAAAGCTTTTGACTGTTAAATACCGTCTTCTCCTCCTTCTTCCGTGAGCTTACTGCCCTATAAATATACAGTCTTCTATAGCGACCGTATGGCCTTGACCCTGCACGGTTTCCAACGAATTCATCCCTTTTCAATGAGCGTCACGTCATTTATGGTCTTTTTATACGGACCGTTCCAGCCCAAGATTCCAATCCCTGTGTGGATCGCGCGCCTGTCTTGCTAATTAAAGATAGTTGTTACTAAAATATGGTCTACCGCTGATAACCATGCACGAAGGCTTAGCGGTTTTTTCATCAGGGTCAAATATAACCTATTTTTAAAATCAAGGTTCGCCGATGAGATTTGTGTATCAATGATCCCATCCAACAGCGTATTCAGTTTAGGATCCTGACCATTATACGCAATTATCTTGTTGGCTCTGCTCCATCATACCTTAGGGACATTTGCATTTCAGTCTCCTCGGTCCCGGGTCGTGGCACCCTTCGGTCGGCTGCACATGGACTCCTGACTGTCCCTCGTTGAACTGGCATACAGCTACAGCTCAGGCCAGAAGCTTTGCTTATATTGAGACCACAAACTGGAATCGCTTTTTTCAAGAGCTCCGACTAGACATTCTCCGTTTGTTCCTTCCACGGTTTCACAAGCGCCTGAAGTCTGTATTATTCGACAGCAATTTCACAGGTTCTGTTCAGCAGCGCCACTGATGAGTTTCTTTCTTGAAGTGGCGCTTTATAAATGTCAGATTACAATTACAATGAAAGCTGTTCGCCTGTTTAGGCCTACCCCTTTAAGTACAGTGTAACGTCTTTTGCTATTGCATTTGCGCAGCTAGGCTAATAATTATTGTGGCTGAAAGTCTGAAACAATAGGTAAGAATTGAAACATGCTTCTGTGCAGAAGTTGTTTTTTCAAAGAATGGTCTCAACACTGACGTGGATTTTGCAGTTGGCAATAACAAACGCCCTACAGAAAATGTGCGAAAATAGGAGAGCTTGAAGTGCTGGAAGACCAGCATCAACTGCTCCGTTCAATTTCATTTGCTTTTGGTTAGCGAATTGTTGGCTAGGATTCTTGACAAGGCTATAAGCAGAAACCTCTATCCTTGAAGAACGTTAAAGACTGAGAGCAACTCGCAAATGAAAATGAACAAAACTGTCGAAAACAAGAAGGATCTAGTATCTCTATTTGAAGGGTGAACAGTCAGAATAGGTGATAATGGCATCCACTATCGCGAGTGTTTGACCAATGTCTAAGAATCTGTTTTGTGCTTTTCCCCTCTGGCTTCTGGACTATGATGGCATATTTTCATTCAATCATTCAAGACATCAATATGGGGTCGCTCCAAGATTCAGAGACGCTCCCAGCCCAACCTCGGGGGAAAAGAACAGTTTTCAAGTGTTTATAGAAAGTGCATGTATGCAGAATACCTACCTGAGACAACCACCAGATCCAAGGGAGTCTGTTGAAGAACAAGAAATAAAGAGAATTCAAGAAACTGTCCAGAAATTTCAAAAATAACAAGAAGATTTCCACCTGCTGAAGGGCTGACGTGCAGTGACAGGAGCTGCGGATGTGCCTCGGATTAGCGACACCAGAGCATCATAGTCTTGACTGGTTCCCGGCGCTCTTACTCCGACGGTTAGTCGGTGGGAGCTCTGGAGTTGTTGACTTTGTCGATTCTTGACCGTGCCTGCCTGACTGAGCGCCTGTGAATGAGCTGGCTCCCACGGCTTAACTTTTTGAACGCTGTAGAATCTAGAGATTACGATTATAACCGTCGGCTCGAAAAAAGGCGCTATATCAGTGTATGTGTGTGTATGAGTGCGAGTGCCTGTCTGTATATTATCACAAAATATAAATATATATGCATGCATACATCGTCGTCCCAATGAACATCACCACCATAACTGTCACCACCACGATCACCATCATCATCATCATCATCATCATCATCATCATCATCATCATCATCATCATCATCATCATCATCATCATCATCATCATCATCATCATCGCCGTCGTCGTCGTCGTCGTCATCATCATCATCGTAGCAACATTCAATATCATCGCATCATCATCATCATCATCATCATCATCATCATCATCACCACCATCATCATCATCATCATCATCATTATCTCGTCGTCGTTTTGGTCGTAGCAACATTCAATATAACCGCAGTCTCGTCCTCCAGTACCATCACCACTATCGTCACCACCATCATCATCATTATCATTCATCATCATTAAATTCAAAATCCTCATTTTGGTCTTCAAGGCACAAAGGGGTCATGCCCCAAAATACCTAGCTGATGTATTACTCCAGCCTCTTTCAGCCTCCTCACATCGTTCACTCCTCTCTTCAAACAGACTTGAACTTCTAGTTCCTCATACTAGAACAGCCATGGCTCAGTCTCGGTCTTTAGCTCTAAATTGGTACCTCTCTTTGGAATGCACCGTCTCCATCTACTCGCTCTCAAATTATAGCTGGGTAACCCCTCTTCTACCTTTGCCTTTCTCAAAACTTATTTCTTCTCTTTTGGCCTTGCGCACTGGGAGCGCCTCTGAACGGTTCACCCTACTAGAAGCGCTCTATAAATGTTTGAATACAATACAATCATCATCGTCGTCGTCGTCATCATCACAACGCGTCGATTATGACTGTTTAGAAAAGCTGTGCGAAGACCGTGAAACTGACTTTGAGGGTTGAACTAAACGGTTTCTATTTGACAGTTTCATTTCTATTTTAGCTTCGACCGGAAGCAGTACTACAACTACAGAGATTCCCTCAACGACGTCTTCAAGTGTTACAACAGGAACCACGACCAGCGGTATGTATATGAGCCCTCTGGTAGCTGTGAACTGTGGTGCGTAATGGGCCTAAAAGTTCACAAGTAAGTCGCAAATGTAAACCGTATCGTAATCGCGAATTTATGAAGCACAGAATCGACAGAAAGTTATCAGAGACGTTAGTGATCTGTAGACACAAAGCCAGAATCAAATAGAATGGCTTCGAGGCCAGGAGGTTCAGTTCACAGGTTGCGACCACAGGAGCTTCTCAAGAGATCCACACTCCATACAGCAATCTTCGAAGCATGAAAATACAACGACTACTGAATCCAAATCCTGCAGCTCAAGGCAAAACTAGAGGAGGTATGAAATGTGTGCACTTAAGCTTCCAGACTGTGCCAAGGGAAAAAAAATATTGATGTATGCATGCACGTATGTTATGTATGCAACGAGATACTTTATATAGCGTGTTTTGAGTACTTCACAAAGGCGTCGCATAAGATCTAACAGATAAAAACAAGTGCATTTTAACTTAAGACAGGCAAAATACTGCTTATTGCATGCCAAATAAAGATCAGAATCAAAACTGCAACGAGTGTCCGAACGGAAGTTGACCAGAAGCATAGATGTAAATGTTTCTTGCTATATCTTTCGAAAAATTTACCTTTAACGTTTTTCGTTATTTTAAGGAACACTTTTTATTTCACTTTTAGATTTTTCGTGTGTCTTGTTATTTATATTTTTATTTAAATAAAAGTTGCCTTACAGTGAAGACGATTTATGGAAGTGTTCTAGGATATTATACGTTTCATTCTGAATTGTTCCGGATGTCTCTGGGTGACCGTGATTTTCTTATGTCTATAGACACCACCATAGCACGCCAGTTTGTCTTTTGCCGATACTCACTCGGCTACCAATATTTGCGATCACTTGTTGAGTATTCTTGTTTTAAATCATTTATTTCAACAGCTAAAGGTGTTTCTATCTATAGTCTGCAGTATGCACAACGTAGAATTTTGACACCGATTTATTTTAAGATCCTAGCGAAGATCATGGACGACTGAGAAAAATGCGGTATATTCGACAGGAAATTGGTTCTGCATCAGGCTCACCATCCCTTTGCCCCAATAATTTTGCTTTAGTACGCCTACCCTATAAACACCGCCATCATCACCACCACCACCACCATCATCATCATCGTCACCCCCACCACCACCACAACCAAACATGAACATCATCATCAGTTCCTGACACCAGCGATTTGGCGGCGATTGTACGAATAAATGATCTTCATCGTCTTCGGTCATATTGGTTATCATTCATTATCATGTCCAATTTTCCTCTCAATGTTAGCCCATATACGCATCCGTATATCCCTCCTTTCATTCATCATATCCATCAATCCACTCACCCATCCATCCATTCATTCATTCTTTCATTCATTCATTCGTCCATTCATCTGCGTTGACCCAAATCTTAATAATTCTAACATTATTCTCTTGTTCTCTTTATAGTAGCTTTTGTGTGATGTAAGTTGTGAAGCGGTGTGTCTTCCTGCTTGATGCATATAAAACGAACATATCATCGTCATCCATCCATCCATCCATCCATCCATCCATCCGCCCACAGGACCGTCCATATGCATCCACCCATCCATCCGTCCATCCATCCGTTCATCCATCCATCCATCCATGCACCCATCCATCCATCCATCCTTCCTTCAACCAACCAACCCACCCACCAATTCATCCATCCACCCACTCACCCACCAACCAAATTCCCAACATCCGCATCACCAGTAAACAACATCAGTCAGAAATCTGACTAGGATCCGACAACCGCCAGCAACATAGCGCAATCTTCAACGTCAACAACTACTTTTGAAACAGACTCTGGAACGGATTACCCTAAAACATCACCCCACTTCTTTTCCAACGACTACACGAACAATCACAGCTTTCGATGAGTGGAGCAAACTCAATTGAGAACACCAGCCATTTCCAGCGTAACGACTACTGAAATAACTCAACCGACAAAACTGCCCACTGCTTTCCAAAGGACCAACGTAGCATCTTAATTGCAAACACCAACGACTATTGTCCAACGACTACGCGCAGCTCTTAATCAGCATCATTCATTAGCACAAAGCGAACTACAAATATAGTAATTGCCACTCCAAAGACTATTACCACAACTAAATCTGGTACATTATACACTTTTCCAAGGACTAAAGCCATCACATCAACCACTGCTTACTCAACGACAACTGGTACAATTCAAAACACAATATCGGCCACTAGTCTCCCATAGACAAATGGTACCACTCAAAGCATTGCACCAGCGACTAGTCTCCCGATGACTACTAGAAGCATTCAAACCACTTAACTATAGTCACTACTCTCTGAACGTCTACTAGTACAACTCTAACCAGTACCTCTGGAACTACGTTCGTACTGACTGCTGGCACCACTCTAACCATTACAACAAGCACTACCCTTCCAACGAACACGCTCCAACACAATCGACAACTTCACCAAGCGTAGCCCGTACAACCAATGGACCACGACGATCCACAGCTTCTTCCTTTAGGTTTTCAAAATCGACCTCTATCCAGCAGATCCACCATACAGTCCCAGGTACCAGAGACACAACTCGGGAATTTCGCTCGTGAATACGCTGGGGTCCTGCGCTTGGCTTGGCTTTAGAAGTGTGTGGAGATTAAGGGGATTACGATTACGAACTCGATCTGAATCACCACGAACTACAATTCCGTCGATCACTTCTACAACTCAGCGGACAATTGAGTACACCAGGAGCTGCTTAGCCGACGGACGATAGTTCTGAACCTATGACAACTGAACCTGCATCTACTTCCACATAAACTGCCCGATGACCAGTGGTTAATCCCAATTGACAATTTCACGGGAATACGGGACAATAATTATGACTGTGAATGGTTTCTACCTGCCGCTGCAACTACGCCTGTTCGATAAGAAACGCCTATTTTCTCAAGCAATGTCAGCTGAAACCCAGGATACGAGACCGAATGAAAATAACTGAAAGATCATACGTCTTTGTTGTTTACACGAGGGGATCTAACAGACGATCACTCGTTCTTAACGGTCGATCACTCGTTCTTCAACGGGCCGGAAAATGTTCGCGCAATCGCGAACTTGATTCTGTTTGTCCGCTTCAAGAACGTCATGAGTGGAATTTGATTGGCATTTGGAACCTCAGTCACTGGTGTATACATTTAATATATTTTTGCTTTAGCTTCGACGGGTACAACGGAGTACACAACGTCCGTTCCTACCACACCGATTACAACAACCGCGTCAACATCTGGGTCTAGCGGTATGTTAGGCTTAAAATAGATACTGAGGCTGAATCATCAATTGAGCATTAACTTTAGTAATGCGACAGAAATGAGAACACTCAGTAATTTAAACAGATGTATGATAAAAACGTAACTCTGAAGGTCAGGCGACCACGAGAAAACTTGATCCGTCTCCAAATTTTGCTCGCTGTCCATTGCAAATATATCACGCAGAGAATTCAACTAACCACTCGGTGTCAGAAATAAAGCTGAGTTGTCTGTTAAAGGATGGCATTCATAGCGGTAATGTCCACGTGCCTTAGCCTAACAAAATTATATATTAATTCCGTAATTATTCCTAATCGTCTTAACAGATTAATTTCAATTCCAGTTAACTATCTCTCAGCATTTTAAAAATTCCACAGAAATGAAGCATTTGCCTCGTGAATAATTGCTCCAATCGTAGACATCTGCAGTCGGTATGTAAAATACCATAATTTTGGCGCTGAACGTTAGTATACGAAAATCCAACCTATAGCGACACAGCAGATCACTACCACTGAGTGGTCTACTCTTTCACAAAATATCAGATTAATGTATAAAATTTGGCCAAAATCGGTCTTTGCCTCTCGAAACGGTAAACGCGATGCAAATTTTAATAACGAGGCGTTTCCACGTTGATATTGCCCAGATAGTCTTCAGAAGCTCAGGGATGACCAGGGAACCGCAAATATCCAGAGCACTATCATCTCTAGATCCGGAACAACTACCGATTAGAACGCGCAGCTTGAAATTCACTAGTAACGACCAATTCTTTATTAACATATTGCCAAATTTCTTGACCTGAAATCACAACAGCATGTAGCGTTTACAATTGGGTTCGCAAGCGCAAGTAAACATGGCAAAGGAATAGACAGACCTCACCTACAACTATTAAAATGGCCTTAATAAGTTAACACCAAAGACTGAAAAAACACGAACTACGAGACGATAATGAGCAAACACAATTCTAAAAATTGCCCAGTAACTCGAAAAACATTTACATGGCGAGGGAGTTTCAGATTTTTCATCCGATAAAAATCCTGTTATCTGTAGACACGACACAAACGAAGGAAACAACAACGGCCACAGGAACAACAACAACTGATTTCACAACGACATCGAGAACAACACAATCAACTACAACGATATCGCAAAAGTCAACAACGTATACAACTCTTCAAACGTCGAAACCTACATCCCATACAACGAACACAATCAGCACTTTACCAGCGACAACTGGAAGCACTCAGACTACTAGATCGGATACTACTCTCCCAACCACGACTGGCACACTCAGACTCAGACTACTACATCGGCACCACAGAACTACTCGGCCACAACTCTCCCAACGACGACTGGCACCACTCAGACTACTACATCGGCCACAACTACATCAACCACAACTGGCACCACTCTGGCACCACTACTACATCGGCCACAACTCTCCCAACCACGACTGGCACTCAGACTACTACATCGGCCACAACTCTCCCAACCACGACTGGCACCACTCAGACTACTACATCGGCCACAACTCTCCCAACCACGACTGGCACCACTCAGACTACTCGGCCACAACTCTCCCAACCACGACTGGCACCACTCAGACTACTACATCGGCCACAACTCTCCCAAACGACTGGCACCACTCAGACTGGCACCACTCAGACTACTACGGCCACAACTCTCCCAACCAACTGGCACCACTCAGACTGGCACCACTCAGACTACTACATCGGCCACAACTCTCCCAACCACGACTGGCACCACTCAGACTACTACATCGGCCACAACTCTCCCAACTGGCACGACTGGCACTACATCGGCCACAGACTCCCAACACGACTGGCACCACTCATCGGCCACAACTCTCCCAACCACGACTGGCACCACTCAGACTACTACATCGCCACAACTCTCCCAACCACGACTGCCACAACTCTCCCAACGGAACAGATAGAACATTCTATCACATCAGAAAGCTTCTCATGAAATTCAGTTCCAGGAGCCTTAGCCATGTTTGTCTTACACACAAGCTATAATTATCAACGTAATTTAAATATAATAAGAACGATCTGCAAGGAACTACCTTTCAGTTCTCATCCAAATTAAAGAATTGCTCGTTGGATAGTAAAGGGAATATAAAATGAGTGAGCAAGGTCATTAATCTTAAATGTCACACTGGCTATTTTGTGAAACCATTGTAGATACTTTACTACTTTCTAAGGAAACTTATCTGACTATTAATTATTCCTGTGATTGGCATGAGAATAGATCACACAAGGAGCCGACAGCAAAGAATCGTTATATAGCCGAGTTTATTTCACACGGCTATATTCAAAGATACATAATAAATTTATAATGTTAATAAGACGCTTCGAAGTTTCGTTGTTTTAGTGACAATTCTTACTTACAAAAATCTTAATGTGAAGAATGGTGTAACAAGCAGGGGTCTGCGGGTATACCCGTACCCTCGGGTTTACCCGTACCCGACCCGTACCCGAGGATCGGGTATGGGTCGGGTACGCATTTCACGGGTATGGGTCGGGTAAGGGTAGGGTCATCACGGGTACGGGTATACCCGGTTTTACCCGTACCAGTTCCATAAGTTGACTGCCAATTATTATTACAACTACTACAACTGATGCTGTTCCTGCTGTTGCTGCTGCTTCTGCTCCTTCTTCTCCTACTGCTGCTGCTGCGACTACTACTACTATTAAGACTACTACTACTACTACTACTACTACTACTACTACTACTACTACTACTACTACTACTACTACTCACTACTACTACTACTACTACTACTACTACTACTACTACTACTACTACTACTACTACTACTACTACTACTACTACTACTACTACTACTACTACTACTACTACTACTACTGCTGCCACTACTACTACTACTACTACTACTACTACTACTACTACTCACCACTACTACTACCACTACTACCACCACTACTACTGTTACCACTACTACTGCTACTACAACTGTTGTTGTTGTTGTTGCTGCTGCTGCTGCTACTACTACTACTACTACTGCTACTGTCATCATCATTAGCCTATTAATTATTATCACTACATGCTGAGTTGTAAACCTATTGGCCTGGGAGGTATAAGGACTTTGGGGAGGCGTGCTAATGACGTGACGGGTACTGTAAGGGTACGGGTATACCCGCGGGTACGGGTAGGGTCGGGTAGTAATTTTGAGTACGGGTCGGGTACGGGTCGCGGTTCTGTGTTACGGGTACGGGTCGGGTAGCAAAAGTTCTGTACCCGCAGACCTCTAGTAACAAGTAGGGACATTTGTATGGTTCTTCTACTTTTAACAACTTTCGTTCCTTTTTCACCAAAGACCGTTTAGTAAAAACAGGTCCTTTAATTGCTAAACCATAATTTGCTATAAAAAGTACTTACATAAGAGTTGTTGTTTCACAAGGACTTACCTGTTTAACGGCTCTCTTTCAGAATATTCTCCTAAAATTGCTGTGTAGCAAATGTCTCTGTTCGTATAATATGCTACTATAGAAGACTAGGCTACTTACTGATCTCTGCGACTATGTCTGTCATAAACACATGACAGTGAGTGGCGTAGGACTTTAGGTTTATAAAATATGATTAATCCTGATCTAAAGTTCACCATATTTTGTTTTTGCCGCGTAGATATACGCAAAAATATGAGCTATGCATGCGTTCATATGATTATGCGCATAGTTATGATTAAGAACCTAATGACAATGAAATAGAACATATTTATTATTATTAGGATATTCAATCAACATCTGGCTCCTGTTTCTGTAGGGCCTATGACGCTTAAGGGAGTTCTTTAGTGCGTCAAACCCCGCGCCATCTTACGGAGTTAGGTAAGAGGCAGAAAAACAATCAATCAGTATAATTGCCGAAGTCTGCAAAAGAAAGAATGAATTAGTGACGAAATATGGTACCTGGTGTCAAGGAAGAGAAAGGCACTGCTGGCCAACTAAGCACCACTAAGGCAGGCAGGGTTTTAGTTGTCGAAAATGACCTAAAGTGGAAAATTTGACAGATTAACAGATACCAAAATACACGAACGGAGGTCAAAATCTAATCTGGATATGTTGCACATGAAGTAAGTTAACTTACGACTCATGGAATATTTTAGTATCCTGTTTGAATTTATTTGTACAACAAATAAGATTCTAAATGACCACACACCTAGATAGGTGCATGCTAAGAAGAAAACAATTTACCATACTATTACACTGTAGTTTTAAAACATAATTTTGAACTGTGGTTTGTGACTTCTTTCGTCGGTAGTCCGGTGGATTTCTCCAAAGCGCCATGCCTTCCAGCTTAAGCCAAGAAATAATTTATTTTCAACACTCCATGCTGTAAGAGGATCATTGAAGCCATGATAAAGCTAGGGTGTCAACTGTCAAGGCCTGATGCCTAACCTCTCGTCAGTTTCTTAAGTGAGGGCTTAAAAGAGCCAGGAGGTTGAACGACCACCAACACCCCCAAACAACTACATGTACAACACTGAGGCAAGACGCGAAAAATAATTGTCTGTCAGGATATACCGATATAATATTAACAGCTGCGGACCTAGTAGAAAGTAAAGCTAGCAAATTTGACCCGAGGATGTTAAACGTTTTACACTCCAGGCTGTTCTGAGGAGCGGGATCTGCCAAAGGAGCAGCAGTCTTGTCACGGCCTTGGATTGGACGTGCCTATGCTCCGAAGAGACAAAACTGACATGATGGTGGTGGGGTCGTACATGTCTGTTCAACTGCCCATCAGCCACTGAGGATGACCAGGATGAGTCCAGGGTTGAGATTCAGGTCCCCAGAAAGTTACCCGGAGATGCTTTCGGAGGCAGAAGTTGCCGATTTCGCCCGAGCTCTGTAGAATGGTGTGGATCCGGACATCTGTAGAATTAAGACTGAGGTGCTCAAGGAGAATGGAAATTGGAGTTTATGTGGTTCACACAAATAACGCACAGAACCTAGGATACAGAAATAATCTCAGGATTGAAAAATATGGATCATACGCCTGTTCTACAAAGCCAACGACATCAGGAGTGATTGTGAAAACCACTATGGAATCACTCAGCTGTCGGTCCAAGGAAATGTCTTCGGGTATACTATATTTTAGATTGTGTGAAAAAATGATCGGCATAGGAGATGGAAGAAAGTATATTTGCTCCAGGCACAAAACACAGGACTTTCACTTTAAAAACCATAAATCAAAACTAGCGATTTCGTTTGTGCCAGCTTCAATTGGTCCTTTGCTGTGCCGCCTGAGTCAGCCAACAGGCCGAAATATTCGCATGAAGTTGATAAATCCGCATATATTCCAGATATGCCACACTAGCTTTCGGTTGCCAAGCGATTTTCCTGTAATATCATCTTGTTGGCAGTTAGATAGCCATGTATTGTCAGGCATCTTAAAGACGCAGTATCAAGTGGCTTGACACATAAGTAAATGCACACATTGTAGTATTAGGATCCGTCTAAATGTTTTCCAAGTTTGTTAAAGACAAGTAACGTGGGAGGATATATTTTTTCTCTCTAGTTGTTTAAGCTACCTTTTCGTCTCTGGATTTGTGTTTCATTAAGTTTGTGCTTTCCAACTGTGGCGAAATAACGTAATTCTTAAAACATAGTTGGACCCTAACTTCCTACTGGGTCATTTAAATTTCTCACTCTTCTTGGTTACAAACAAGTATGCAATGCAATATAAATCTCGAAAATTTATCACACAAAAGCCACGTTACAAGTTTGTAAATATCAACTCCACCATTCCTTTTACTTTCAAAAATCTTCTCCAAAATTTGCTTAATTGCTGTATCTAACGGCATGTTGTCAACTATAATAATTATTGTTCGATGGAAGAGCGAAGTTTGTTTCTTTTCACTACTAGATAGATTGTTTATCGTAATTGAAAGTAACAGGTGTTTTTTTCCTGCTATGCAAAGAGTTTTGTCGTCTGTCTTCTTCAACATGTCTAGTAGTCATCAACCTTGATCTTTGGAAACACAAATTCTGGATGCAACTGGATATATAGGGTGACACGAAAGTTCGTTCACCGTTTTAAAAATGCGTTGTCTCAGTAACGGCTGCATATTTCTTTATAATATTTTGTCAGTACATACATAAGTCAAACGAAAGATACTGATAAGAATTTGATTATGATCCGATTCTTGGTTGCCATTATTTATAAGAAAATGTAAAGACCACCAGTTTTTGCGGAAAAAACGGCGTTCATCAAATTAACACAGTAAAGGAAACGTGTAGCCTCGTACACAATAAGACACTGTTGTTACCTAGGACATAAAGCGTGCACCATCCTGCTGAAATACTCCTAGATCATTGTCAAGAAATAACTTTCGTTGCATGACACTGCCGTTGTCATTTTCATTAAGTGGAGATCGATAGCAGTTGGGACACTTCAGACGCTGATCCAGTATTTCAGCAGGATGGTGCACGCTGTCATGCATCAGCTGTGACGACGAAGTGGCTAGACGACAACCTCCCGTCACACATAAAGCCGAAGGATTGGCCACCCAACTCTCCGGACCTCTCTCCTATTGAGAACTTGTGGAGTATTTTATCTCTGTCAGCGTTTATAAAGATCCTGAGCCAAAAAATGTTTATCAGCTCAAACGTCGCCTCCAACGAGAGTGGAGATCGATAGCAGTGGGACACTTCAGACGCTGATCCAGTCTATGCCGGATAGAGTCAGTGCTGTCATTAAGCAGAAAGAAGATACTGTACGCTAATAGCCTACGTCTTTATGTCCTAGGTAGCAACAGTGTCTTATTATGTACGAGGCTACACATTTCCTTTACTGTGTTAATTTGATGAACGCCGTTTTTCCGCAAAAACTGGTGGTCTTTACATTTTCTTATAAATAATGGCAACCAAGGACCGGATCATATTCAAATTCTTACCAGTATCTTTCGTTTGACTTATGTATGTACTGACAAAATATTATAAAGAAATTTGCAGCCGTTACTGAGACAACGCATTTTGAAAACGGTGAACGAACTTTCGTGTCACCCTATATTTTGTAAACTGGTGTTCACAGCCGATATTTAAGATAAACTCCTGAGATAAAGCTACAAAATATTGCATTTCGCTAAATGATTTTAAGGTTTACATACATATAGGTAGTGGTTTTACAACATGGGAACCAGCAAACTCTAAACTTAAAGTATTGAATGAGTGAGCGAGACTGAATAAAAAAATCTATAAGTGAATGAGTGATTTGAGTTAGTGAATGAGCATGGATGAGAAATGATTGATTGAATGAACGAATGAAACATTTTCAAATCTTGTTCAGACAAGTGTTAACTGCCGATCTTGGCCCTTTCTCGTAGATGGTGTTAGTCACTCAAATCTCGGCAACCATTACCCTTAAGAATTTCAACAGACGCTGGTCTTGATGGTCTCGTCATCTTAACGCGTGTTATACTTGTATCTTATACTGCCTCTTTCAATCAGCGTCTCTGCAACTATAAGTAAACATAAGTAAGTAAGTAGATTTCATTTGCATCTGATAGGCTCACATGCACAACGTGGTACAGAACAAAGGAACACACTACAACAGAAACAAGTTAGCCCTTTAGAATAACAGTGGACCAAGTCCTTATTTAATCCTATGGACTTGGTCCACTGTTATTCTAAAGGGCTCAAGTATGATCGACTGCCATGCGAACTCAAATGGCTCGTATACACAATTTAAGATATTCCATTCGGTCTTTACAGCTCAACATGGCCTGGCTTCAAAGTATCTGCGTGATCTCTCTGTCTCTGTCTAAACCTGTGTGATTTCTCTGTCTCTGTCTGTCTGTCTGTCTCTGTCTGTCTGTACCTGTGTGATCTCTCTGTCTGTCTTCTTTTCACTACTAGATACATTGCTTATTATAATTGAAAGTGACAGGTGTTTCTTTCCTGCTATGGAAAGAGTTTTGACGTCTGTCTTCTTCAACATTGTATTGTATTGTATTGTATTGTATTTGGCTATTTATAAAGCGCTTCTCACAGCAAAAGCCTTTCAGAAGCGCTCCCAGTGCGAGCAACCCGAGGAGAAAAGGCAGGATTTTAGTTTCGAAAAATATGAGGAGAGACTACCAGAAAGGATGGCAGAGCGAACCGGTGGAGGAAGTCCATTCCACAGAGAAGGACCTATGCAGGCAAAGGATCTGGATTGAGCCATTGCAGTCCTGACACGAGGAACAAAAAGGTCAAGCCGATCAGAGGATCGGAGAGGACGCAGCGAAGTGGCAGAGAGTGGGCGAAGCATGAGGTCGCAAAGGTACTTCGGAGCAAGACCCAGATGAGACTTAAGGACTAAAATAAGAACCTTGAATTGTATTCGGACAGATAGAGGGAGCCAGTGAAGTTCTTCAACCATGAATGTAGAGATGTGAGAGAATCGAGGAAGACGAGCAATCAGTCTAGCAGCAGCATTAAGTACTGACTGTAGAGGAGATAGCCGAGCCTTAGGGAGACCAACAAGGAAAGAATTACAGTAGTCTATTCGAGAGCAGACGAAAGCGTGGACAATTGAGGTAAAGGTCGGGGAAGAAACAGATTTGCGAATAGCCCTGAGACGCCTTAGTTGGCAGTAGGAAGAGCGAGTAAGCATGGCAATGTGTTCAGTAAAAGTTAGAGAACTGTCTAGAGTGACACCCAGGTCTCGGACACTAGACGAAAAGGTAAAACGAGAGTAGGGCTGTTTCTGTTGAGTGGTAAGCCCTGTAACCAGACTGGTGGGAAGGAAGGAGTCCCGAGTGCTCAAGATAGGGGAGAAGTTGCAACGATACTAGTCGTTCTAAAGTCTTAGACAGAAAAGATAGATTTGAAATGGGTCGATAGTTTTGACAGAGGTTAGGGTCAAGATTGGCCTTCTTGAGTGCAGGAAAGACTACGGCTCGTTTTTGCGAGGCAGGGATGCAACCCTCAGAAAGTGATCTATTAAACAGGTACAGAAAGAAAAGAGCAATATCATCTAGAATGTCAGTTATAATAAAAGGAGGTAAAGAGTCTAATTCACACGATTTTAAATTCACAGAAGAAAAAACCGAGCGGAGATCCGACTCCACAATAGGTCTAGTAGTCATCAACCTTGATCTTTCGAAACACACATTTTTGTCTGTCTGTCTGTCTCTCGCACAGGTCTTTTCGCTCTAGTGATAGATTTGACCTCTTCGTCCCTTGGGCCAGGACAGTCATTGCTCAACACCGCGCCTTTGCAATTATTGGTCCTTCTTCTTCGTGGAATAACCTTTCCTCACAAATTCGGGCTGAGATTTTGGCAGGTGGTTTATCCACTTGTATCCGTTGCTTGAGAAAACGTTTCTCTTTCTTAGGAGTGCTCACGTTGGGAGCGCCTCTGAATAGTCATTACTGCTAAGGCGCTTTACAAATGCACAGATACAATACAATAAATATAACTTTAAAAATACATCGTTTTACTGAACTACATCAAATTCACATACAAGTCAAGTTTGGCAGCTACCCTCAATGGTGGAAGATGATGCAACTCCTGCTATCCTTCGAATTAAAGGATGCTGGTTGAATAGGTTTTCGTGTCCTGCTGGTCGGTAGAGTGCGAAGGACCACCAGTGACTAACATTCGAGGCAGTGATCCCGTCCTAAACAAAAAAGAACCGCAACGCCGGCTTCAGGTGCCATGTTAATCTAGAAATGTATACCGTTACGGCGCTCCGGTCGTCAAAAAAGAACCGGAACGCCGTTCCGGTGCTTTCCGGCCCCAACAGATTCTGATTCGAGGTCACTCCAAAGACCCGGGTCGATCTTCCTTCGCCGAGAATAAATGACTTGACTGTAGATGTATTGCACAGATTAGGCTATATATCCCAAAGTCGACCTCAGAAAGCCCATCCTTCTTCGCACAGTCACATGGGCCAAGACGACAATGTCGTCAAACGTATACGCTAACGAAGTTCGATACACAAAATTTGCAACAGTGAAGTCTAAACTGTCTAGACTCTTGAAAATAGTGAGCAAAGTCTGCATTTAGAAAAAATAATCGTCCGAAATGCCGTCCCTGTTCGGTTTATAATATATTATGTTCAAGTATTAAGTATTCATTAATCGCCACAAGCATCAATAGAACTCAGCGTTACAAAGCGCGCTCAACCAATCGGCTACCGTGTATTAGCAGGTGGAATTTCAAACCACTAACCCTGAGACAAATCGCCTATGCACTAAAGGTTCAAACATTTTGAAATCTACATGTAACGAAGCCAGAATCTATGCATTATCTCAATACTCATCGCGAATATGTATTGCTTAATCCTAACGGTCTATGTGACATATTAAGGGTTAATAATTGAAATATATTATTATTATATTGCCGTACATTGAAGAGAGTGGATGTCGGACGTAATAGCGCAATTGAAAAACCGAGATCACCTCTTGCCGTAGGAAGTGTTCAGCACCTGTGCACAAACATCATCACAAAATAGTCAACTCAAACATAAATAGAAAAATAGTGCTAAAAATAACATACTTCCACAAAGTATAGTTGATCATATACGAGGAGCTTCTGTTTAAGAGATGCCACACAAAGTTACGATAACAAAATGCTTTTCATAAGGCAGATCTTGATATTCTAAGCTAATAGTGTGTTCTTGCAGAAGGCAGTGTGACATGGTACAATCATATTCTAGACTAACATTTCTTGTCCCGGAATTTCACAGTCAGGATGCCCTTGCTTTCATTCAGAAAGTCTTCCTCGACGAATCCCCCTCCTTTTCGTGTATTTTCCAACAGAGCCATGATGGTTAAAGCAATATCCTGGGACTGAACTCCATGCACCTCCACAGTCCGACTCCGTTCTTCCGCCTCCCTGTCCTTGAACTCATCCACCTCCTCCGGTGGAATGCTCTCGGTTTTAGGTTCTTCCTCGACTGGAACATGGATGTCACAAGATTTTCCCAGCATCGAAATAGACTTATGGGCAAGGAAGCGATCAGCAACTGTAACGAAAAAACAGTAAAAAAATAAGACACGACCGTTTACGGATTTTCGTTAAGTACTAGGCATTCCACAAACCTTGATCAGCCAACAGTTATCATAAGCGTATTATCGAAACCTAATCAAAGTCTAGAATGCAGAGAACCCGTGGGGTCAAACCGAAGGAAAATGTTCACTTTCAATTGTTCTACCACCTTTTCTTCGATTTTTCATTGATAATAATAATAATAATAATAATAATAATAATAATAATAATAATAATAATAATAATAATAATAATGATAATAATAATGATAATGATAATGATAATAATAATAATAATAATAATAATAATAATAACAATAATAATAATAATAATAATAATACTGCTACTGCTGCTGCTGCTGCTGCTGCTGCTGCTGCTGCTGCTGCTGCTGCTGCTGCTGCTGCTGCTGCTGCTGCTACTACTACTACTACTACTACTACTACTACTACTACTACTACTACTATTACTAATAATAATAATAATAATAATAATAATAATAATCTTTTCTTTATTGAAGCGCCTGACAAACGCATTGCGCTGTACATTTACATGTTATGCAATTTAAATCTTAACTACTAACAGAACAGACAGCCTGCAATACACGGCCTAATAGCAGCCTACAAAGCATGTCCACCCTACGGGACTCGAACTCGGTACCTCTCGCTCTTCATGCCAGTGTGTTATCCAATGCCCAAATGCAACAACTAGTTCTGCATCTCCAGACGTATCCACTCCATGAACTTCCACCGTTCGACACTCCTCTTCTGCTTCTTCCGGCACTGTTCGAATTTTCCAAAGAGGTTCCCATCGCGATCTCTGTATTCGGGAACCTCAGATTCACGTGCATGTATGGTGTAGAAAAATATCCCAGAAAATTACAAATTTGTAAACTGGCCCTAACCTCTGGTTTATACAGATTCAGCGCAGCAAGGTAAATGAATCCCAAACCCACGTTTAATAAATTAATCAGTGTACTTAGGTCTACTCGTAATAAATAAATAAATGTACTCACGCATAGCAATGAGATGCATTCAGACATAATAAATTAGCTTAGTCGCACATAAACTTCATCATAACAACATGTTCTATTTATGACACTTCTGACAATAAATCAAAACGCGCATCATTCTGTACTCAGAATTTCCGGACAGGCATTTTCTAACCTTCTTTGTAAGAGAATTAAATTTCGCTAACTTTATGGCATTGGAAACACACTTTATAGAACATGCCCTTGTGGACTCTCATCAAAAGCATTCTCATGAGGTTGAAAGATTTTTCGTTCTTCTGAAGACTCTAAACAACCATTATTATTCTTGTTTTCTTGCTTTTGTTGTTGTTATTGCTGATGTTACTATTATTTTTTGCCTGAGGTACATGTGATCATAGGCGCAACCACCTTATGGGACCCGTGGGACGCGTCCCCCCAACTTTCGAACAGCTTGGGACCGTCCCCCCCAACTTTTGAAAATTGTGAGGCAAACAAGAGCCCAAAGTGCACTCCATTTGGTATCAAATGCTGAAAATTGCGTCGGTTTATGGGGCTCCGGCCCAGACCCCGATGGGGGAACTTACGACGCTCCCCCGTACCCCCTATAGTCGTTAGGAGCTTCTTGCCTTCCGCGATCTCTCCCCCCCCTCTGTACCATTAATGCCAGTAGGGCCTATAGTACAAGGTTCTGGCCTTGGACCTACTAATTTTGTCATAGCCATTTCTAGCCTTAAGCCTAAATACAACGAAAACCGTCTCACTAAATATGCCGACGATAGCAATACTTGCTGGTCCCTGCTTCCTGTATTGACAGCACTCTTTCTGAACTTGACCATATCTCTAAGTGGGCATTCATTAGGAATCTTAAATTAAACCATGCTAAGACCAGAGAAATGGTTGTCAAACGACCGAGGTCCAAACCTATTGCCCTCCCTCCTCTCATCCCTGGCATCGAGCTGGTCTAGGAGATGGTTATTTTGGGTGTCACCATCTCTGATGGGATTGGCTTTTGGGCACACATAGACAAACTATGCTGCAAAGCCCGAAAAACCATGTTCGGCTACATGGTTTGGTCGCCCACGGTCACCACGGTCAACGTCTCTTTGACATTGTTAGGGCTACCACCCTCGCACGGCTACTTTATGCCTCCTCTGTTTGGTAGGGATTTGCCACTGTAGGGGAACGTAAACGCCTTAACGGTATTCTGAGAAAATTGACCCGTTCAGGCTTTCTCCCTACCGATTTTCCTAGTTTTGACACACTGTTCTAGAGCTTATTCTACTCTTTTCCGTTCAATTCTCTTAAACCCTTGTAACGTCCAGTTTATTCATATAATAAAGTTACATTTTTCACAGATCTAGATGGTTTAGGTACTTTTATATCGAAATCATCGGTGAAAAATTTGAGGTAAATTAAAGTCCAAAATGTACTCCATTTGGCATCATATGCTCAAAATTGCGTCGGGGGAGCTTACGACGCTCCCCCATACCCCTAGTCGTTAGGGGCTTCTTGCCTTCGGCAATCGCAGCTTCGCGCCTTCGGCGCTCGCAATTCCACCTCCCCCAATCAGACATTCTAGTAGGTCCCCCCAACTTCTGGACCGTGGTTGCGCCCCTGCATGTGATCCCTCGGACCATATTTTAAAATGGCTCTGGAGAAATATTATTGTCTAGGTTGGCTTAGACTCGTCAAGTTCTGGCATGGAGAAAGTACTTCGAAAGGCGACTGCATTAAATCGTTGGCGCTGGAAAAGATGGCATGTTTCTCTATAGAGTCTCTAGATATCTGGGCGAGAGCCGAGATAGCGTCCAAGCTCCGTGATAAAATAAAGTCCAGCGTTGTTAATAGGTCCCAGAGTTTCGAAGGCCCCCGGAACAAAATTATCCTGCTGCGGGAATGGATGGATACTTTCCTGGATGCCTCCAATTCCGCGGCGCCACCGGCCGAATAAGACACAGCAGCCAAGCATGAAGCATGTATGTCACGGTGAGATCCAGGATCAAAGTACGGCCATTGACCATAAACTAAGCGAAAGCCCATCGGGTCTTTTACCGTCAGTTCTGGATAGGACAGGCGGTTCTTTGAATCCGGGAAAACCAGCGCGAGCAAAGGTTCGACAGACTAGGCCGTTTAAAACGGCATGCCCGTTGAAGCAAAGGCCCAAGCAACAAGAAAAGCCATGAGATTCATCTGTAGTAGTCTCAAGTAATCCGCAAGAGCAATTGTGAGGTTCGATTACACTTGTTCCTTATTATTACTACTATTATTATTATTATTATTATTATTATTATTATTATTATTATTATTATTATTATTATTATTATTATTATTATTATTATTATTATTATTATTATTATTATTATTATTATTATTATTATTATTTTTTTTTTTTTTTTTTATGCCCCGAGGTACACATGATCCCTCAGGGACTTAGAAACTATCCTAAGGTGTGCTATCAATCTGGAGTTAGTGGTCCTCGTCCCCGGCATTAAATCTCTGAGTGCATATGGACAAACGCTGGAACAGGTGCACGTTCTCCAGAGGGTCGCCTGAAACGGCTGTCATTCGGCGCCCCAATTCCATCAAGAACTCGCGGCCCTCCCGGTTGACGGGGCCTAGCGACTCGACGGTTACGGGTACGAACTCGTAGGTGGCGGGGAGGGATGAATATTTGGCACGCTTCCTGTCTGCGGCATGTTCGGCTGCTCCCCCAGGCATTGTCGACGTCAGATGGATGTACGAGGCAGCGCAGGTGTGAATGGTTGTTGCGTCCCAAGCGACGTACTTGCCCCTCGCCCAAGGGACCAGTGTGGCCCCATCTGGTCTCTTGCCATCACATCGGATCAGGCTCGGAGGTTCCTTCGAGCTTGGGATGTCAGCTTTCATGAGGGCTCTCCAGATAATGTCGTTAACGGCAAAGTGGCGGGCCGCTCTCCCTGTAGATCGCCTGCAGACCAGTCCATGATGTCCTCCTGGATCTGCGATCTCACCGCACTGGCATTTATGAGGCGCACAGAGATCGAGCCCCAGGCGGAGGCCAATCGCCACCCGAACGGCTTCATTGCTAAGGCCCAACCCGCAAGAGGCTACCGGTACGGTCGAGAGCCAATCTCCAGCGTGGGGCGATGTCACTGCGCCCAGCCTCGCCCGGTTGAGTGGGTCACTGTTGAAAGCCCACACTTCCGCCTTTTCGATGTCTATGTCTGTCCCAAACCTTCTGGCTAGTCAAGGCTGGTCCCACTCCGCCCGGCATCGTTGGTTTGGGGCTTCCATGATTTCTTCCATGCATGCGTCGCTCCACTCGTCCACCTCGAATACGGCCCCAACGAGCGACCTGGTCGATGCAGCTGACGCTAGAGAAGCTGAAGTTGCCAGCATCGAAACCTGTCTGATCCCGAGTCCGCCGTCTCTGATTGGAAGCGTGGCCTGTTTCCACTGCATGTCGCTAAGCTCGATGTTAAGGATCTTTTCTAGGCCATTTCGCATCTGGGCGTCCATTTTCTCCAGTATGGGGGTGACCCCAACACTGTGCTGCTAGAAGTAGATATATAAGTTTCGCCGCCCCGAAGCATGAGCGCAGCATCATCAGTGCAGCCTGTGCCTGCAGACAGGCCAGGTCACTCATCGCCAGGGCCAGCGAGTCGCTGTGTTTGAGAAGCGCCTCATCCAGTGCCCTACCTCTTGGCAGCAGCCAAGGAGGAGCAGCGAGTCACGGTCCACCCGTTGGAAGCCCTCAAATTCTTCACCCGTGACCTCAGCCTCCGAAGAATATTCACACTTTTGTCTGTTCAGGCAAATGCCGAGCGATGTCTCCAGCTCCTTCACCGCGGCGAGGTCCTGTAGCACATCCACGATCCCTCCCCCCATCGAAAGATCGTCCAGATATCCCAGCTTGAACCCAGAGCGTAGCGATCGGAGGGTTGGCTGCAGCGGCAGGCAGAACAGCAATGGTCCCTGGGGATCCCCTTGCTGCGGCCCCATCTGTGACCTCACCAAAAAGGGACCAAATTGAAGCAGGGACTCCTCCGAGTATTATTATTAGTAGTAGTAGCAGCAGCAGCAGCAGCAGCAGCAGCAGCAGCAGCAGCAGCAGCAGCAGCAGCAGCAGCTGTAGTAGTTGTAGTAGTAGTAGTAGTAGTAGTAGTAGTAGTAGTAGTAGTAGTAGTAGTAGTAGTAGTAGTAGTAGTAGTAGTAGTAGTAGTAGTAGTAGACTAGTAGTAGTAGTAGTAGTAGTAGTAGTAGTAGTAGTAGTAGTAGTAGTAGTAGTAGTAGTAGTAGTAGTAGAAGAAGTAGTATTATCACTTTTATATCATCATCATAACTGTTAATGCTTCCTTGCCCGGATGCTATACAAATAAACTATGTTTTCCCTAGATCTGGCTATTTAAACACTTCATTTCACTCGATGACTAGCCCTAGCTCTTCCTCCTGTATGTTCCCCTGATATACAATAAAGTCCCTCATTTAAATCTTTGCTTGTTTATATAAAATATTTGTTTATTTTGTTTTGATTGCATTAATCTTGACATGTACAGTGCTGTGCGTTTCCTAGTGCTTCTCAATAAAGGATATACTGACTGACCTATATTGCAGACTAAGGGTCTAAGAAATACCAAACTGTACAGAAATCTGTCATGCTTGCAGTTTGGCATGACATTTTTCCTTAGAAGATTTGCGCTGTTTTCAAATTTAATTTCTATTCTCAATTACACTTAAATAGAGCATCAGTTGAAAAGAAAAATTATTGCAAAATAATAAAGCGACCTATATGCATAATTCATCACAAGTTACTGACTACTTGCATTGGGTGCAATTTAATTTTTAATCACACCGTGTACAATTTACCTTGTATTTCTTCAAAGACGGCAAGTACATGGTTGCTAGTTGGAACTCTTTTGTAAGTTATGATGTTGCCTCCTCCAATGCTTTTGTTCTGCAGCAGAAGTCCTAATGTGGAAAACATGTCCTGTGGAACATTCTCTATGATGATACTTCGCGACCATTGATCTGCGTTACTGGCACTCGATTCGTCAAAACTTTCTGGGGTGCCACATGGACTGGAGTCTGAACTGTGAGGTGGAGTCGCATCCTTGGAAAGAGCACTGGGTTGTATTTCGGTTGTGTGAGGTTTAGCGGGAACATCGCCTGTGTGCCTCGTTGAACCCTGTTAGGAAACAACAAGAAGAGTGCTCAGTCCTTTACACACCTCTTTTAAGTCTTACATTCACCCTATAAGTAAAAGAGGAAGTACAGCAGTCAAAATAGTGTCATAGGAGTATTGTATTGTATTGTATGTGGAAATTTGTAAAGCTCATCTTACAGTTCAAAGCTATTCAGAGGTGCTCAGTGTGAAAGCCCCGAGGGAATAAAAAGTCTTCAAGCAGCGGGCAGATGAGGGAGAGACCCCGGCAAAAATCTTAGAGTGTAAGAGGAGAAGGTCATTTCAAAAGGAAGGACAAAAACAAAGGCATGATGACTACATTGCCTCTATCATCGCTACATTGTTAATATCTTCCTTTTAATCAGTTGCTGAGATTCGCTGTTCACTCAGGATTTTGCATGACCTCGTCTTGAACCCTATAGCGAACATTAAATTGACCTCACATTTAGATTTTTCATTCTACTGTATTGTATTTGATCATTTATAAAGCGCTTCTCATAGCATAAGCCTTGTGCGAGGTATTCTGAGAGAGAAGGAAGGTTTTAAGATGAGAGAAAGAGGAAGAGATGCTACCATAGATGATTGTAGAGCGTAGAGAAAGAGGAAGGCCATTCCATACGGAGGTACCTAGGTAGACAAATGGTCTGGATTGAGCCATTGTGGTCTTAACACGGGGAACAAAAAGGTCAAGCCGGTCAGACGATCTGAGAGGACGCTGAGAGGGGACGAAGAATTTGGTGACAAAGATATCTTGGAGCAAGATTTACTGAAGGCCTTAAGGAGAAAGAGAGGATCAGTCCCTTGAGAGTTGGCTATGGGCATGACGTGTTAGCAACTTGAGTTTCTTAGCCTCGGCATATGAGGGTGAGTAGCCAGTGCTCTTCCTTGTCATCTCATCTTCCCATCTACAGCGTACGTCGCGCAGTCAGTGTACTCATTACAGCTGAGTTGGGTAGGGGCGCAAGAAATCATTATTATGCATTTATTAAACGCCACCATCAAATAACCAGGCATCACTCGATGGCTCTGAACAATTGTGAGTTCAGGCTGCTCAAAGTCCCTGCACAGTAACCATCTTAAGGGAGATACGAAACTTTGCTGTCCCCATTACAAGGCGAGTACTCTAACCCAGCGCTTCCCCCAACTTTTCAGCCATTTCTTGATTCAGAGACAATTTGACCAGTATCTTGATTCAACTTGAGGATCGGCAACTGAAGGCTCGTAGACCGGCACCGGTCTACGGGACATCACTGTGGGAAGCACAGTAGTACTGCTCTAACCAATCAGTCACAGTGTCCCAGTCACCCCACTTAAACCGAGAGGCGGATAAGCGAAATATATAATTATTATGGGGTGCTACGTAAGTATTATGGGATCCTTTTGAAGACAGGACCTGAAACACATGACAAGGTGTAGCGACTACAGACCTGAGAATGTTGAATCTTCTGTGCAAGAAGGTGGCACAGCTTGTGCCACCCAGATTACTAGTAATATAAAAAATATGTTTGTTTTGCTATATTCGCTACGAAATGAAAACAAACGTGATTCGTGATGACAAAGTGACCTCACCTTAGTGACATCAACAAAGGTAAAGCGATCTGCCCCGTCACGAGAAATCACTTCAATGTCTGAGCCTCCGCTGCTGTTCTGCCCTGTATCAAATTCAGTTACCAAGGTCAACCGTAGACGGAATTAAAGCAACCACTTTAGCTAAACGAAAACACCTAGTTACTATCGTGCTATGTGGCAGTCATTCTGTTGCACTGTGGCAAAACAACTAAGCATTGCATAAGTAATCTCATCCATCCCTGGTTGATACCACAGCCCGAAATTCCACAGTCCGGCAGAGAGGCTTCGCTGAGTTCAGTCCAACCTTCTGGCTGGTTTATCCATCATAGACTGCCTCTCTGCTTCAGCGGTCTGACTTTCTAGGTCTAACTGGCTTGGTGTTGTGCACCATTGTTTGATGCCATATGCGTTAGACATCAACACTGGGTCTAGGACATTTCCCCCCGGACATTTCTCCCCCGGACATTTCCCCCGACATTTCCCCCTAGGACATTTCCCCTAGGACATTTCCCCCTAGGACATATCCCCCGGACATTTCTATGGTCACTTACCCAGCATAAATATTCACGAGAGAGTGCATCTTATTGGCTATTTCAATTAATTATTTATATAGCTGTATTATTATCAAGTAGAGGCATGTGCATGAAGCATTTAAGAATTTTAATAAAGTATCTTATCAGACACCACTAGTCCACTACTCATTTAGAACTGCAAATTGTGTGCTATACCGCGCATGGTCGTCTATGGTCACTTACCCAGCATAAATATTCACGAGAGAGTGCATCTTATAAACATACACAATTGAGACACTAGATATGAAGTCCATCTTATTTGCGTGTATAAGAAAAAACTTTAAATATTAATGTACGTTAATATTGCTTGATAATTAAAACAGGTTCTTAGTACAGCCAGTAAAATGCACTTTCTCATGAATATTAATGCCGGGTAAGTGATCAGGGGGGAAATGTCCGGGGGGAAATGTCCTAGGGGGAAATGTCCGGGGAAATGTCGGGGGGAAATGTCCGGGGAGGAAATGTCCGGGGAAATGTCCGGATACCATCAACACTATAGATGTTATTTATCATTACTTATTTATTTATTTATTATTATTACTATTACTATTATTATAATTATTATTTTTTTAAACTAGAACTGAAGAAGGTATTCGTGATAATAATAATAATAATAATAATAATAATAATAATAATAATAATAATAATAATAATAACAATAATAATAATAATAATGTTGGTTAATCAACTTCTTCAGTTGAGTTGTTGCTTCACGAATACCTTTTTCAGTTTTAATTTATCTAGTTTCTGTGCAACTTCTTTGCACTCCGGAAGTCTGTCTGCAACATTTCTCATACTATTATTATTATTATTATTATTATTATTATTATTATTATTATTATTATTATTATTATTATTATTATTATTATTATTTTTTATTTTTTTATTTTATTTTTTTTAAAATTATTATTATTATTATTATTATTATTATTATTATTATTATTATTATTATTATTATTATTATTATTATGAGAAATTGTCTTAATTGTTGTTGTTGCTATTATTATTATTATTTTCCCCCAAGGAACATATAATCCATCAGGATTATTATTATTATTATTTTTATTATTATTATTATTATTATTATTATTATTATTATTATTATTATTATTATTATTATTATCATCATATTCATCATCATCAACAACATCATCATCATCACCATCATCATCATCATCATGACTATCATCACCATCATCAACAACAACAACATCATAACTATTATATCATCATCATCATTATTGCTTGAATATTGTTTACCCGGCGTCTCTTTTATGAATTTCAAAACCCGATGTGACTGAGTTACAGTGAGTTCACCAACTGCAATATTTTTTCCATATTCTCCCAAGAAGTCCACAATGTTTGAACAGTGGAAAGAAACGGAATCACAGCGAAAACAATCCCCACTACAGTTTGCTGGCAACACTTCCAACTCATGTGCTCTATTTAGCATTTGATTGGCTGCTCTACACACATCAACAGGTGAACCTCGGGCGAGAAGCTCCTCTGAATATCTAGAGAAGCTGACAATCATTACTTTAAATCTGTCGACATCTTGTTTTGTGATTTCAAAGGCTTTAAGGTTCTGTTCTCTCAGTGATTTCAAATTCTGGAGCAATATTTCTGTTTGTTGGTCAATTAACTTTTTCAGTTGAGCTGTTGCGTCACGAACACCTTCTTCAGTTTTAAAAACTTCTTCTTCAAATTCTTTCTTGAATGTTTCTAGTTTCTGTGCAACTTCTTTGCACTCCGGAAGTCTGTCTGCAACATTTCTCATACTGTCCTTGAGCTTTTCTGTAAATTGTCCAGCAGCTTTATTGACATTCACACATCTATGAGACTGGTGACTTTCAACACAACAGATTAAACATATGGCGACGCTTTCTTCATAGCAGAACATCTTAATCTGCTCTCCTGGATGATGGTCACAGTAGCTGTTCCGTAAGTTTATTTCTGATGAGTTCAGTTGGCTTCCAAGTTCTACGACTTGGTGATTTTGGCTGCATCTGGATTTCTTGTGGATGTTAGCACAGCGATTGCAAAGGTTTTGGTCACAGTCGACACAAAACAATTGAGCAGACGCTTTTTCCTCTTCCTCAGGACATAAGGCACAAAGTAATTTGGTCGCCGGCGTCATTGCCAGTTTTCCAATCTCCACCACTTTTCCAATAAAGAAATTGTTAGGCAGATGAGAGAAACCTCCATCCGGAATGTGGAATTCTTTCCTGCAAATTGGACAGACCATTTGATCGCCAGGTTTCTTATCCTTTCCATAGCTTTCCAGGCAGTGTAAGCAGAATGTATGTACACACGGAAGTACTTTAGGGTTTGTGAAGATTTCGGTGCAAATGGAACACTCGGTCACGTCCGCAATTTGATCTTGCACCAAACTTCGATGCCTAGCAGCCATTGTAGAACTACAGCAAATAACAGCGATTAATCAAATGGATTAAAATAAAAGTTAGCTAGTTGCGTTTTTGGCAATGGAAGCGTTCCTCACGACCTCTTATTTCTGCTTGTTGCTGCTATTTGTAAGTCGAAAATTACTCAGAAAATTGCAATAATAATTTCCTAGTTAGAAGAAGACGTACGTTTCATTATCGTATTGAAAATAAAAATATGATAAAACATGAATATTCATGAGGCACCTGTAAGTTACACAATATCTTTATTCGAACTTCCAGAATTTTTGTAAAAACGATGGCGAAAGATATATGTATGTAAGCTATATGAGGCCTATTATAATGAGAACATGTAAGTTAACCTAATAATTAATTATAGCGAATTTTTTATGACAACTAAATACATGGGCGCTGTACCTATGGCCATCTATCAGATCTAGACAAATGCGCTTTAGGACAGTTAGCAAATGTATGCCTTGAAAATGAGCAAGGTCGAGGCCACGGTCGCTTTAGAAAACCGGATACATTTACGTTTTCAATAATAAGCCATGGCACCTCTGAATTTCCGACCTTTCAACTAGGCAATTTCTGCTTTTACTTTCGAATGCAATGTTTGAGCGTTACGCTATTGAAAATCAACCTCATGGATTTAATATTAATTCCTATTTATTCTTGTTTAAGATATCTATGACAGCATAAATTTAACTCTTTGATATGACACCGAAATTATCTAGGGCGTGAACATTTTGAACAGCCAAAGTACAGTATGCCAACCAAAAACTCGGCTTGTGTTCTATTTTATTGGCCGATCCAGGAGTATAAAAAAGCGATGGACATTTTACGGTGCTCGAAGTATTGTCGGATGGTGACAGTCCTCGGCAGCTAACTTTCCTTCCGAGAATTTCTTAGTAGGCTACCATTAAATTTTATGGTCCTCTAAATACTTGCAGACAGTCTCAGTGTTTCAAGTTGCCAAATTTCTTACGACTTTTCATTAGTGATTAACCTATTGACTGATCTTTAACATTCTTTCTCTAAAGGTGTCAATGTACACGTTTCTCTAAAGCAACCGTGTGGCCTCGATCCTCATTTTTTTAATCAGTGATTTACTCTGGCGAAATCCTCTATTACCTCTGCCCATTTTGAATGGGTGCCACGCCATTTGAGGTCCTCGCATACGGACGGTTCAATCAATCAATCAATCATTTATTTCTGTAACCATCAGAAGAGAAAAACGAACAATAACCACATAGGCTCAATTTGAAATGCACTAGTAGGTCTAGTTTTAGATATGCCCCAAAAAGACGCCCATATGAAGAAGATTTCCTATTGATGTGAAAAACATGGCTTGTAGGCAGCACAACTTGTCATAAAATACACACAAGCTCTCACGTGCTATTCAGAAACTGGGTCAAGAGCGTCTGTGTGCATAATCGTCACACTGTTGGCTCTACTAACAACAAGCCAATCATCTAGACTATACCACAGAACGGTGGCCGATCGCTTATAGCGCTCGGCCTGCAATGCGGAGAGTACGATTTCGAACCTCCACTCAGACGGTTAATAACTGTGTACTGGGACCATGAGCAAGTCCTTCACTCACAATTGCTCAGCGCCATCGAAAATACAGTTGCATCGTATTGTATAGCTTGTTCTGCAGCCTAAAGTAGGCTATCGTCAGTAAGGTTGTGATTTCAAGGCCATACTGATAAAGGCTTGAGCTACTTTTACTTTTGATTTCAATGCGTAGGCCAACGACAAGCAATCCAATAATTTAAATATAAGTCAGCATTCAGCCGTAATAATTCTTTCTTAACTGTATACGCTACAGAAGGAATGATCAATGCACCTTACCGGTTTGCGTTGATGTATGCACAAAATCGCCTCTAATTGAAACGTTTTAACCATCAAGAACAACCTATTCCGACACAAACATAATGTCGCTTAAGTATGGGACTATAATTATTACACAGAGGCCTACACAGAAATGTGACGCGTGTACTAAACTCATTCTGCGTGAGTGTATGTATATATATATATATATATATATATATATATATATATATATATATATATATATATATATATATATATATATATATTATAGGCTACTGAGTGATACCAATTTTACTTTTGTTTATTATCAATTTATTTTATCGGTTTGAAAGTATTGTAGACGTATTAAGCATAAGCATACGTCTTATTAAATGTACAAGTGAGAAGTAATTATGCACACGTTTTTCTATCATCTAGACTATAATACCACAGAACGGTATAGGCAGCTGTATGGCCTCAACCCTGCTCATTGTTCAATGAATTGATCGGGCTAAATCCTCTGTCACATTGATGATGATGATGATGATGATGATGATGATGATGATGATGATGATGATGATGATGATGATGATGATAATAATAATAATAATAATAATAATAATAATAATAATAATAATAATAATAATAATAGTATTAATCGGCCTAAGTACGTATGGAAGCGCTAATTCGCAAGGATCCATTTAAACATCAATGGCACGGTGGTCGACTGGTTAGAGTGGTCGACCTGTAACACGGAGAGTACGAGTTCGATCCTCATCCGGGGCGGTTACTATGTAGGGACCGTGAGCAAGTCTTTCACGCATTGCTCGGCAATATAATTGCATCTGCGCCGCCGAGGCGTGTGCACTTCTCAGCTTTGAGTCACTTTTGGAAGAAGGGCGAAATCAAAATGCAGTTGTATTGTATTGTACCAATCACGGCTAACTGAAATTAAAAATTTGGTAAGGTTAAAATAGGTAGTAGTCTCTATAAAGTATTTATATCACACTTGTAGAATTTATCTAACATTATATTTGCCTATCGTCCTACTTGAGTCTATGTTGTATCGTATTTTGATGCATGTTTTCAACGGTCCGTATTGGGGGAACTGAAATGCTGTGGCATCTGTTGAAACGGACAGCAGTAGGCCTAATGAAGAATTTCACCTGATCAGTTCATTGTAAAATGAGCAGGGTGGAGGCTGTGAGGTTGCTATAGAAAAACGTTAACTTTTAAATTTACATTTATTTAAGATCTTCAGTGAAAGCAACAGGGTTTTAGTTTTGGTCTTCACTCTTCGGCCTGGAGACGGTCTCGTGACCTATGTTTGAAACGCCTCATCTTGGCAATTTTATGGTAATATAACTGTCTCAATCTCGTCATGAAGATCCGAAGTCTCGGTCTCGTCTTGATCTTGTTCCTCCACGTCTCGCAGTCAAGCCATGTTACACGGTGTCACGACGATAATATTCGTCTACAGACTTTTCGTCTACGCCACTTCGTCTACAGACATTTCGTCTACAAAGTTATTTGATATTGTCACTTTAAAATGGAAGCTGGATTGATGAAACAACTGTTTCCCTGCGTTTGTCGGTTTGAAATAAGCCTACTAAGGAATATCAGTATCATTACTATTCTAAGCAATCTAATAGATGCTCGCTTATTTCGAATTCGTCAATTTCAGTATATTTTCATCTGAACAACCTAATCGTTGCTTTGAACGAAATTCATTCCTCGCGTTGAGCTCTAGGAAAGAGGCTTCGGTTGCGCAGAGAATTACATTCAATTTTCTCAGGAAGAATTTCATTCCTGCCCATTGGACCCGTTGGGTCCACAAAAACTGCAACGGATCGAGCATAGCGTGCTCTCCAGACTATTGGACCGCTTTTCTGAAGCAATCTTTCCTTGAAATTTTGAAAATTTTCTCACTAAAATCCAAAGAAACAATAGGCCGATCTACTGAGTTAGTGTTGGATCCTTTGCTTAACGGTTGTGGTAGAACGAAGAAGAAGCAGTGCGACAAAGAAAGTAAATGGGTGTCCGTTCATTCAATAGGCTGCGCCCTGGATAATACATGTAGGTCTCTCTAGTCACCGGCTCAAAAGACAAATATTGTGGCCTATCAAAAGTCCAAAATTAGGGCAATGGACAGTTGCATTACTCAACTTATTTACTGTTAACTAACTTCTAGTGCTATATGAATCAAAGCTTTGTAAAATGCGTTTAATTTCAATTTTGAAAGGTTTTAGGAATTTCGTAATAATAATTATAGGTTGCAACAACAGCAGGTCATTACAAGCAGCAACTGATTTCAATTGATTAAACTAAAACAAAAGAGTTAGACTGACTGTCTTGATTTAATGCAACATCAAAGTACGTTGTCCGGTTGAAAGTTTGCCTGTAAATTACACCATATACGGTGATCAAAATCCGCAGTTTTCATCTTAGGTTGATCTCTTAACCTGCCACAGCGCGCAAAGTCTAGTGTTGCAAGCTAGGTCATTGAACTTGCAATCGGAGTTAGCCTTCACCTCGACGCAGTCCTCAGTCCTAGCTGTTACCTGTAACAAGTTGCGACCTGTCAGCTTGGTGTTGTGAATAAACGAAATTGATTGATTGATTGATTGCACCTTTCCCTTTGATTCCAGCAGTCTGGTTGATCTGCATCCCAGGCTGTGTAGGTCATTGGGAAATTAGTCCCGGGAAACGGCACCCAAACAAATGACTTATTGCAATCGTAGTCTAATCTTCTGCCGCTTGTCCAAACCAGTACACCAGACGGTGTGGAGCAATTACCTCTGACATCTGAAAGTAAGAAGCACATTGTTATTACATAGCCTGAAAGAAATTCCTAAATTTAAATGCAAGTATATCTTCATCAAACTAATTTACTAGCACATCGCCAGACCTTTTGAAATCAGTCGAAAAGTCCACAAAATGACCATTTTGTCCATTGATATTTTCCATTTGCTAATTTTTTTAGCAACGTTGACAAAGGCAAATTCGCATCAATTAGACTCTATTGACGCGAACTCGCCTTTGTCATACGTAAAATCAGCTATTTTCTGCTTTCTAAAAGAAACTACAAAGCTGGTCAATAGACAAGACAAGTCAGAATAAAAGAGTGGACAAAAATTGCAGTTTTGTCGAATGACAAAATTCGTTGCATGACTCTCATTGGACGGAGCTAACTAATAATACTTAGGCTAAAGATTGAAATATAATAATATAATTGACTAACTTTCTGTAATTGGATTACATTTATTTGTCTTGCTTTCTAAATGATGTCTGAAGGGTTATAGGCTGCTTTATACTTTGTGACTATTAGTGCTTGGAGCAGTTCTCACATAAAAAACACTCCATGGTTCCGGACAACCCGTGATCCTTTCCAACGTGGTAATGCACCGCTATTGCTTCCTCGTCAATCCTTGTTCGTGTCTGATATAGTTTATGGCCAGGTAGGCGGCCTACCGTAGGCCTATGTCTTCTTGACTATTCTAAGGTTCAGCAAAAGTACCATGATGTAGGAATATAGGACAATGAAGTTAACAAAGTTAAGATTTTGAACTACCAGACCCGTTGCTGATTGGCAAAATGAAACTTCACTCACCCAGAAACTCCGTCTGTACTGTAAGAACAGCTGCAATGGCTCGATGTTCTGTTGCATTTGGTATAATGGCCATTTGACCGTTTTGAGAAGCGTGACTGCAAAGATGCCTTGAAGTTGTCCAGTTATGCTTTCGTGTTATGAGTCCGTAACATTATACTGAGTCCATCACGGTATAGAATCCTGTCGGACAACTGTCAACTGCAACAAGCAGAAAACATTTCCATCAAGTGCACACCAGACATGTTACAGTACTTCTACTGCAACTGCTGCTGCTGCAACTACTAGGCCTACTACAGTAACTATGACTAATACGCTGAGTGTTTGGCCCTGAAGTGATGCCATATCATGTCCTGGTACATTGGTAGATATTGTTAAGGAGCAGGTAATAGGTTAAGAAATCTGTTTATAAATCCGTTCTCTTCGATTAAAAAGAGGTGCATGTCAAAAGTAATATTATGTGTGTATTAATTGTTTTGTCAAATACAGAGGGATTACTGCATTCTAGATTTCAACCTCAAAAGGGAGATGGCCCGTCCTTGTGGGATTTAAAATAGATTGCTTAGAGTCATATGTGTGACACATAGGCTAATGATTAGTAGGTTCAAGGTAGCTGTGATGTCATTGTAATGAACTTAGTGACCTGCACTTACTAAAGCAGCCATTGGCGATAGATGAACAGTGCTATGCTTATTAAGTGGAATTTTATCTTGATTTCTGCATGTTCAATTGTTCATAATATAATGTTTCAATAGTTAGGGATTGTACGCATTTTTTGAGTGATTGTGCATACGATGCCGCTACCATAGAGAAGGAGACGATCCCTAAAGTTTCTGCGATGCTTAGACTCTTTTAACCTTCACGAAGAGTCTCAGATTGGCAAATTCTCAATGGTTTTTACGCACCTCGATAGCTACGTGATTTCGCCTGTCGATTCGCACCTTGGATTCGTCATACTACCTCACTTTACGCAAGTAATAGACGTTCTTATTTTAATGCTGATTATGATGATAATAATATTAATATTAATCATTACAAAAACGACAACAACAAAAAGCATACGAATAAGAGTAAATCAGTAAACAGGCAATTGCAGCAGGTAGGCCTACTAAAATAATGTGAGTTGCAAAAACTCATTTATGCACAAAAATACCAAATTACGAAGACCAATACAAAGAAATGAATTGAAGATATGAGGATATATGATCATATTCCTTAAATCTTCTCTGACGAAAAAGCACCCCACCCGACTCATTTCAATCGTTCTATTCAATGAATCTCTAGTTTGAACAAGATTAAGTTTTGAAAGCTGCATCAGATAGCTGCATAAGGCAATGGCGCTTACATCCATGAACAAAACCTAGAGAAGTGTATTTCTTTTTTGTAATCGCCCATTGCTTTAAAGTGTTCTAAATCAGTAGTTTAACATGTATGAACCGTAAATCAACAGTTATATTAAGTTACTTGTGGCTTGGGAGTAGGCATCTTCGAATGAGCTCCGTAGCAGGAACCAAATCAGTGTGATCTTTATCATGAACATGGTTCTCGGTTTTCCTACAAAGGCATCGGACAACTGCGTTTAATCTATCTTAATTTGAATGTCATATATTTTATACATTTAGCACTGTGTAAGACTTGTCTTCATCAGTAGGCCTAACTAACTTTTGTCCATGAAAAATTGCCATAATTTTTGAAAAAGCAAATTGTCATATGGATATTCTCGAAATTCTATGCAAGCGGTGCATATTACAAAATTTAGCATCTTTAAAATGGTTTAGGCCTGGATTTCAGTAATTATTTCTTCTTCATCTGATCAACGAAATTAGATTCTTGGTTAAAGTTTGGCACTTCTTCGCTGGCAGGGACAGTGAGATCAAGTACCATTGAGTTCGGCAGAGGTACATGTATTACACCTGACGGTAGGCCGACTTATCTTATGTTCAGCATAACATATTTATTTATTTGACACTAAACAATAACAAACATCGCAGTCATTCAAAGAAAAATAGTACTAGACATCTAAAGGTGTGACCATAAGGAAAACAAGTCCTATTGGAGGTTCTACTAATTTCTGTAAATAGTTTTTCCAACACCTTGATGCTTCAACAGATTCTCTCAACTGTATATGAGCAGTATTATGTGAAATATTAAGTAAATCAGCCTATTGCGATCAGCAACTAACATGTCCCGATAGGACGCATGAAGAGGAATCATCAAAGAAGTGTAATCAATTATTTTGGTATAAAAAGGAATATTGTATTGTATTGTATTGTATTTATAAATTTATAAAGCACCTCTCACAGTAAACACCAATCAGAGGAGCTAAAAAGAAATATGGTTCAAGATGATCCTCATTAAGCCCGAGGTACCGGTGTCCCTTGATATTCTATCCCCCGTAAATCACATCCACCGGATGGAATAAATCTGTGTAGAATATCCGGACGAATAAACCATTCTGTCCCCCATCGTCATACGCATCGCGTTAGCCAAGACGAAAATCCAGTCAAAATCACCAAAAACGAAGTAAATTAATTTCAGGTCGACGTACAAACTTAAGATAAGCAACTTAGAAATTTTGTATGTTTGCCATAAATCCAAACAGTAGGCCTATATGACTGAATCAGGGGTGCAAAAAACCAAACTTTTTTCAAAATGAAAAGTTGGTTTTTGGTTTTTTGGTTTTATTTGGTTTTTTGGTTTTTTGGTTTTTTATCTTTGAGATTTTCCTATTTCGGATCATAAAACTCATAAAAATGGCATAACGCCGTTCAAATTAATCAGATGCATATAAATGCAAATTAACTAGAACAGTAGAACCGTAGAATGCCATAAAACGAAGTTAACAAAGACCATACAACAATTGCCAAGAGATTTGAAGAGACGACATTTATTGCATTTATAATTTTGAAAATTGTAAAAAACCAAAAAACCAAAATTTGCAGATTTTTGGTTTTTTTGTTTTTTTTAAAAAACCCAAAAAATCAAAAACCAAAAAACCAAGCCTTTAACAGCCCTGGACTGAATACACTTGGAGACCGCCAATAATGCTAACTAAACCGGATACTCCATTTCGCTAAGGGGGATACTCATTTAGGGGGATACTCTTTTCGTGACACCGGCACGTCTTAGTTCCTAATTATTGGAGCCAATCGTGGTGTCAAAACCTGCATACAGTTGCCATTTGCAAAAATGGTTGTTCGCTTCCGTCCATGGGCGCACGCAGATATTTCTGCAGATGGGGGAAAAACAAAATGGCCACGATAAATTTTTTTAGTTAGAGCTTGAAACGTGCAAAACAGGAAATTAAGAACATGGGTATTTTCAGAAATTTTCTTAAATGTAAAATTTTAAGCATTATCCAAATTAACTTTGATTGGATATTGTTTTAAATTCGTGCTTCAGTGCGAAGAAATTTGTTAAACACCAAAAACTAGTAGTTAAAAAAATAGGTATCAGTTTTCCAGTTGGGCAAGTGCCCCTCTTGTCCCTATGTGCTGGCGCCCATGAATGCGTCGGTGTACTTATTTTAGCTGACTTGGCTACGGGTGCAGGTGGAACAAAAGCTCGAGCCAAATTTCTTTTTGGGCGGGGATTTGAACCCCCACAACTCGATTGACAGTATATATATATATATATATATATATATATATATATATATATATATATATATATATATATATATATAATTCATTATAAGCATAAACACGGTAATAACGTTTAAACTGTGTCTTTTAATGTCGTTCAGCAGGCAGACAAATCCAAAAAATACGACAGACAGAATCACCTGACCAAAAAGTCCACCTCTCGAGTACGAGACCACTCCCAGATTTACAATAGCAATAGTGATAATAAAATAATAATGGTAATGGTAATACTAAGAATCATAATTGTATTAGTAATTATCCTTGAAATAGCTTACCGATGCTTGTCAAAGCGCAGACTTCTTCTTCGTTGGTTTCTGATGTATCTGAGTAGTCAGGAAAAGGCTGCCTTTCCGTCGCACGTTGATGGGTCTACTTGCAAAGGGCAGCCAACTCGTATATAAGAGAATTCATAGGCTAGTGATTAATAGGCTTCACAGAGAATCCTAGAAAATACCTGTCGTATACAAGCTATCTATTCTCATGTCTATCAGCGTAAACAAATTTTAAATTTTGAATCCGAAGGACCGTGTTATGACTTCAGGTTTGATTTGTAGAACTTGATTATACACTTTGCCATGAAGCGATGTCAGATAAGACAACCTAATCTCTTATTGATGTCTTGTTTTTCTGTTTTCTTGCTAAAACTACAGACCACCTGCATGCAAGATCGTGTTTCCTCGCGCTTAGATACGTTTGGCATGAGTCACAGTGGCCTAGTAATAATACAGCCTGAAATTTATTTTTTATTGCATATAAACATTTTAAAAACGCATCTATTAGGGTGGACCGTTCAGAAGCGCTCCCAGTGAGCTAGGCCCCATGAAAAGAAGCAGGTTTAGAGAAAAGCGAACGAAGAAGAGAGGCGGCTAGACAGAATTGTAGAGCGAACAGAAGGAGAAAGCACATTGCAAAGACAAGGACCATTGAAGCAAAGGATCGAGACTGAGCCATAGCAGTTCTATATTCCCCTCCCTCTTTCGATCCCTATATATATAATTATATAATTTATTCCCTATATATATATAATTATATAATTTATTATATATATGTATATCTAATATATATTAACCGCCTTGGGATGGGCAAACATCTAGCGTATATGTATACTAACCCGTCCGAATATAGTTAAGAACAATTTGAAAATGTTAAGAGTGACGTCGTCACATGATAATTATGTGATTGACATCGGACATCTCTCTCTCCCTCCGTCTGTCCCTACGTCCCTCGATCTTTTTTGTCCATCCGTCCCTCCATCTCTTAGTACCTACCTGCAACCGTCCGTCCATCTCTCCCTCTCTCCATTCCTGTCTCTTTCCATCCCTGTCTCTTTCCGTCCCTCCCAGTTCCCTGCCTCTCCCTCCGTCTCTCCATCCATCAAATATTGCCTCCAACCTCTTTCCCTACTTCCATGCATCCCTTTCTCTGTCTCTCCATCCTTGTGTCTATCCATCCCTGTCTCTGTCTGTCTCTGACACGGTCTGTGTCTCTGTCTGTCTGTCTCTCTCTATGTATAAATATATAATATATATTATATATGTAATTATATATACGTCACAAACTATCTATTTCAGTGTTTCCCAAAGTGGGTTCCGCGGAACTCTAGGGTTCCGTGAGTAAATTGGATAAATGTTGTTTGGATGTGTTGTTACATTATAAATACATGGTCGAGGTGAAGACAATGGTTCTGTGAGAAAATTTCATTTAGAATATTTTCTAATATAATTTTTATTGATTAAAACTGTGTATACCCCGATCACTGTTTAAAAACATTATTTAGGCTATATCAGAATGTTTGTTTAGATCGGGGTTCCGTCAGAAAGTTTTCAGATCAAAAGGATTCCATAAGCCAAACAGTACTTGGGAAGCACTGATCCATTCCCAGGTCTACGTGCTTCAGTAGAAAATACTTGCCATAAAAATACAAACTATCTATTCTCGTTTCTATCAGAGTAAACAAGTTTTAAATTATGAATCCGAAGGACCGTGTTATGACTTCAGGGATGAGTTATAGAATTGTACGTACACATTATGTCAGATAAGGCATCCGAACCGTTTATTGATGTCCCTTCCATCCCTACATCCAGCCGTCCGTCCGTTCATCTCTTCCCTCCCTCCCTGCTTGCCTGCCACATTCCTGATTTCCCTCCCTCCCTGCCTCGCTGTCTCCCTGCCTCCATACCTTCCTCCATTCGTCCCTCCCTCCATATCTCTAACTGTCCATTCATCCTTCCCTCCATTCCTCCCTCTGTCTCTCCTCCCATCTCTCCATACCTCCGACTCTCAGTTCCAGGGTCGTATCCTAGTTATCACTTGTACTTTCAACGATCTTACAATATCTATTCTCTTTCATTATTCGTTAGAATTCGTATAGAGTATTCATTTTAGTCAAAAAAGGCAGGCAGGCAGGCAGGCAGGCAGGCAGGCAGGCAGGCAGGCAGGCAGGCAGGCAGGCAGGCAGGCAGGCAGGCAGGCAGGCAGGCAGGCAGGCAGGCAGGCAGGCAGGCAGGCAGGCAGGCAGGCAGGCAGGCAGGCAGGCAGGCAGGCAGGCAGGCAGGCAGGCAGACATATTTTTATATATATGGCAATTTTTATACCATTTTCATAACATATTCTTAAAAGGCACTAAATCAGTCAGTCTATCAATTTTCGTTTATTCCTACAGTCTAGTTGACAAGAGGCCCAACTAGTTACAGTTCGGCAGTTTACATTTTAGCAGTGCTAGGCCTGGGAGTCATTGTCAAAATACATCGGTGGTTTAGAAGGCTCCTAATGTCCCTCCGTGAGACCAGTATCTCTATGGTTTTGGATGGATTTAGGCCGAGTTAAATGACTTTTGCCCAGACGGAGATATGCTCGACCTCCTCATGCGGTGGTTTTTATGTTGGTGAAGCCCACAAAGATGTATGAGCATATTCATGTTTGACCAGGGTTTGGTTTTTATGGGTGGATGTTGGATGCTTCTACCACCAAAAACGCGGGAACCACCAACGACCCAGGGCTTACGCGGGCATTAACGACTGCTGCGTTAGAGACCACCCTCCAAACTTAGTAACGTGTCCTCAATTATGATAGTAATTAGATACAAAAAAACTGTTACATGCATGATCTGGAGTTTATGATGACCCCAGATGAGGCATCAAGGAGGAGTGGCAGTGTCAAAAGCATTGATGAAGTCCTTATAATATAAGGACTTTTTCATCAAATCATTTACAATATTGTATCAAATATCTGATTATTGTGAAGAAACCTTCAGCTGCTATAAAATAGTTAGCCTATGCATATCCTGGCAGGAAACTGAAAGGCCTTGGTTTCCTTTGCGCGCGGTGTTTGTTCCAGGTGTCGAACGTTGTAATTGTAAATGTAACTGTAATTACGACAGTTTATATAGCAACATTAAACTTAAGCTACTTCTAGAGTGCTTTACAATGTCAACTGTCAGCGTAAATACTAAGAGTTACATGGTAAGTAAGTTTAAACTGTTTTTAAACTAAGCTTACTGTTCCTTGCAGTAATATCTCCATAATTCAAACGAGTGCGGGAGAAAGCTCAGTCATGAAAGAATTCCAATTGATCATAAAACTTTAATATTTCTAACCAAATGTAAGCCCTCAACCTAAAGCATTCCTGTCACAACGTAGCTGTCCAGTAAAAAATCTAACCTACACAAACAATGATAATTGTTCACCGTGTGTTCTAAATATACACGTGTCTCAAAATAAACTGTGCTAAATTGTTTCTGTCAGAACTTCGTCAAATTTCCACCAATTTTAATAATTTTTGGTAGGTAGATGGCAAAATGGCTGAAAATTTATACTATACATAAATTTTCCACCTCACCTAACTCATATCACCGCACTACCTTGTTAAACACAGATGTACCAATTTTCTATATAACACTCGAAACTTGGCTGCACTGAAATCCATTTCATCGAGCCGGGTGTCAAAGTGAATGGGGCATACTATCGCGACAACCTTCTTGCCCAGTAGCTACTGCCAGAAATACGCCGGATATCCCAGGGCGAGTTTTTTGTCTGTCAACAGGATGGCGCCCCGGCGCATCGAGCACGCGACACTGTCTCTTTCCTGGAGCGATAAACGCCCGACTTCATACCTCCAACACACTGTGGCCGCCGAATTCACCGGATCTGAACCCAGTCGACAATAGCATATGGAGTGTGCTGCTGGAGAAGGTTTACCGCTCCAGAATAGCCAACTTCGACGAACTCAAAACTCGTCTGATCGACGAGTGGGCGCGCTTTGACCAGTCGATCGTTGATGCCGCTATCGGCCAGTGGCGTCGCCGTCTAAGCGCTTGTTGTCCGTGTAAGCAGGGCACATTTCGAGCACCAATTCTAACACTTTTAAGCAGATTTGTCATAACAATTAAAAACTCTGCTAAGTAAACCATATTTTACTTTACTGCGTGCTAATTAAGTCGTCAGATAGTTTGTTGCATGTAATAAAATTTAAGCGTTATATAGAAAAATGGTACATCTGTGTTTAGCAAGGTATTGCGGTGATATGAGTTAGGTGAGGTGGAAAATTTATATATATAGCATACATTTTCAGCCATTTTGCCATCTACCTACCAAAAATAATAAAATTTGGTGGAAATTTGACGAAGTTCTGACAGAAACAATTTAGCACAGTTTATTTTGAGACACGGTGTAGAACGTTGTAATTGTAAATGTAATTATAATTACAACAAATTTGATAGCGTTCTCAGCAGATAGCTACTTCTAAGATACTTTACGCTATTTAACATAAGAGTAAATTCTAAGAGCTACATAATAAGTGCAATCTAACTGTCTTTTTATAAAAGATCTATCGTTACATGCAGTAAGATGTCCATTGTCCATAGACATAGAAGGAGCAAGTGCAGTCCTAAAAGAGTTCCGATGGATCGTGAAAGGCTAATATTTTAAAACTAAAAGCAACCCAACATCCTTAACCAATCGCGCAGCCCTGGAAAGCCACAAATCTATACCTATACAAACAATTAGCTTCACAGTTGGCAGGTAATCTTGGTTTTAAGTTCGGCATCCATTATAGTCTAAAACACAGCAACACAACATATTTCTAAAGGTATTCTGATTTAATAAAATGTACGCTAATATAATTACTTCTTTAACGCCGCAATGACCACGGACATCGAATAATTAATTCACCGTACGTGCGCCAGCAAATGTTTTGGGAATTCGTTATGGAATTCTTTAGACCGAAACGATCCCTTCCGTCATTAGGTGCTAGGATATCATTAACTTTTCGCTTTTCAAGTAGCCTACCATAAAGGAAATAATCAGTCAAATGGCTCACCCCGAATCCGACACCTCGACAAACAATAGACCAACTTTCTCGAGAGCTGCGACTCGAGCTCTTCAGTTTGTCTTTTTCACAGTCTCACAAGCACCTGAAGTCTGTATTATTCGACAGTGATTTCACTGGTTCGGGCCAGGAGCGTCACTGAAGAGTTCTCTTCTTGGATTGGCGCTTTATAAATGTCAAGTTACAATTAAAATTGCATTTATCATTTATTTATGGTGAGACAGAGATAGCCTAAGATAGTGTGGCTTGTAAGAAGTTCTTATGCTGTGCAAAGTCAGATAGGACAGGACTACGACAAATGTTTCTGAATATGCTCACATAACTCTGGAAAAGATTCTTCACCGATAAATAATAATAACGGTCTACAAACCACAAATGCAGGCCGAAATTGTGTAGTGCTTCTGCAGTTCTCCACTAACAACGCAAATATGTTTGTCGTGGCGCCATATCGCAGTAAAAATAGAACGAATCACACTGCCAGCTCCCAGATATCATTGCCTTCAGACAGATGAAACAGAACTGGCATTGACAGTTGCTGCAGCTAATGTGTTCACCGATGCCGTGATGTTCAATCAAGAAGCCACAAACCGGACATCCGCGAACACTCGGACACGCTCTGCAGTCTCTGATCCTCTTTGTCGGACAAGTAGCCAGGATTCGGATTCGTTCGTCCTTTGTGCTCTGAATTGGGGTGTTACAGGAACTGGAGGGTGAATTGCAGGGCTGTGCTGCGACCTCTGAAAGCTCGCATTTTCGTAATACGAACGATTCAGATTCAATGGAAACGTCGTCTGCGCACTTTGCTGAACCCTGCTGAGAAACACAACACATTGCAGATGTTTTAGGTCAAGTGAGGCTCTATCATCAAAATTGAATTGATGTTTTGGTATATTTTGTTGTATGTGTGTATGAAAAGTAACATCTAAATAGCCAGTTGGCTCGACCACTTCAAGCCAGCAGACGACAAAAGACCTACTGAGCGTAACTCACACAATGGATGCTGAAGAATAAGGTTTAAAGGTTTAAGTACTAACCCTATCAATCTAATTGCAATCATATTTAATTACTTCTGTTACCATAATGCGAAATGCATCAATAGATGGTCACTCCAAGCGGACGCTTAATCGACAATAATAATCCGTGAGAATTCCAGTGAAAAGGTTCCAGTGAAATTCAGTAGGTAAGCAAAACTAACGATGAGGTTGCGATTGGTGATTAAGTTCAAACAGATGAATTGCATGTTTATGTCTGAATAATAGTAAGGAGCTAAAATTATGAACATAGTAATAACAGACAGGACCAGGAAGCCATTGCAGCATGCAGCGACGCGAAATTTGGAACCGGGCGAGAGGGTGGTACAGTGTGCGACACACAGAGGAATATACAAGAGGCAAATTTCTTCTTCATGAGAGCGAGGAGATGGTTGAATGGCAATACGCTTGCACGAAGATCAGAAGGGCGCTGGTTCGATACCCATTAGCCATAGTAGGACAGATGGGCGCCTTGCGGGTTGCCATACAGTTAAATTCGACTCCTGTAAAGTTTTATCATCTGTAACTATTATAGATCATGTAGTCTTACTGCGTACAAGCCGTACATGTCAGTTTGTATCAATAAACGAAGATTCTGATTACTATTATCATAATGTATCTCGGGTAAAAATAAAAATAAAATTAATAATTATAATTCTGGTTATATAAAATTTCAGTTTTTTGAGCATCCTCAAAATAAAGCTATTCGTGATTCAAAGGCGACCCTACCTTACATATTTCAGATGTAGCCAAGCCGGTTTTTCCATCTTGGGAACTGTGATCACAGTTCCCATCGCTCTTCCGCCCTGGGACTGAGAGAATCGTCAACGTAAACCATAAACATTTAGAACAATCAATTCAGATTCATAAATAAAAGTAAAATATCGCTTTGTAGCTCGTTAATATATTTGAACCGCAAGTTAATTAATGTTACATATTTGAAATTTGTTTGCCTTTATTACCGCTCGTGAATAAGCTGGTGTCCTGCGCTTAGCTTTCGAGTGGCGCTTTAGAAGTTTGGAGATTATGATTACGACTAAATTTATTGGCCGCTCAATGACATGGAAATATTTACATAGCTCATCTATAATACAGGATCATTATTCAGCGCCTCCGCTGCCCATGTTTTATACACCGCTTCTTTGGTATGCACAGCCAAAGAATTGCTCACATAAAACAAACGGAGGTCAAATCGATCACTCATACTGCCTTATACAAACAGGAGTGAGAATATCGGCGCTCTTCAAAAGGCAAACTAAAACGCAGAAATAGCAGTATTGCCAGAGTCGCGAGGATATTTAACCTCCATAAGAAGCCAGAGCAGCGTACTACAGAAATTGATTGCATCAGTGCCACTTAAGCAAATTTGAGAAAGTGCCGACGCTCTGAAGAACAGTTTACGCATTTAATCAGTCTTCGTCAAACTAAAAAGTGACAACATTGCCCAAAACTTACATGTACCTTATTTACATGACAGTAGTTGCTTACCTGTACTTTCAATTTCAAAGTTTATGGTTCGATCTGGAGACTCAGTGACTGTAAGTTCGCCCACTATGTTATTTGATCTGCATTGCATTGTGATATTTTCAAAGCTTGTGGGATGAAAGTCAACCGAAAGACAGTGAAGGCAATCTCCGCTGCAGTTTGACGGAAGTTTTTCCAACTCATTTGCTCTTCGATGCATTTGATCGGCAGCTCTGCAAATATCTACAGGTGACCCTTGAGAAAGAAGTCCCTCAGAATATCTAGCGTAGCTGTCAATCATTGCTCTGAATCTTTCAACATCATAATTTGTATTTTCAACGATTTTCAGGTTCTTTTCCCTCACTGATTTCAAATTCTGGATCAAGATGTCTGTATGTTCATCGATCAACGATTTCAGTTTAGTTCCGAAATCGCGGATACTTTCTTCTGTTTTTGAAATCTGTTCTGTAAATTCTTTTTTATCTATCTCTTCTCTAACTTTCTCAAATTCTGGAAGTCTGTTGGTTACTTTTCTAAGGTCTTTTTTTAGTCGCTCAGTGAAATCTCCGGCAGCTTTTTCAACATTTACACATCTATGACACTGGTGACTCTCAACACAACAAAGTACACATATAGCGACGTCGTCATCATAGCAGTACAGCTTTATGAGCTCTTTAGGATGATAGTCACAGTAACTGTTGCGTAAGTTAAAGTTGTGTGCGTTCAGCGTACTTCCAAGTTCAACGACTTGATGATCTTGGCTGAACTTTGTTTTCCTGTGAGATTTACTGCAGCGTTCACAAAGAATTTGTTCACAATCGATACAATACATTTTAGCAACCAATTCTTCTCCTTCAGGACAAAGATCACAAATGGCTTCATTTGCAGGTGCCGTTGCCAATTTTCCAATCTCCACCATTTTTCCAATCAAGAAATTGTTTGGCAAATTGCACAAGCCTCCGTCTGGAATGATAAACTCATTCCGGCAAATTGGACAAACCATCTTATCGCCCGGTTTCTTATCCTTTCCATAACTTTCCAGACACTGTAAGCAGAAAGTGTGAACGCAAGGAAGAATTTTTGGATTTGTAAAGATCTGAACACAGATCGAGCATTCGGTCACTTCAGCTATTTTGTCTTGAACTGAGCTTTGACAACACTTAGCCATCGCAGAAACTACAAAAGCACAATTATTATTACTATTATTATTATTTTTTATGAAGGATCCCTCAGGGACTTAGATATTACTAGCTTTCGATGTAATTTTGTCTCGAGATGACCATATTATTATTATTATTATTATTATTATTATTATTATTATTATTATTATTATTATTATTATTATTATTATTATTTTTTTTTTTTTCCCCGAGGTATACAGGATCCCTCAGGGACTTGAATATTAACTATTTAGAATGTAAAATATCCAATATTTTATTATTATTATTATTATTATTATTATTATTATTATTTTTTGCCCCGAGGTAAACATGATCCCTCAGGGATTTCAAGATTAATTGAAATGATAAAAGTCTGGAACGGTTAGAACTCCTCGGGCTCGGGCAAAAGGCTGGCAAAGGTACCGCAGATTGCAACAGCGTTAAAGCGCTGTATGGCTAGAGATACGTTGGAACAAATACTCGTATGTGGCTTCGCGTTGGTCTCCTGACACAAAAGCTAAAAGTCTCCCGATGTGCGTTATCAGGGACATGCAGGCGGCGCCCATGGGGCCCAGCGTTTCGAAAGTCAGAGCCACAAATTCGTATTCCTCCAGCAGAGCAGTGTATTATTATTATTATTATTATTATTATTATTATTATTATTATTATTATTAGTAGTAGTAGTAGTAGTATTATTATTATTATTATTACTATTATTATATCAAAAACTAGTGTAACTGGAAGGGCTATCCCTCTTCCATCTCGGGCATAGGGTCAACAAAAGAACCGGTGAAGGCCACAGCGTTAAAGCGCTGAATTGTCAACGACAGTCTTTGGAAGAGGAAGGTCGTCTCTCTGACGTCGTCCGTCGCCTTTGTCAGATGACGGCCCATCACTGTGATTAAGTCAAGGCCTCTTAAGTTAATTGGACCTAAAGTTTCCAGAGCCAGCAGAATGAAGTCATGTGTGTCAAGAAGGGTCTGGTATTTTTGATTTTTTCTGTTGTCAGCTATTTCAGCTGCTGCTCCTGCTGTCACGACCGTTGCCTGCAGGTAGGAAGGCGCTAGCGTGTCGACCACCGTTGCGTCCCACACGAGGTTTCGGCCCGCTCTCCATGGTATAAGCGTGGTGCCGTCCGGTCTCTTACCATCCGATCGCAGCATGCCCCGTGGCTCCTTTACCGCTGGGAAACCGGCTTTGACAAGATTGCGATGGATCAGGTCGTTGATGGCGGCGTGTCTGGCTACTCGACCAAATCCCAGAGAGCAAGAGAGGCCGTGTGTTCCTCTAGCGGTAACCAGTGCGCCGCATGTGCAGACGTGAGGTTGGCATATGTTGGCCCCCAGACGAAGGCCAACCGCCACTCTGATGGCCTCATCGCTGAGCCTGAGGCCGCAGGATGTAATTGGCAGAGAATGCAGCCAATTGCTGGCGTGCTGGAAGGTCACGGCTTTCAGGCGCGCCTGTTCGCTCAGCTCTGTGGTGGAAAGGAGTAGTTCCGAATGCTCTCTTAGAAGAATCGGGTTGTCCCATTTGGCTTGTATATTTGCTGGAGAGTATTCCGTCAACGACAACCCAGTTATTGTTTGCCAGTGCGTGGATAGGTTCGTGTAATGCAAATCCGGTTGACTGTCCAGTACGCATAAGATGTTTGACTGGAGCTCGGAGGTGCCCGCGGCTGATGCTAGAAAAGCGGGAAGTGCCAGCGATGACGCCCTTCGAATTATTATTATTATTATTATTATTATTATTATTATTATTATTATTTTTTATTATAATTATTATTATTATTATTATTATTATTATTATTATTATTATTATTATGGAGTGTTGGCTTAAAGTAGCTCTTTTATCGATATCCTCTGTTGGATCTGTCCAGAGTCTGTCCAGAGTTCGCCGCCCGTCGGCTCCCCGCAGCCTTGACATGGTGCCCTGGAAAGCCACCGCGTTGAAGCGCTGGATCATGACCGATAGGCCTTGAAAGAGGAAGCTTGTTTCGCGAGTGCCACCGGTAGTCTTCGATTATTATTATTATTATTATTATTATTATTATTATTATTATTATTATTATTATTATTATTATTTTGTTTTCGCACGAGGTAGAAATAATCCCTCAGGCTCTAAGAAACTATATGAAGAGCGTTTTCGTTCTGGAGTTAACGGTAAACGGTATTATTATTATTATTATTATTATTATTATTATTATTATTATTATTATTATTATTATTATTATTATCATTATCATCATCATCATCATCATCATCATCATCATCATCATCATCATCATCATCATCATCATCATCATCATCATCATCAATATTATTATTATCGCTAATTAGCAACTTATATAGCTCCGGTGTATAAAGCACAGGGCATCAACCGATTGTGCACCTACCCCAAGGTCAATATTCCGATGATCAGTCCAATAAAACATTTTAGCAAAGTTAAGTCTTAAGTTTAGAACGAACTGACACAATGACAGGACAGAAAGAAGAAATAGGCGTAACGGCATGGAAACAAAAGCGCACATCACGCCAAGAATTATTATATAAATGTTGTCGGTCGAATAATTTTAAAGAATTTATCACATCTTTAGCTGATATAATTATGGTTCCAGTTTTCTACAACTGTCTCACATATTCAATTTCTGTTAGTAATTGAATAGGAAGAAAGCGCTTGTACAGACGCATAAGCTCATGAACGTCTAGTAAGGTGTTAGAAAGAGACATGCAATTAAAATTGCGTTAAGTTAATTATTATGCCTAACAAAATGTAATATAGATTAATAATATAAACGAACAGAAATGTTTGTCGCGCGCGCGCGTGTGTAATGCGCGTGTGAGTCGTTTGACGCGTAGCGTAACACGGTGAACATAGCCGCGCAGCGGCTAGACTATATTGTGACGTAACACAAAGGATTTCGTTTCCAATTATTGTCACAAACAGCGGACAAGCAGCCTCGACAATCAGACACGGACTCTGAAGAGGGAAGGGGTGGGGAAGGCTGAGGTGAATACCGCGTGAGGTCGGTCGAGACTGGCGCAGACAGCGAGTTCTCACCGTCAGAGGTCGCTCGAGTAAGAACGAAATCGCTAGGGGTCGGTCGAGACTGGCGAAGCCAGCGAGTACTTCACCGTTAGAGGTCGCAAAATTTTTTGTCCCTCAGTATAATAAATCGGTCGCCAGGGCGTTCCCTTTCAAAGAGAGCACAGTTAGAAGAAGATAGGCAGGAGTAGGGAAAGGGAGGGCAGCTGGAGATTGAAGTTTTGACCGTCGCATAGATTCATATTTGCGTGTAATGAAAGTCGGTAGGTGGCTTTACTATCAACTTTAACTCGTCGCGTATATTCAAATTGCCGTGTGATAAAATTTGCGCTGCACGATAGTCTATTGCCCTGTATGGACCCGATGGCCGCCAGTCATGCGATCTTAAGTGGAGAGTGCGAGCTCCCTAAACTTCACCGTCTTAGGACGGGCAATCATCTAGTTGATTATATTTGTAATAAAGAAAATTCAGGAAACACAGGCATTTCTACGACAACAGCAACTTCTACCTTGTCCAAAAACCTGGGCAAATAACTTGTTATAAGCTCATAGGACTTAATAAAGCAACAGATTTCTAGTTCAGCAAACGTGCCACCCATGCAATTCCATCTTTTACAACATTCTCAAATCAAACGCCTGCAAACAGTCCAGAACGCTCTCGCCCGCGCAGTCACCAAAACTCCCAAACACCACCACATAACCCCTGTCCTCAAATCACTTCATTGGCTTAAAATCCCTCAGCGCATCCATTACAAAATAGTATCTCTTACCTACAATGCCCTCCAAACGTCTAAACCCTCTTACATTCGCCAGCTATTCACCATCCAACCGCCCGGGTCTACTCGCTCATCATCATACCTTTCTCTATCCCGGCCTCCAGTGTCATCCGCTCTCAAATTCTGCAACCGCTCCTTAGTCTATGCTGCACCAGCTCTTTGGAACGGACTCCCAAAAGACCTCCGCCAGTTTGCTCATCCTCCGATCTCGCCTCTTAACTCAACTTCTCCTCCGCTTGCACTCTCCTCTTCTACTTTCCACTCACGACTGAAAACCGAACTCTTCAAGATATCCTATCCTGATTCCACTCCTTCGCCACCACACGACCACCATCATCACCGACTGCCACCGTAGCACCATGCTGTCTCCTCGGCTTGACCTCCCCGGATTTTGACCTGGCACCGAAACGAACAGAGGAGTTGTGGCTATTGCGGACTGATTTGATATAGCGCCGGTGAATAAGCTGGTCTCCCTGACGTGGCTTTTGTGGGCGCTGAGAAATTTTCGAAGATTTACATTACATTACATTACATGCAAGCTTAAAATTGCCTGTGAATAAGCTGGTACCCGCGACTTCGCTCTTTGGACTAACACTTCTCCGCCCTTCCGTTAACTCATCACTAAAATTTGCAAATCGCTTCATGAGCAGATGTGTCCCGCGTCTTTGGAATAAACTCCCGCCAGTATTAGGCCTACGACAAATATCCGAACCATACTACGAAATCACCAACACCTCACCTCTTAGGCCTACAGGTCTTTCACTCAAAACTGAACAACAATGCTTTTTAACAAATCCTATCCTGATTCCTCCTCTTCCTCTCACCTCCCTCGCCGTTTCAACTCTAAACACCATCCACTTTTGCAGTCTCACTGTGTGCCTGCCAGACTCTCTGCAGCATGATCTCTTGCCCATCGATTTTGCTTTGTTTAAGCGCCCATGAATAAGCTTGTTCTCGCGACTTCGCTTTCTTGGGCGCTGTAGAAATTTCAAGTTTGCCATTGCGACTACGATTACGATAGCCAAAGTAATTCATTTAGCACTCCTCAACCATTAGAATTGTGTTTTCCAGTATTAGGCTATTTTAGTTTTACTTTCGATTTCACTGTGTAAGTGATCCCGGATATTTAAAAATACGTACCTCATATGATATGTTTAGCAGCTTTAGCTGGAGTTCTTAGTAAATTCTTCAAGATTCGGATGCAAATATATATCTAGTTTACCGATATGCGTCAATATAATCCCAAAATTCACTGTAACAGAGACTTTAGTGCCACAAAATATCTAACTGTGAGGCTTTACTACTAAGCCCCACAGAATTATGTAGCTCCAGAGATAATTCAACAGAGATTTTCTAGCGCTGCCAGAAAGAGAGAGAAGGAGGGAGAGGAAGTATGGAATCGTCGCATACAGCCTGCAGTGAGCGCAGGCAGCCGAGCGCTCGACCAATCGCAAGAGGCCAGCGCGACAACTAGCGACATCGCGCGGCCACGCGGCGATCAAAACCGCCGAGCACTGAAGAGTCGGGGCAGTCCGACAGAAGCGCTACGGAGGATTAAGCTTGCTAGTCACGTGACGCCCGTGAGACCGGAAGAAGTTGGAAATGCCTTCCGTGTGCTTTCGAGAATCCACTGATATAGTCGTTGATATAGTCGTATCTGAAGCCGTATAGTATTAGGACCGGAGTCCTACGTATTCTGTGAAATTCTAAGACAGGAGTCTTAATGCCTGTAGTTTGAAGTTATGATAGAGATGAATTGCGCTTAATGTACGACGCATTCTGAGAGTTTAATGCCATTGAGTTGCATTGATCTACGACTACTGTTCACGCTGTGTCTACCCTGGTTTACGTTACCTGGAGGTAATTACGACGTCGTCAAATCTCTCCGTCTACGCAGCCATTCTACGCACTGCGCAGCCAACCACTGATTGACGCGCTCCGTCAAGTCAGACCGACGTCTTCGCCGCACTTAGCATTGGATTGCGTTATCTGGAGATAATCGAGACGAAGTAGGCCTCTCTGCCTACGCGTTCACTGTCCGTCGCTGTGCAGCCGCACGACAGCCGCCGCCGCTCAGTCAAGTCCGACAGACGTCTATACGCCGCTTATGAGGATTGATGCTGATGCCTAGAGACGTATAGGAGGAAGCGGGAGGATTGACTCGTCTGAACGGTATAGTGAACCCCTTTTTGGCTACACGACTGGTGTATTATTAAGGGATAAATTGAGGGAGAGGTATTGCTTAATTGCACACACCGCCTGACTAACGGACTGACGAATGTATGATTGTTGTGCATAACTGAATTGATTGAACACGTGTTACTGAAGGATTGCCAGTATTGAAATATAATACGTGTATTGTGGATTATTGTCGATTGTATTGAATAAGAGTAAAAATTGACATGTCTTTAGATTCTTTGTGTCCACTAGAAGGTGAGGGAGAAGGTATAGGCCCTAGCGATAGACATGCCCCGTTGGCAGCCACAGACCCGAATACCACCTTGATGGAGAGGATGTTGGATTTACTAAGTACGCTGTCTGGCCAGGTCAGACAGAGCAATGAGAGTGTGGAACATAGGATGAACAGCCTAGTCGGCCAAATAAGACAAATAAATGATAATGTAGACCAGAGACTGGACGATTTGGCCACGTCCTCTGCACAGGACTGGACCTCTCTAACCCGTCAGTTTGAGGAACTGGCCCATAGGCAGTTCGATATGGATGAAGTGCTATCCACATTGGTAAGCAGACCTACCGTGTTGACTACAGGTCCCATAAGTAGATTACGAGATGCAGAGTTAAGAGTTGAGGTCGCCCAATCAAAGGACCCAATTCGGTCCAGAACAGGACCGGAAGCTGCCCCGACAGCAGCCGCGCCTTCACTCGTTGCCACCACGTCAGGAAAGAAGGATAAGGGTATAAGTGACCAAACAGGACCTGTAGGACTTGAATCCGTGAGAAGAAGTGCAAGACTGCTGGCCAAAGGCAGTCAACCGGTAAGGAGCACTTCGGTCTCCTTTCCCCTGCATGTAACGTGGACTTCCGGTTCCGGTCGATTAGCTGGCGGCGAGGACAACACGGTCGAGGTACTCCCACAAATACTCAGCGACCTAGCAAATCCTGGGGGGAGGTTGCCCACGATAGACCCCACATCGAGGGTAGACGACCACGAGCGTTACACTGACGACGAGGATAGAGGATATGCTAATCGACATGGAAGCCAGGGCAGGAAAAAGCGTTACAATGAAGACGAAGATAGAGGATTTAATGATAGGCATGGAAGCCAGAGCAGAGGAAAGCGTTATATAGATAACGAAGATGGAGAATATAGCGAATGGCAGACAAATAGAAATGGTAGAAATATGGATGTAGAAGAGGAAAGAGATGATGAAAGAAGGAACTTTCAGAATGAAGAAGAGAGAAGGAATTTTATTAATTTCTGGCCTATAAATGAAAATCGATTCAGTGAAATCCGCAGTAGGAACGATACTGAATTACGAATGCATGATGTGAATGATGGTGATTTGGACTGTGAAATAATAAATGACCGAGACAGACGAGGGAGGAATGTGCAATTAAACACTGATTTTGAATTTAATGATACGGACGAAACTGTCCATGCATTCACACGAGGGCGCCACGGGTCAAATTTCGTCCAAAGGATGGACGAACCACGAGCTCTGGTTGATGATGAGACGAGACGACGAAATCTCGCTCCACGCTCGATTTCAGAGCCACCGCACATGTCAAGAGATCTAGATGTGACGACTATCGCAGTCAACGCCGCACCAACACAGCAACAAAGGAGAGACGTAATTGCACAAGGCACGAACACGAACGGTATTTCAACAGGAAATGCAGACATGCGAAATAACAACGCCGCTATTCCGCACATGTCCAGAGGTTTCACCAGCACTAACCAGCACCAGAATAGACCACCACAAGACATCTACAATGAACTGTTAATCAATAGAGCCTACATACCAGAATCAGCAATAATGCCAGTACCATACAACAAGAGCACGCATAACCAAGCAACGCAACACGCACCAATCACTCCACAAGAAATCGACCGATGGCGATCAAACACTCGAGCAGATAACTTCAGAACTGATGACGAGAGACTACCAGCAGGTTATCGGACGAGCACCTTGATCGACAACGCAACTGACACAAACCTACCTCTGTCACAACCACGAACCTCCACAGCCACACAAACAATTAGTTCTGGACAATTTGAAACTTATGGATATAGAGAAATGGAAATAAATCACTCTGCGAACACTGTGCCTGAACAGCCAGCCGTGTCAACCGTGACGAGAGCAAATTATATAGCGCTAGGGAGCTATTCTGGAACAGAGCAGTTGGAACATTTTTTGTACCGGTTAAAAATTTGCACTCGTCAGAACAGATGGTCAAGTGAAGATGCACTTAATCATTTGAGCTGTGCATTAAAGGATGGAGCCGCACAGCTGCTGTGGGAAAGTCAGTTGGATCAGCCACAGACAGTAGAGGAGCTCATCCAGAAATTGCGCAACAGGTACGGAAATCAAGAAGAGAGATTTTTGCACCAGGTCCAACTGCAGGCAACCAGGCAGAGAGCAAACGATGACCTAGGGACCCTTGTGCAAGAGATCCGACGTCTTGCCACCTTAGCGTTCGACGGAAGTCCGAGTTTGCACAGCGAAGCGATTTCGATAAAGGCTTTCCTAGACGGTATGTTTGACCGTAAGATAAGCGCACGCGTTTGGAACATAGTCCAACGACTTTGGATCAAACATACAGGCTAGCGGTGCGATTAACTGCTTACCAGAGGGCAGAACGGGATTCTGCACGCCATGAGGACAGAAATAGGAATCGAGTACAAACGGTACGCGAAACTGAAACCGGTTTCGGCTATGATAGCAGACAAAACGGTGATCGTGCGAGAGGAACGCAAGGCCAATGGTCGACGGACCGAAGACAAAGGAATAATGGCAGAAGAGGACCAGCTTCACAAGGCAATCGAAATATGAATAGAGGAGCTGATCAGCATTGGAGAGGACAAGGGGCGCAGAATTATCCAGCCAACCGGAACTGGAATTCACAGATGCAATGTTGGACCTGTGGACAACCAGGCCATAGGGCAGCCGAATGCCAATATGGAGGTTTCACAGATGATTATGGGTATACCGAAATACCTGAGGATGGAGTTACCTATCGAAACCGATCGATAAGGAGTTACAGGGCAAGGGAGGCCACTGTAATGAACTTACAGTCGACGGACAATGCAGCTAAGCCTTACTTGAAAGTACAAGTAAAGGGTCGGACTGAATGGATGCTAGTGGATACCGGGTCGAATTTTTGTTTGGGGAATGCAAGGTTGTTTGCAAGAGCCGAAATTCGACCGACCAAACAACGAATTTTTGCAGCCAACGGGTTAGAATTGACCGTTGTCGGGCAGACGGAAGCCAGAATTCTGATTTCCGGTAGAGCACACTCCATGAGGTTGATATTGGCAGAAGAAATTGAAGGAATCATTGCAGGAATGGATTTCTTGAGACAAAGAGACGTAAAGTGGAACTTCAGTGACAATTGGCTGTATATCAAGGGACGACGTGTAGTAATACACTATAAAATGCGGAGGGGTGAATGTAACTCGGTCCACGGTATGCGTGGAACGCCAGAAAGAGTACGTTGCCACCCCACCAGACCGGCCGAGTTGGAAAACGATGGACAGCCGAGGGGCCCAGAGAGCCTCAGGAGGGAATTTGAAACCACAACTAGCAGTTTAATGGAGAACCAATGGGAAGCTGAGACTACTCTTTCCAAAAGGGAGAGGGAAGAGAGAGATGTGCTGTTGGGCAACGCCCATAAACCATTTGTCACAATTATGTCAAAAAGAACCCCTAACAGAGAGATCACTATAGATTCCCGCGACAAATTACAGACGCCGCGTGAAACAAAAGAGAACTCTCATTCCGTTGATAGCAGAGCACGAGGTGGTAAGAAAAGAAAGAGTCAGCGAAGGTTGGAGTATAACTGTATTCAGTGGCAATTACGAACTTTATCGGTAAGAGACGAGATGGCAACCTGGAACGGCAGCATTAATCCCGCAATGGACAACAGAGAGCCAGTACCGGAGGTCGAGTTGAGCGATTCGTTGGAGGCCTGGCTTGGTCAAGCTGCCGACGACATTCTTGGACGAGCGTCTACCCCGCAGGGACCAGAGAGGAACGAAACCGGAAGTAGACCGTCGGACACCTACTCTCCCATCTCTTCCGTGAGTGATGACGTGATTCTCCTGGACGTGCAACTACCACGGTCACCACCTGTCGCCGCGCCACCGATGCCGTTGGTGTACCTATCCCACCCCACCTGGAAGATCAATACCGCTGGACTCCTTTGGCGCATCTTCCACCACTTTCAAACACAGGGACACGTCGGTCTTCAGCCGACGGACATGCCGCTGATCCGCAATCTGGTGCCACCATCAGGACTGCCAATGGATATCGAGCCGATAGTCCTTTGTATGGTCCACACCTTGGCGAGCCAGGAGGGTGTAGAAGAAATCCTCAGAGACTGGTACCGACGGGAGGGCCGGATGCAGACCGAGCACGTCGCGAATGGACACCAGCTCGCACCCCGTCTAACGCCCTGGAGCGAAGGACAACCCTGGTCCTTCGGAACCTGGTCGTTAAGCACACTGCTGCTGAACAGATTCCTGAGCCAGCCGCCCGGAGTTCGAGAGGAGCAGTTCCTGGAAGGTCTCACGGATGTATTTGCCAGCGTCAACCACGAGGGATGGATCGTGGAGATTTTGACCGCCACTTTGTTCTTTGTCAAGAATTCGGCGTGGGTTTGGTCTTTCCTGTTCAGACCACAACAGTAAGGACTAAACACTGTACTTATGGTGGAAACAGTGCGGACGAAGGACAAAAAGAGACATGAACGCTGTCGGAGGAACTGTCCGGATTGTCTATCAAGACAATTGAAACTATAGTAGTTAGAAATATATATACTCGAACGTAGAATCATGTTGCCTAATTAATCGAATCTTGCTTAGAAGTAGCAGTGCAAATGAACGGAACTGTGACTAATAGGGCGATCACCTAGAGTCCAGAGGATTGTAGTCAGATATACTACGTAGAAAAGATTTGCAGTAAGATTGTTTTATTCTGTTATTGACATGCTTAAGCTAATGCATCGTGCTAACGCAACGAATTAATTAAGTAGAGGTACATAACTGGACCGTGAACGATTAATGGATTAAACGTAATAAGCCTGAGCCACTGAATAGTTTAATCTAGACGGCAGTGCATTAACTAGCCACAAAAGAATGTTTGGTTAAGTAGAAGCCGTAATTGATCGTAAAAGAATTGACGTATGTTATGCCTAGAGCACGGACCATAGGCATGTGAAGTACTGAAAAGATTGGCTTAAGAATTGCTTTGATTATTATGTTCAGTTATTATCGTAGTCTTAGTGCGTATGGCTAAACCGACTATAATTGGCGCTTCATGAATTTGTGTACGCAGTAAGGGAGTTGAATCGGACTGTACGTGATTATGAATTTATGGCTGTTAAACGACGAGGAACAGTATAGGACTTGTAGGTTTAAGCATACAGGAACGCTCACGATTTAACTGTGTATAACATGTAGGCTTGTCACTGATTTACTATGGACAACGATGCGATATATATATATATGTATAATCTGTGCCATGTGGAATGAATGCCTACAGATGAAGTTGCTGGTATATCTATCTGTACTGTGTAACTGCGAACGAAATGGTGCAACGCAGACACTAGTGGAACATTAACATAAAATATGTGTGGATATGCATAGAAGTGAATATGTGTATGAGCTTGACTGACTGCATAAAGAAGATGTTGATGTGATGAAATGCGTGTGGATAAACGTGTGTACATGGACTTTTGCATTAGTTGTACTCAAGTACGGGTCTTTACAGGTTCATGAACATTCGTAGAGATTTGCATAACTGTTTAGAATATGCATAATTAGCCGTTGTGTGGAAGGAGTGCGTACGAATGAATGTACTAGTTGTATGGCATGTGTACGACGATGACTGTATAGGAATCGGCCAGAGGTCATGATCCCGCCGCTCGTGGGGAGCGCAGGCAGCCATCAGCCGAGGGATAGAAGCCAGACACCCTGCAGCGCAGGCAGGCAGCCGATGCATGCACAACGAGAAATGGAAGTTTGTTCACGCGAAAGCGCAGTAGGGAATTTAATAAGTGGAAAAGAGTTTGAAAGTACACTCAATTCCTCTTATTGCCGTCTCGTAGAACGAGACTAACTGTGGGCGGTTGGAAGTGTGAGGCTTTACTACTAAGCCCCACTAGAATTATGTAGCTCCAGAGATAATTCAACAGAGATTTTCTAGCGCTGCCAGAAAGAGAGAGAAGGAGGAAGAGGAAGTATGGAATCGTCGCATACAGCCTGCAGTGAGCGCAGGCAGCCGAGCGCTCGACCAATCGCAAGAGGCCAGAGCGACAACTAGCGACATCGCGCGGCCACGCGGCGATCAAAACCGCCGAGCACTGAAGAGTCGGGGCAGTCCGACAGAAGCGCTACGGAGGATTAAGCTTGCTAGTCACGTGACGCCCGTGAGACCGGAAGAAGTTGGAAATGCCTTCCGTGTGCTTTCGAGAATCCACTGATATAGTCGTTGATATAGTCGTATCTGAAGCCGTATAGTATTAGGACCGGAGTCCTACGTATTCTGTGAAATTCTAAGACAGGAGTCTTAATGCCTGTAGTTTGAAGTTATGATAGAGATGAATTGCGCTTAATGTACGACGCATTCTGAGAGGTTAATGCCATTGAGTTGCATTGATCTACGACTACTGTTCACGCTGTGTCTACCCTGGTTTACGTTACCTGGAGGTAATTACGACGTCGTCAAATCTCTCCGTCTACGCAGCCATTCTACGCACTGCGCAGCCAACCACTGATTGACGCGCTCCGTCAAGTCAGACCGACGTCTTCGCCGCACTTAGCATTGGATTGCGTTATCTGGAGATAATCGAGACGAAGTAGGCCTCTCTGCCTACGCGTTCACTGTCCGTCGCTGTGCAGCCGCACGACAGCCGCCGCCGCTCAGTCAAGTCCGACAGACGTCTATACGCCGCTTATGAGGATTGATGCTGATGCCTAGAGACGTATAGGAGGAAGCGGGAGGATTGACTCGTCTGAACGGTATAGTGAACCCCTTTTTGGCTACACGACTGGTGTATTATTAAGGGATAAATTGAGGGAGAGGTATTGCTTAATTGCACACACCGCCTGACTAACGGACTGACGAATGTATGATTGTTGTGCATAACTGAATTGATTGAACACGTGTTACTGAAGGATTGCCAGTATTGAAATATAATACGTGTATTGTGGATTATTGTCGATTGTATTGAATAAGAGTAAAAATTGACATGTCTTTAGATTCTTTGTGTCCACTAGAAGGTGAGGGAGAAGGTATAGGCCCTAGCGATAGACATGCCCCGTTGGCAGCCACAGACCCGAATACCACCTTGATGGAGAGGATGTTGGATTTACTAAGTACGCTGTCTGGCCAGGTCAGACAGAGCAATGAGAGTGTGGAACATAGGATGAACAGCCTAGTCGGCCAAATAAGACAAATAAATGATAATGTAGACCAGAGACTGGACGATTTGGCCACGTCCTCTGCACAGGACTGGACCTCTCTAACCCGTCAGTTTGAGGAACTAGCCCATAGGCAGTTCGATATGGATGAAGTGCTATCCACATTGGTAAGCAGACCTACCGTGTTGACTACAGGTCCCATAAGTAGATTACGAGATGCAGAGTTAAGAGTTGAGGTCGCCCAATCAAAGGACCCAATTCGGTCCAGAACAGGACCGGAAGCTGCCCCGACAGCAGCCGCGCCTTCACTCGTTGCCACCACGTCAGGAAAGAAGGATAAGGGTATAAGTGACCAAACAGGACCTGTAGGACTTGAATCCGTGAGAAGAAGTGCAAGACTGCTGGCCAAAGGCAGTCAACCGGTAAGGAGCACTTCGGTCTCCTTTCCCCTGCATGTAACGTGGACTTCCGGTTCCGGTCGATTAGCTGGCGGCGAGGACAACGCGGTCGAGGTACTCCCACAAATACTCAGCGACCTAGCAAATCCTGGGGGGAGGTTGCCCACGATAGACCCCACTAGAGGGTACGACGGCCATGAGCGTTACACTAACGTCAAACCGAACATTTGTCGTCTAACTCTGGGGCCAGGTAGCATAGAGGCAGCAGAGAAACGTGACGTAAACACATAACGAAAATGCAACGTGTTCGTTGAACCGTGAACGCAGTCTTCAATTTGCTGTTGCTTCAGCTTGAACAATTTTATAGAGCGTCGTTATATGAAAAATCAATGTAAGTATCTATAGCCTATAATTATATGCACGTTGTACGCCAAAAGTCATGCAACAGATATTGGGCCTTTTACAGGATTTTAAAATATGAATGAGATTCATGTGAAGTCAGCATTGCCTACTTAATACAAGTAGGCCTATTTGTTGCATAGTTTCCTAAGGTTTACTGGCTTTCAAAACGACTCCTGTAAATTTTATTAATATTAATATTAATATTGTTATTATTATTTTGTGGGCTCCAAGAAACTGTATAGTTACGGTTTAAGGATTAAGGATTCTCTTTCAACTACTCCTTCTCAATTCACTTTTTGGCAATGGTATCAAGTATAGGCCTATTATGACTTGTAAGGTAAGTTAACAACGGTTCTTTGGATGCACGCTTTCATAATGCTCGTATTCACTGCAAACTGAGACGCTTCACATAAAAATTCGAGAATCATATGAATATCATACATTGAACAACCCCTGAGTACGTAGTACATCAATGTGACTGCAAGAAACGTTTTAGAGTTTTATTGGAAAACTTCTGCTTAAAACTGAAAACGAGAAATCAAAACAAGCCACCGGAATGCTATTAAAATTATGCTTATGGACAGTATGAAGCACATTGTCATAGGATGAGAACACGCCAAATTGTCACCAATGAAATATTTTTTAAATATAAAGTTACATATTATGGGGCCTATTTACAATGAAGTTAGGTAAGAATCCTTTTAAATTGCTTATCCACATAGGCTACCTCTCTGTCTTTAAGTGTCTTAATGTTCTCATCTTCTGAATATACTGACCTCATTGCGGTTTGATTTTCATGCAACATCGGTTGGTGCTTTGTGAATTAGACACAGGTGCTATAGAAGTTATTAGTTAATAATATTATACTTGCAATCATAGCTTTAGTTACTGAACATGAATTGCACAGGTTAATAATTATTAAAGGATTTAAATTAGTTTATTAATGACCAATGTGTAGGCCTGATGAATTTATGCCACTATAGCAATGTTCAAGGCATCAGGCAGTGGTCTCTGCTAAGCAAATTCGGTGGTCATGGCAAAATCGGGTCGAAAGAGAAAGGAACATCCGAAAAGACACGTACACAGCCTAAAAGGAAGACAGTATTGCTGTTGTGTTTGCCCTGTGTGGTCTTACATTCCATAACAATCCAATACATTTATCCAGTATAGATATGAACATTATCCACATCTATAATTAGTCTTAGCTCCTTTATAATAACAATAAGTTACGCACTTTTGTCGTTGGCTGCGTTATGACAGCCAGTTTTTGAATAAACGAAAATACAATACAATACAATACAATACTCTGAGGATTTATATCACAAATGCGAGACAACGCAGTTAAAGAAGCACAGTTGTACAGGCGTGTGATAACTAAGCGATTATCCAACTCTGGCTCATATTGCACAGTCTCAGAACAAGTGGACGATTTCACAAACAAGACTAGAAATTGGTAAGCAATCTTAAGCACGCAAAAATCTAAGAATAAATAAATCAACACGTTTGATATTCGTCAAAAATGCCAACACTGTGCAATGCAGAAAAGCTGCAGTCCTCTTTCAGCTGAAGGATTTTTAGTACAGCGGCATAGCAAAACAATTGTGCATTTTGTGATACAAGCATGAAATTTGGTACACACATTATACATGGTATTAGGACGAGATATAGATATTGGGCCACGCTGAATTATTTTTTTGTGTGGAAATGGCGGCCATTTTTCAAAATGGCCGACCAAAATAGAGATTTTCAATATCTCAGCTTCTAGTTCACTTAGAATCATGATCTTGGTGTCTAAACATACATAATTAGGGGCAAGTATTCCAATAAATAGTCTGCAAAGGTTCATCAGTCACTCTAGGCTTGCCTAGCTTGCTTAGAGTAACACAGGGAGGAAATCCGATCGACGTATTCGCTGATCGTAGATTCGGAACCGACCTGGGCTGATGAACCAAAGTCCTCCGTGCCCACCTTCACGTGGTGCAGACTGTTAGTACCCTCCCTTAATTGGGTAGGAGAACGAACGGGCACGGCAGGCAAAACCAGGGGAAGGCAATGGCAAACCACCCCTGTTAACATGCCAAGAAAACCTTTATGAATCAAGCTAATTCAAACAAAGTAGTAGTCGCAGATGGTGAGACTCCCAGGCCGGAGTGCGACTGGACGAGATACAGGAAACAACTGGAATGAATTTGGCAGAACTGAGAGATGCGACGGCGGACAGAAGGAAATGGAGAGGCTTGATGATGATGGTCGCTAGAGTTCTATGAACTGACAGCACAATCCAATCCAATTCCAATAAAACTAATTTCAGCCACATATCTACACGAGATTTGCAGCCAGGGACGTCATTTGGGGAGGGGGCAGTGTGGTGCAAAATATGGAACAATTGCTCATTAACTGATAGAAACATGAAATTTGTTAATAGTATGAACATGTCCTAAGGGAAGATTGTACCTATAGGGCCATCGCAGTTTTTCCACTGGCCTCAATGGCAGCCATTTTCCAAGATGGCCGACCGAAAATAGAGATTTTTCTATATCTCAGCTTCTAGTTCACTTTGAATCGTGATCTTGGAGTCTAAACACACATAAGTAGGGGCAAGAATTCCAATAGAAGAAATTGCAGACACATATCTACACGAGATTTGCAGCCAGGGACGTCATTTGGGGGGGGGGCCTGTCACGCTGAAATTTTTTGTTTAGAACGGCGACCAAAATGATGACAATAGAATTTTTGAAATTTTTTCCTGCAATAGTCAATAGATTTTTTCCTTAGAAATCCAGATTACAGCCTTTAAAAGTGTCAATGTTCAAGGTTCAAATAAAAAATCAAGTAAAAATTAGGCTTATAAACTTGCAAGGTTCAAATTTTTGAATTTTTTTCTTTTTCAAATTGTTTCCAACATGTTTCTTCCAAATCAAGGTTACATTTGAAACTGTTGAAATTAAATGTATGTATTCACTGCGCGTTGAACAGTTGCCCTCACATAAAAAACATTCAGCGTGGCCCAATATCTATATCTCGTCCTAATACCATGTATAATGCGTGTACCAATAGCCTGGTCCAAACTTACATGGGGAAAAATATTTTTCCAAAGTATGCTGCTCCACAAGGCTGCCCCTGTTACACTTGACTAGAAGACTATGTGTTGCAAAAATTGAAGAGATCTGAGCATTTTTAGAGGTCGCTATCTTTTGACACTTTTTGTAGAAGTTGCAAAAATTGTGCATCTGACGCGTTAATAGTTGCATTATGAATTAAATTATCACCCATGAACACCAAGCACTATCTTGCTAAATCATGATCAATATGCCAACTGCATTTAAGTAAATAAAAGAATAGTAAGCTTATTTACAAATAAAACACTTGTTTCAAGTTCTTTCTGATAGATAAACGGTTGTTGGCTAATTTTAAAATTTTGCATGCCAATTACAATTCATTACAATTCGTTTCATATACAAGTAGACTGTTCAATATTGCTCTATATGCTGCTAATTTAGCATGATTCGAGTATTTTTTTTATCTGTGAAGCCAGCCTTGAATATGATATAAGCTTACAGCACATGTTTTTTCACTTTCTGCAATAAAAGCTCATACGTGACAAAAAAGCAGGCAAGCAGCTATGGTGGAACTGGCATCAACCAGGAGTTCCCCACAGTGTTGACTGTTAGGGATTCCTGGCAAACATATTCTTGGGTCTGGACTACCCATAAATGGGGCAATCCTGCGGAATTTCTTGTTTCATTACCTGAATGGACTAAAAGTTGGTGAGGCCACGAATGCAGCAATAGTCGCTGTGTTCGTAATTCGGGAGAAAGCTACAATCCCTGCACAGCATACTGATTCGGTTGTTCGCAAGCACTGGAAGTTGTATGAGCCAAGATTTCTGCTGATTCAAGGAGTAGCAGTGTGAGGTCGATTTAAATTAACTCTTTCAGATATTTCTCCGAACACGCGCTTTCTTTGATGAGTGGGTCATTGAAAATATCAAGGATGCTCTGGTAATACAATCTTACTCATCCACCTAATCCGCTATCCATGTAGCGTCTGGACAGGAAATCCTTAGAACCACCAGATTCCACTGCAGGCGTATGTCAAGAGGAGATCTTTAAAACTGTTTGGTCTTCTTGCTATCCATGGTCAAGAACAACCCACAGCCTTCCTATCAAAGGCTTCTACTCCCTGACCACTGGACCATACTTTCCAGTCGATGAAGGAAAATGTCAAACTGTTGATGGTCGTCAATGACTGCGTAGAACGTGGAGTGGCCCTGATCCATTCTTACAATGATGTAATAAGGATGAGTCACAGAAACAATACTTGCTGCAACTTGTCTCCAGTCATCGAACAATTATTTCTGTTCCAACAAAGGCAAAATGAAATAATAGCGAGTTGCGGGTTTCCCAGCACTTCAATGACGGGATTTATGCAGACTGGATAACTTCTATAATTATCCAAAACTATATTGCATTACAACTTTAATGCAGCCTGACTAAGCAGTAACACTGCCGTATATATTTCTAATTGGGCTATTTATTGTTCAAAAATAATAACTGACTTGAAAAGAAAATAATAACTGACTTGAAAAAAATCAAAATTATTCATGTTTTTTGACAAGTTCATACTATATAGCAAAAAGTCGAAAAACATAGCGACCTCTAAATATAATCCAATCTTTCCAAAATTTTGCATAGAGACTCATGTTTTCATGTGTAACAAGGGCTCCTTGTGGAGCAATGCATTTCCAACTTTTAATATTTTGGACCAGGCTAGTGTACCAAATTTCATGCTTGTATCACAAAATGCATAATCACTTCATATTTCGGAGCTATGCCGCTGCGCTATTTGAAATTAGTAACTGCAATTATTGCTCTTTCAGCTAAAGGACATTGGAATTTACTAGCAACGCTTATTTGAGCCAGCATTTTGAGAAATATTATTAAGCGGATAATGATATCATAAAATCTTTTACAACAAAAGACACTCAGGCTATTGTACCCAGCCATAAATTCAATATTATAGAGAATAATGATAAGAGTGACCTCGGCGGGATTCTTCCCTACGCATTGAATGAATAGGCCTACCCTGTTCGGTTGAAATTGAATTCTATCCATGATAAGAAATTTATATCACGCCACAAGTGAAAAATAATCCAAGGCGCTCAATGTTAAATGTGAGCCAGTTAATGCATAGAAAACTAGAAGACGCCAGTCCAGTGACGGGCTCATGTGTACACTTTCAGCCCAACCATTCGAATTTTACAGATGGCATCATTTGCTGTGTCGATAAAGTGAAGCGACGCCAGAGGTCGCACCCAAGCACGTCATAACATTAACAACAATTATGATAAATCATCTATATGAGCACAAAGAATGTCAAATAAACTCTACGCAACTTTAATAAACCTTTATCGGGTAATAAATTGTAAAGTCTACAGATGGCAAGTGCCCGCAATGTTTTATACAACTATGCAACTGTGTTTTGATATTGCCCTTCTCACTGAGTTCAGAAGTGCTCACACTACCATATATATGACCAGCATCGATGGCACTGAGCAATCGTGCGTGAATGACTTACTCAAGCTCCTTACACAGTGACCACCTGATTGAAGTCTCGGACCCGTATTCTTCGCGTTACAGTCCAAGCGCTCTATCCATTCAGCTACCGTGTTAGTGCCTGGTTTAAAAACTGGACTTGCTCAACGTGCAAGCAACTTAAACTGAACGTGTTAGATAGTTTAACAGTTACAAGGAAGTTGTTACAAGGAAGTGCACTTGCTGAAGAGTAAGTCTGTCTTATGTGACAAAGAGAGTTTAAATTGAGTGTAAAAATTTACATTTCTATCACAATCAAGTTTAAAGCATTCATTGTTCAGAAAAGAGACAATTTTGCAATATCTATAATAATATATATGCCATGATTAATAGAGGCAACAAAAGAGAAAGTAGACTCTATCTATCCGTGACAATAATACATTATATTATTTGCATCACTTGAGACAGACTGGAATAATGCAACCAAGAACACACAACTCGAAAGAAAACTCAAAATAGCGAAATCTAATAGACAACATATTGTTCTTGACAGAAAACAGATTTCTGTTAACGAAAGAATTAATCTAATTCGCATTACAACATGCACCATAAACTACGCTGCATAATGACAAAAACGAAAAGTTTGTTTGTTTCATTCACGAGTGACATTCCTCTTTGAAGAAAAATCGCTAGACCTGTACCGTGTAGGCCCATTTCAAAATGTCGCCGATGAATGTCGGCAATTTGAAGGTCAAATCTTTAATTAATTCACACAAAAGTATGAGTTCAAAGTAAATGGAAACTTTACAAAATGATGTTCTTAACGATGCACAGGATATGTTCGGTTACTATAGGCCCTACTTAGCAGAAAGATAAAATCGTTAACTCACAAAAGGGTTAACAGTAAAATGCACCCTATTGAATAATTGTATATATCTTCGTTTATTGATTATTCGGGATGTCACACCGCATCCAGGTACAAGTTAAATTAGAAATTAGATAGTAAGTTCGTTGCTATCATTGTTCTCATAAAAAAGGATTCTTTGCTACTTTCTATATAAAACTCTTGGTATATAGTTTTTATCGTCTTTGGCTGGGAGCTTAAAATCGTGCGGCCTGGGGCGAAGATTGTAATGTTTTTGCACTACCCCTGGAAATAATCCCCGAAGCACATGGTTTTCATTCCAGATCACTGCCTGCAATAGTCTCGTCTCTGCCTCGCCAATCATCTCCTCGATTCCCTTGGTCGTTGATGGAAGATAACCGATTCTCTGCATCTTTCTCTGGAACCGTTCAATCCTGTGACGATCTTCAGCTCCGGCGAAGCCCCACCAGGCTGGAGCAGCATACAGGAGGCGTGCCATGGTTGTCGCCCTTGCCACCTCTTGGAGTGCTGTTGATGGTAACCCGTGCGCTCTTAGCACTCTAAGCGCGTGGAGTGAACCCGAGCAGGAGGCAAGGACTCCATCGACATGGGAGGTTGCACGGAGGTCATCCCTGATTGTAACACCGAGGATAACCATTGAGGCTACCCTCTCCATGTCGAGAAGAGGCGGAGGTGCGACCTTCCATTTTCCACCACGAGCTATGAGCATCCCACTTTTTCCTGGCGTGAATTGAAATTTCAAATAAGAATATTAGCACGTTGACAGGAAATAAGTTAATATTTACACATCCGTCACTTATTTATCGCCAACTGATCTTAATTCTTAAGCTAGAAAACATGCCTTTAAGATGCAAGCTACATGTATTTCGAAAAATGAAGTCTTCTATTTTTCTTTTATTCTTTTCGATTGAGTTCTCATGCAAGCGACGATAATGAATGAATCATTTACGTCGATTTCCAGTAATTTGTCTTCCTCACATAGACATCTAAGTAAAACCTTCCACTGATGGGTCTGATCAAAACACTGAGGTAGCTGCGCTGCACTCAACGGGAACCGAGCCTCTATCACTTCATTCTTCAGAACTTCAATGGCTTCTTCCAAATTCTCATCATTTAAAGTAAAAACAACGACACTTCTATCGTTGCATAGCCAAGAGGCAGAGATGCCTTTGTTAAGAAACTGCAGCATAAAATAGGACTTCGCTTCATCTTTGGCAAACACCTTGCTCATTGATTCAGAGATCTCAAAAGTATCCTGAACAGCAGCAGTAATTCTTTCCGTTGCTGCCTTTACAGCATCTGGCATGCCACACAATTTCACTTCAGTTTGTATTACTTCGAATTCTAGATCAGGTATCTCCTGTCTTAGATTCTTCTTAAACTCCTTTGTCCTGATCAAAGCTAACTGATGCGGCTTTAGATTCTTCACAGTTTCTGGTATTCTTTCATTAATTTGTTCCAGATGATCCGATTTTCGTTTCATTTTGCTATAAAGTTTTAGATTTGAGAGATCCTCCGATAGTCTTTTCGTTCCTCCTTCCAGTTCTTCTTCCACTAAAAATTTCATGAAAGAAATTTATTCCATTTTAAAGTAGGTCTATTGAATAAAGAAAAGGCTTTTGTATTTCTCCAATCTATCAGGAATTCAGGTAGTAACTATATGTTGCGCATTTTAGCTATTCTGGCATGTTTCGTCAAATACAATTTTTAGATGTTGACAGTATTTCGCAACCTACATTCGTAATTTTCGTTGAAGCAACACTGAAACTGACTTGAGTGAATAATAAATAATAGAATGCTGAAACTTTGGATATTGCAGTACGCGGCTGTATTAGAATTACAATATCTGACCTGCATCGCCTGTGAAAACCGGTACAAAACGATCCTTCACTGCAGAATCAGCCTGTAGAACTCCAATAACATTAACAATTCTGTTCGCACGTAAAACATCATCTAGATTAAGAGACTTGAAAATAATTCCATCACAGTTGAAATCTCGAGTAAATATGTTTGTCCAATTCACAAGCTCTGACTTTCAGTTGATCAGCTTCCCGGCATATATCACCAGGTGCTCCCTTGCTTAAAAGTTCTTCAGAATATTTTCTATATGTTTCAATTGTAACTTGAAATCTTTCCACATCTTCTCTGATAATTCCTATTTTCTTAAGTCTCTCTTCTTTGAGTGCTTTCAATTTTTGTGTTAAAACATTTGCATGGGAGTCAATTACTGCCTTTAGTCTCAATGCTTCGTCTAAAATCTGTCTTTCTGCATTAACAATTTCTGCAAGCATATCTTCTTTCCAATAATCGCATTTCTGAAGAAAGGTCTGGAATTCAGGCAATCGATCGAAAACCGTTTTTAAATCGTTCTTGATAGCGTACGAGAATTCTTCCGATGCTTTGCTAACATTCAAACATTTATGTGATTGGTGAATCTCAGCAAAACAAAGGATACATATCGTTGCTTTGTCATCTTCGCAGTACATTTTAACAAGTTCGTCAGGATGCTGAACACAATAGCTGTTGCGGAAGGTGACTTCTTGAGGATTGAGCTTGTTCCCAATCTCAACAACCTGATGATTTTGACATAACTTCATTCCATTGTGTGTGACACCACAGCGTTCGCAAAGGTTTTGATCACATTCAAAACAAAACAGTTTAGCCTTTACTTTCTCTTCCTTTGGACAGGTTCCACACAGAGCTTCATTTGTGGGTGTTTCTGAAAGCTTTCGAATCTCCACCATCTTGTTAATGAAGAAATTGTGTGGCAAACTAGAAAGACCTCCATCTGGAATGAGAAATTCACTTCTGCAAATTGGACATGCCATTTTATCACCCTCTTTCCTGTCCTTTCCGTACCTTTCCAGGCATTGCAAACAGAAAGTGTGAACACACGGAAGAATTTTAGGATTTGTGTAGATTTCCGTGCATATAGAGCATTCTGTGACATCAGCCATTTGATCTTGAACTGAACTTTGATGACTCTCAGCCATTGAAGTGAAACTGAAAAGATTATACTTCTTAATGAAGCAAACTCGGAATAAGTCGAACATATTGACATATCGACATATTGACGAATGTCGTATCAAATTAATTGTCTGTTTAGATATCAGAATGAACTACAATGAATTATATTGAATTATTATGGTCGCTTTAGTTGGTCTAAGTAAGTATATTAAGTAAGTAAGTATATTCTTTAATAAAACCAATTGCATATCCGCACTCTGGTGTACATACATCTTAACAACAATCAACAGTTAATGTCAATACGAGTACAACATTCTAACAATAAACGTCTTTCTTTTTTTTTGCTGCCCCTCTGGCCAGAGAAAGTTTTGCGTCTGTGCCCGTGGTGACATGATTGCTCCTTTCTCACACACCTCGATAATACATCCATCTGGAACAGATTCCATTTGGATTTTCGCGTCTTCTTACTTATGGATTCTTAGTGCAATTTCTACAATCCCTTGAAAACTGTTCTGGACTGAGAGCGAATCTGAGTAATTATCCCGGAGAGGCGCAAAATAAATGCTCTGAACCAATGAATACCTTTTTTTATCTTTTTCTTTTAAAATATTGCCAGTGATGGTTGGAATATTTTTTATCTTTTAATGTGTATGTGCACTAGAAACATAGGTTAAATATAAACAAAATTGAATACTATCATAACTAAAATCTTGAATTTTATGAAAATAAAATATTCTAAAATTCAGTTCTACTATGATTTGCTGGATTCAACATTTTTCGCAACATAGCTACTACAACCACAGCTGTCGTCGAGATAATCGCTTTCTACCTCAGCATCACGTTATCTGGTCTTTATAGACCCTATACTGGAGAACCAACATCCTGGTACTTGCACATTTTCATCCAATAAGCACTAGCATTATAATCTAGCCTAGCCTACTTCATGCAGCTTTAGTGTTGCTCTGAGCAATTTTGAAGATTACTACTACTTTACATTTCCAAGTAAGCTCCGCGTCAATAAGATCCAGCGGCAAGACATTGATTTAGGTCTAATGTTATTGTTATTTGATTCCATTGTGCAACGGGAAATTCAGTTCCTGACCACTTTCACTTTCGCTTTTACTAGGCATTTTAGATTATCAAAATCAGTCGCATATTTCCTAAAATAATGTTTATACGGTTTACTATTTCCAAAGAACGAATGGTCATTTGACTTAAAGATAACACAATGTGGAAACTCACTGATTAATGTTGATATATATCAAGTATATCACTTGCAGTAGAGTAGTTAGCACCGCCCACCAACTCAACCCGACTCGACTCGACGTGAACATTCAACAGAAGGGCTTGGTCTACACAGGATTGTTACGTAAGCAAAATAAGCACTCACCCAAGTTAGTTAGTAAGTTGATTATGTAGGCACCTAACCTAAAGTCTCAAAGAAGCACTGAATACGATGGCCTAACTCATATCATAGGCCTATGTATTAGACATGGTATTATTTCTCGTGGTTTATGTAGTGTTGATTTGGAAACTTACACAGAATATATACAAATATGATATCGCAGAAATGTATGGCAACACGTTACCAGAAATAGCCATAAGAGGCTCGGATCATCATGCTAGGTTGGTCTTCAAACCGTTACAAACCACTGACACTCAGTTACTTAGCATTATGTCCTGCGATCTGTCAGTTCCCGTTTCCAACGCTTTTTGCGAGAGAGTGTTCAGCATTATGAGCGACCATTTCTCTGACTATACCTGTTGTCTGACTTTCGCAGTTGTCTGAACACCGACCTTTTTAAAGCGGAACTATTGACAAAAATAAATTTCAACATGAGATGTGCTGAGTTCTACGACTTCAGCTCAGCAGAAGTAGGCCTATAAGTTTAAGTGAAGCTCTTCTTTCCCGTTGCAGACCCAATAAATGACATCTGCAATCTGCATGCATGTAGCCTATAATTGTATATTATATGGACTTCGCTTGTGCTGGCCCATGCATAAGCCTGGTTACCTTGACAGGTTACTGGAAATAAATGTTTCTTTCATGAAATTGATTCTATTTTTTTATATAGGCCACTTGTCTTTTGATGACTTGACTGCAATTTTTGACTACTATTTTCAGTTGACTGTAGATCCTGCATTAGGCTGACGCAACATTCTTTACATAGGCCTACAGTGACGTAGACATGGTTAAATTGGCAACGGCATATCGAGTGACTACGGGCGTCCCGGAATAGCAAAGTCAAAAGTTGGCAGCCCTAACGGTTGACTTGTTGAGAATTTTGGTTTGTTGCTTACTTCTTGAGCCCGCGTTGGCTTCGGTGATTGCGTGCGCTTTGTTGATACTCAGCGATCACGTGCCTCGAAAGTCTACCTGGCGTCGGTACCATTGCGGCTAATGCGCAACGTATCACGTGGGTGCTCTAGCGGAAAACGACGCTCAAACGTTGCGATGCATTATCAACCGGTTTAGATCTATCGGAACTATAATTGGTTTGCTATCGTTGTAGGCTAGAACCTATAAATTCAAGGAAGCGCTGAAGATAATTATTTCATGGCAGCGGGGTGTAGTGTGCTCGAGTTATAAATGTCGCTGATATATTCGTATGTTTTGTCTCTTCATGTTGACGCTTTAAGTAGGCCTACTATTCCCGAACCCTTCGTAAACGGCAAGTCCGTTCATTCAATAGACCTTCGCCCTGGATACTCGATCACTGTCGATCAGTCACCGGGTCAGGGACCGAAGAACAGAGATTATGGCTTATGAAAAGTCCAAAAAGGACAATGGACCGCGGATTACTCGTCTTCCTACTGTTAACTAAATGCAAGTGTTATGGAGTCAAACCGTAAAATCTCTACTTGGCAAGGCTTTAGGAATTTTTTAATATATGGGTTGCAACTATAGCGGATCATTAAAGCTACAAATGATTTCAATTGACTAAAATAAAACAAAAGTGCGAGACAAACTGTCTTGATTTCATGCAACATCAAACAACATTGTCTTGTCTACGGTTATCATATTCCGCGATTTTCAGGTTAGGCTGTTCTCGTAGGCCTAATCTGGCACAGTGGACAATACTTATCTGCGCAAAATATGTCATTGAACTTGTATTCGGAGGGTCTCAATTCGATGCAGGTTTCTGTGCCATTGAAACAATCTGGTTGGTATCTATCCCAGTCTGTGTAGTTCATCGGGATATTAGTCCCATAAAACGGCGTCCAAACAAATGGCCTAGAGCAATTGTGATGTAATCTTCTGCCGCTTGTCCAAACGCGGATACCAGACGGCGTATTGCAAGCGCTTTTGACAGCTGAAAAGAAAGAAGCTCATTCTTATTGCATAACCGTAAGACTTAAATAAATTCTTAAAATTAAACGCAAGTATCTCTTTATCAAAGTAATTTACGTGCACATCATCAGATCATATGAAATCAAGGGTCAAGGTCTTCAAGAGGACCAATTTGTCTATTGGTGTTTTCCATTTGCTGATTTTTAAGCATGCCTTGAAAAAGACGCAAAGGCGTCCACAGGAATTCTATGGGGCGGGGGAAACAGGGATGGGCAGTAATTTAATTGATGTAGCCTAACTGAAATTAAGTAATTTGAAATTGGTAATTTGTAATTTGTTGCTCTGGATCAATGTAATTTGTAATTCGTAATTGAATTACATTTTTTCATGTAATTTGTCATTTCAAATTACATATGTAAAATCAATTACTTTGAAAAGATAACTAGAACCAGAGACTCCACAACCAGAGCAATTTTGAAAGCATCTTTTCCTTATCTTGATCACCATCACTATAGTATCTCTGGATTGAACGATAGCAACACTGAACTCTTTGAATGCTTTCACAAAATTGGAGCCATTGTCAGAAATGGTAGCAGTAATTTTGTCAAGTGTTAGATCGAACTCATTATGTAGCCTATTACAGTTGCGCTACTCCATCATGCATGTATGCTCCAATAAAACATCTGCTTGCTACTTGAGGCAACTGAGGTCGCTCAAATGTATTATTTAGATGCATCGATCCAGTGAGAAGTTACTCCCATATAGCCTAACTTCTATGTTTTGTAGACCACAAATAGATAACTGTAAAGATATAATTTATACAATTTAATGCTGCACTTCCTTCATCTGCACTGGTAGATAGACTCATTATAGTTTTGCAAGCATGATTGTAAGGTCAAAAAGACGCCGGTTATCGATAACTTGTTCACACAGTTGCTACTTCTTAGAGAAAATTAAATAAACAGTTTCAAGCAGTGAAATACATAATTATATGAACAGTGGAAATAAAGCATGTGTTTCACGACTGAATTTCTTGATCACAATTATGTATGTAATTTGTAATTTGATGTAATTGAAATTACGTAATTTGTAATTTGTAATTTCCAACAAATTTCTAAAGTAATTTGTAATTTGTAATTCAATTACATTTTCCCAAGTAATTTGTAATTTGTAATTCAATTACATTTTACCATGTAATTTGCCAAACCTGGGGGGCAACGTTTTAAGTAGTTGACACGGGGACTAACGAGGGTGCCAAAAGCAACCAATTGCATCTACCTCGGCGCTCGCTCGGCGATTTTGGAGTCTGGCGCAGCCGCGCGTTCCCAACAGCCGTCCGCGCTTTTGAAAGCATTTGGCATGATATGGGCCTGTTGTTAGCGCTCTGGCATCCGTTTCCAGCTATAGCTGAATGTTTATTTTTAAAAACAAAACTGCTAAAAGTTTCAAATTTTTATACGTATTGTAGATTTTTTGTTACCTCGACTAGTTTGGATAAAAAAAATAACAATGCGGAAAAACATAGTCATTCATTGTTAAAAAACTAAGATGAAAGTAAATTTGGTAATGTCATATGCATTGGACATGTACTTGCTGATTTTTGTTTTAGTAGGAGTGGTATTTTGGTTTTTATGTTGTATATGTAAATTATATTAGAGTATAATAATACAGACTCTTTAATGCTTGGACTTTATATTTAAAATGGTACATTCGAACCTATCAGAATGTATCGGATGAGTTCATTTTATCTACATTGTATCTTCATGATGAATGTTTAGAATACAATAAGTCACTCATAAATTCGCATCAGTAAAGCCATCATGAGCTCGTAGAGAAATCCAAAGTGCTCTTCTGTGGAGCAGTTCTCACCCAAAAGCACTCCAAGGTTCAGGACAACCCGTAATGCTTTCCAAAGTGGTTACGTGCCTTTATTGCTCCCCCGTCAATCTTTGCTTTCATCTGATATAGTTTATGTCTTCTCAACTTTTGTAAGTTTCATGGAACGCACCATGATGAAGGAATATAGGACAATAAAGTTCAGATTTTTGAACTACAGACCTGTTGCTGATTGGCAAAATGAAACGCAACTTACTCGTGTATTCCGGAATTCCTGCAATATAAGCTGAAATGACTCTATGTTCTGCTGCACTCTGTATCATGGCCGATTGAGCATTTAGAGCATATTCTCTGCAACGTTTCCTTGCCCCGTTCCAGTCAAGCTTTTTTGTAAGGATTGCGTAGCAGTATGTTGAGCTCATTTCCATCAAGCGATAGAAACCTTCGGGACAACCGCTAGCTGCAATATGCAGAAAACACTGTCAAGTGTAGCCAGACATGTACATGTAGGCCCTACTACTACTGCTGCTGCTGCTGCTGCTACACTACAATTAATATTCCTATTGCTACTACCACCACCGCTATTAATACTGCCAACATCCCTACCACCACTCATTAAAAATGATCATTGTAATTATTATTATTATTATTATTATTATTATTATTATTATTATTATTATTATTATTATTATTATTATTATTATTAAATTTAATGTAACTGGAAGGGCGACCCCTCTTCCATCTCGGGCTTAGGGTCACCAAATGCCACAGCGTTAAAGCGCTGAATTGTCAACGAAAGTCGTTGAAAGAGAAAGGTCGCCTGTGTTTTTGTTATTATTATTATTAACATTAACATCATCATCATAAAGACTAATGTATGCACAAATCCAAACATAGGAGGAATATTATGAAGACCAACATAAAGAAAAGAATGTAAGAGATGAGGACATAATGTTGGGAGAACAACGGCTTGTCGTCAGGGGTACAGAATTGACAAAGTTAATCAATTCTGTTACACTGGAAGCATTATGAAAGACGACTAAAGAAGCGATGATTATAACAATAGTAGGATCACTAGAATGATTGTTGACAGATAGCATCTATAAGAGAGAATGTTCCTGAAAACAGTTATAACTGAATTGAATTAAAAGAATGGTAAAGAGTCTGATATGAAAGGTTACACTCAGTGGATCTCAGATAATAGTGGAAAGGCATAGGCTAGATGGAGCCCGGAGGCTTTTGCAGTGTAGATATGTATTTTTTTTTGTATTGTATTTGAACACTTGTTATAGCGCCCCAACCAGATTTCCCATTCAGAGGCGCTCCCGACTACTGCGCGAACGCTGAATCGGAGTTTCACGCCGAAGCGCATGAGCAATTGCGAGTGAAGGACTTGCCCAGGGTCCCTACGCGGCGACTTTTGAGGTGGATCCGAACCCGCAACCCTCCAGCTGCAAGGCACCGAACATACCCCTACACCACCGCGCCCCAGTTGTATTGTGATGTGTTGTATTGTGTGTTGTATTGTACTCCACGTTTATAATGCGACCGAGCCACCCGCAGTAAAGATCCGAGAAATTAATCTTTGATAAACCGACCCGACCGGGAAGCGAACCCGGGGCGCCGGCGTGACGAGCAGGCTACCAGCCCACTCGGCCACTCAGGATCCTTATGTAGTACACTAGATGCATTTCGTAGGGATGATCGTAGGCAAATGAGTAGGTGCTGCTCTTTGTGATGGTGAAAAGTAGGCCTATACAAGCGAATAAATAGAATAGAGGTAATTAGTGACAAAGGCCTAGCCTAAATGTATATAAATATAGCCAGCTAGATAAGAAAAGCGAGCTATTTAAAAAGCAATCCTTGTTTTAATCGCTCTATTCAAGGAATCTCTAGTTTGAATTATTGTACATACATGTAGCTCTAGCAAAAATAAGTTTTGATAACTGCATCAGAATGTATTAACGCATTGTCGCTGATATTTATGAACAAAAGCTAGAGAAGAGTAGGTCCTATTTCTATTTTATCATAACCCATTGCTTTGAAGCTTGCTGCATCAGTAGTTTAAAATGCACCAGTCGTATACAGTAACAGTGATATTAAGTTACTTGTATATATGGTTGCATCAACAGAGTATAAGTTCCGTAGAAGTAACAAAATCAGTGTAATCTGCAACATGAACATGGTTCTCTTCTCTGCTACAAAAGATATCAGACAATACTTATTGTGTTAGATTTATCCTAATTTGTACCTCTTATATGTTAGTAATATAACACTGGTAAGACTTGTCTTCTTCAGTAATTAGATTGTGCCCCTGAAAATGTTTGGAAAAGCAAATAATCAGATGGTTTTTCTCGAAATTCTATGCAAGCGGTGTATTGTTCAACATTAAGTAGCTTTAAAATTGTTTAGGCCTCGACTCCAGTGATTATTTCTTCTTCGTCTGAATTAACGAAATTCGATTCTTCGTTGATCTCATTTTCAGCTAATCTGAAGACGCGTCGACATATTTATTTGACACGAAGCGATAATCAACATCACAATCACTAACAGAAAAATAGTAGGCCTAGTAAACATCTAAATGTGAGATCCGAAGGAGAGCAAATCGCTATAGAAAAGTCTACTAATTTCTGTAATCAATTTTTAAAACAGCTTTTTCCAATAGTGAGATCAAGTACCATTGAGCTCGGCAGATGTATGACACATTGCGATCAGCAGGTTTATCTCATTTTCAGCTTACCTGAAGACGTGTCGACATATTCATTTTAGACTTAACGATAATCAACATTGTAACAGTCATTCACGGAAAAAAAATAGTAGTATACATCTAAAGGTGAGACCTTAAGGAAAGCAAGTCCCTGTTGGAGTTCTACTAATTTTTTTAATCAAGTTCTTAAACAGTTTTTCCCAGCATATTCATGCTTCAACAGATTTTCTTAGCGCAGTATTAAGTGAACAACCTATTGCGGGCAGCTACTAAAATGTCCCCATAGGAGGCATAAATAGAAGCATCATAATAGTAGTGAAATCACTGGTTTTGGTAGAAAAAGAATACGGTTCAAGTTGATCCGCAAGAAGCCTGCTTTGGCCTTGATATACGCCCGTGTGGCAGGTAAGGTGGACTCTAGGCAAAAACGTACAATAGAGTAGGCTACATCATGCACTCAGGGTCGATGCGGCACAACGTACCCTAGAGAACATTATACCTAGACACAGCGTACTCTAGAGTCCACCGCCTCCCTACAGATACCTCGGACTCTAGAGTACGAAATGCCTAGACCACATCCAGGCATAAGGTACTCTATATCCAGATAGGGTGTACTCTAAGCTCAACGCGCCCCTTCACCACCCAACAGCGCTACGGTCAGTGTCGGCCCTATCCCTCTCAATTAAGGGCCGGTCTGACCGGAAGGGGGCACATTGTGGTCGGCAAGGCGTCTCGCCGTGCACTCAGTAACTTCGTTATAATTTGATAAGGCATCGTTGCGCAAGACGCAACAATGGCTGCTTGGAGTCCGAGGGTCGATGCGGCTGCATCCAAGTAGGCCGATGAAGCCAGCGAAACGACGTTACGTAAGCTGAGTCCACCATCTCTGATGGGGAGCGCGGCCTACAACCACTGGATGTCATTCAGGGTGCAGTTTATAATTGACTCAAGACCCGATCGCATCAGCCCGTCCAGCGTCCCGAGGGATGGGTCCCGAAGGGTCCCGATAGCGAAACTCCCAGTCTAGGAGTTTCGCTATTGTTGGTCCCAATAGCTGGAACCAGTGACCTCAGTCCCTCAGGACTGACCTTTTCCTATTTCTTTTGACCAGTTCCGCAAGCGATTGAAAACCTCTCTTTACCAGCGAAGAGACTGGCCCGGGTCGGGAGCGCCTCTGTTTTTGAGTGGCGCTATATAAATGCTTGATTACGATTACATTACGATTACTATGGTCAGAACAAGGGGAGCAACGGAGGAGGTACATGTAACTCAGCTTCGACGCGCCAAACTATGAACGAAGCAAAATCAAAGCGTTTTGAGATGATAACTGGCGAAGTCTCTCCAGAACCCGTTGAAGCGTGTCAAAATGGGCAGCCAAGGCCCGATCCAGCTCCCCTCCCGTGAAAAGCGGGGCCCCAGTAATGTCAACATATCAACCTCGACTCGGGTAATCCAGACAAGGGGCGGTAAAACAATGTTGGCATCCGGCAGAAAGACCTCACATTTGCTGGAATTCAGATGGAGACTCATAGATGGACCAAGCCCTGCTACTGTCAACACATTCCTGGTCACAATGACCAGATCACCCCCGAGTGTCAGGTCGACAAAGAAACCGATCTTAAGACTAGAGCCGAGCGTACACATTGTGGGCTGGAGTGGTGAACTGAAAAGAAAGGGCCCGACGGTTCCACCTGTTGCGGACTCATCTGTGACGATAGGAAAAGCTCACTAAATCTGAGGACGGACGGGGTCGAGTTGGACAAACGGGTAGATTTCAGGAATGGTCTGAAAGACCGAGTCCGGCATGACGTCGCGCCTTAAGGTGTTGAAAGCGTTGGTGAAATCTAATTTCACCAAAACTTGATCGCTCCGCATCCCATTGATGAATGGACGAGTCGCATGGACTGCGGCCTCAAAGCCACCGGGCACCCCAATACCGTATTGGAACCGAGCGAAGTGAGGTAAAAGCCTAGCCACTGCATATTTGTTGGCGCATTTGGCCGCCAGCCTTCTCCAACCATAACCAACTGCTATTGGCCTCAAACTACCCGAGTTTTTGCTGAGGACAATCATATTGCCTCCAAACAATAACGGTCTGACCTCGGGCGTACACTCGCCACGTAGGAGCAGGTTCTCGAATTCGGTTAATAATAATGTCGTATAATACTGTTGACAATCACAAGATTGCACATTTACATTTAATATTCTACGCTGAGAATTTTCTAGCAAACTATAAGCTGATATGAAATCAATCAATCAAAGAAACTTGAAATCCACCATTGAAACTTAGAAACCCACAGCTTATTCTGCAGATTCTTCTAATCTTTTGTAATAGAGGTCATTGTGTAGGCGCAGACACTATCTAGAAAACCAACAATACCTCTTGCCGCAACACAATTATACAACTGACTATGTTATATGGAGCAGATTGTAAGAAATGAATACAAATCCAGCTGATTCCACAATCAACAAATTTTACATTTTCTGACACATTTTCGGGTCATCGCAATGTCACAGTGTGAAAGCATTATTTCATCACAAGCAATGCACATTAAGGTGCAGCGATTATATAGTAAGAGGGTTTTGACCTTTTGTCTCATTTCTATAACAGTGAAGAGTATTAGCCACTTGATGTCAGTTACTGTAGTATTTTGGTGAAATTTCAACAATTTAGCACACGACCATGAGACTTAGCCTTCCATTCGCTAGGTGGTCTTAGTAAAGTGAGTAGCAGGACAGATGGGCGCTTTGTATCACATTTAAATTCGACTCTTGGAATAACTTGTAATCATCCGTTCATTCGATGACTTGTAGTCATACTGCGGTGTGTCAGTTTGAATCAATAATGAACAAGAATATTATGTTTAATCTTAGCAGTGATAATAAAATTATAATACCTGTATAGTTAGCAATTATCTCTTAAGTAGCCTAGCTTACCGATTCGCGTCAGAGAGCAGTCTTCGTCGTCGCTTTCTGATGATTCTCAGTTGTCGGGAAAAAACCCGTCTATACGTCGCACCTTGATCGGTATATTTGCAATGGGCAGCAACCTCGTACTCAAATGGCTCGTGATTAATTGGATTAACAGAGAATCTCTCGTTCCTTTTGCTTCAGTAGAAAATACCTGCCATATACAAACATCTATTTTCGTCGTTATCAGAGTAAACAAGTTTTTACATTTTTAATCGGAAGGACCATGTTATGACTTAAAGGATGAGTTATAGAACGTGACGTATACATTGTGTTTTGCAGCGATGTCAGATAAGGCAACCTAATCACTTATTGATGTCTTGTTTTTTTAATTTTGCCAACAAACTACAGACCACCTGCATAACAAGATCGTTTTTCCTTACGTTCAGATACGTTTGGCATCAGTTATATGGACCCAGAAATAATACAGCCTGAAATCTATTTCCAACTGTGGGGAGCGGAACAAACTAATATAATGTTGCTACATATATGTTTCTATATATATATATATATATATATATATATATATATATATATATATATTATATACATATAATGTCATATACATAATTATACATATACATATATATTTATATGGCAATTTATATAGCGCTCTAAATGCATAATCTTAAAAGGCGCTTAATCAATCAGTCCATCAGTATTCGTTTATTCCCATCATCTATTTTAGCTGACAAGAGGCGCAAATAGTTACAGTTCGGCAATTTAGATCTTCGCAGAGCTAGGCCTCGAGCTATTGTCAAAATACATCCCTAAGTGGTATTCAGGAAATATAATTCAGGTAATGCTTTGATGGGAGAGTAAAGTTATGCATCCGGGGCCAAGGGTCAAATTTGTTTTGTCAGAAGGTGGGGATCAGGTCTGGACGGACGTGGCAAGTGTCAAAAGCCTCATCCGGCGCTACTGCATGCTCCTGGGGCTGATGTGTATTGTGGGGAGGAAACGCCTCCATTTCACCATGCTGGTGAGGCTTACATGAGATGAGCGACAGTGGTTGATCTTGTCACCTCTTCTACAGCAGTGGCAGACAGGCCATGGGACCTTAGTACCCTCAATACCAGCGTGATCCTCCTTTAAGATTTTATTTTAGTTATAGTTACAGTTATAGTTAATGGTTTTTTATTTTAGTTATAGTTATAGTTATAGTTAGTATTATTTTTTAGTTATATTTATAGTTAATGGATTTTTATTTTAGTTAATTTTAGTTACTACTTCTTCTTCTTTAAGTTCTCTGCCCTTCGGCAGGTTCCAACTTCCAATGACGCCACTTTTCTCTGTGCTGTGCCTTTTCCTTTAATTCGCTGTATCCGTCGGCCATCCACCCCAAGTTACTACTTAGTTGCAATAATTAAGGCTATAAGCAAAATTGTGCGTATTAACACGCTGTTTCACAATTTGCTCAGGACTTTGAAAGCCTTTGAAGCATGGGTGTATTCAGCTCCATGAATACACGAGTTTCCAAAGTAACTAACAAAATTGCATAATAACAATATCGCATTTTTCGTTCTCATTTACGTCTAATCGTCCATATTGCACTTCCTATTTTTACTTTTTGTATTAACGAAAATAAAGATGAATCTTCGTTATTGTTATTTTCGTTATAGTTAGAGTTATAGTTAATTATATTTTTAGTTATAGTTATAGCTATCGCTAACAAACTCATTTTATTTTCGTTAACGAACATTTTCGTTATCGTTATCGTTAACGAGAATCACACTGCTCAATACTTAGGGAGTTGAGGAGCTCGAGGACAGAACCGTCTCTGTGTGAGGGCATTCTTAGGTCTGATGAGATGATGACCCCAAGGACCCAAAGAGAATCTACCCATCCTGCCTCTGGTTGATCGGTTGTTTAGCGGATTCTAATGCCCCTCCGTTAGACAGCATCTCTTTGGTTTTGGATGGATTGAGCCCGAGATTATTGACTTTAATAGGTGCTCGACCTCATCACCTACTGGTTTTTCATTCATTCATTCATTCTGGAGATTTATGTAGTGCCCTTTCAAGAAATCTACTCAGGAGCCCACGAGGTGGTCAGCATCATCCGCATATTTGACCAGACAATTATTTCTATGCTTTTGGTGGTCGTATGCTTCCACCACGAATCCCATTTTAGGCTCTACTCAGGACAGGTCGTTGGTAGCGAAATTCTAAAACGTGGAGTCGATAAATGCACTTACTGGATGAATCACTATGGTATGAGTCGTCTCGGCAACATTAACTCTGAATTGCATCATCCCAGCTATTTATTTTCAACGACTAATGCAATGGCTCACAACAAACAGATGACCTGCTACTTGGTTAAACATTTACTGCTAGACTGGAAAATGTCAATTCATTAAGTGCAGCATATCAGAAATCTATCGTAACACATTCTGGGCAGGACTGAACAACGGTGTGTCTACAGACTCGAGAGTTTCTAACTACCACAAGGATGAACTTATTCGGTCGGTCTATCATTAGAGTCTTTGAAATTTCGCAAATACAGTTGGAAGGTGGAATGTGGTCAACCAATCGACTGTTCTGAATCGGTAACAGAAGAAGTGGGATGCAGGCTTATGTTAATTACATAGGCCTAACTAATAAGGCTATGAATTAAATTGACCACGTGATCCATCGATGTATTTTTTGTTATTACCTTAGGCTATGCCAAATGAATGCTTCAGCTGGTAATTACATATACAATATTGTATCAAATATCTCATTTCTGTGAACAAACCAGAGTTGGTATGAAAGAGTTAGTGTATGCATAGCCTGGCAAAAAACTGAAAGCGTTGGTTTTCCTTTGCGTGGGAGCCGTGTTTGTTCTAAATATAAAAAGTTGTAATTGTAAATGTAATTGTAATTACGGCAGTTTATATAATTATCATCGTTAGTAGCAAGCTACTTCTAGGATGCTTTACAATGTCAACTGTCATTATAAATGCTAATAGTTATAACTGTTACATAGTCAGTACATCTTAACTCTTTAAAATAAACTATTGTTATTTGCAGTAAAATGTGCTGATTTAATAAAGATATACTTTAATCTAATTACTTTTATAGCTCCAGTATAATTATGTAGATGCATTGTTCACATAATTGAGTTCCCGTGCCTCGGTTAATATCTTAGGAATTCGTTATCTCGTTCTTTACAGCGCTACGATCCCCGCCATTGCTTAATGCTTGGGTCTAAAATATTGGCGTTATACAGGTAGGCCGATAGTATATGCAGGTCTAGAAATAAATAATCAATAAAAGTGGCCAACCACGAATCCAATCATATCCAACATTCAGTCTGGTAAGACAGTGATAGCCTAACGTAGGATATGCAGACCTGGTTAGCGGTCCTTATTCTGCGCTTACACAAAGTCTGATAGGTCTACAGCAGATTTTGCTGAATAATTATGTTCTCATAAGTTTAGATCGGATTCTTTGTCGATGATAACAATTATTGTTTAAAATGGATGACAAATGCAGAACGAAAGTGTCTTATGCTTATGTCCTTATGGTCGTCCAAGCAAAGATTCTTGACGTGGTTTGAGTTTAATTAAAGGCACCGAAGTACGGCTGACACTGCCATTTCCTATATTTCATTCCTTCAGAAAGATGAAACAGAACTCGGAGTGACAGCCTCGACAGTTCACATAGCCTATGCAGAGTTACCCAAGTGTTCAATCAAGAGGCCACAATTAAAAACATCCGCGAATGCAAGGACATTCGACACAGCTGTTGAATCAGTGTTGATCCTCATTGTCGGACAATTGGCAAGGGTCTTCAGTCTCCTATCTTTGTCGACACAGTCTGAATTTGACAGTTCGGCGAGAAATGGCAGCAGGATCGAAAGGCTGTAACTTCAGCCTGGTAGTTGTAACACAGGTTGGTGCAGGTGGAGTCATACTGATGGACCATGACACTAGCATGTGGTCCGACAGCCCGACATCAGTGACCAAGACATCAGGTGGCGAGGCCATCTCTGACGTGATCACGTGGTCCAGCAGGCAACCGCATCGATGTGTGGTAGTCCTTACGTGCTGTATAGGAAATCGTAGTTCGACAAGATAGTTCTATATTTGATTACTTCTGGGACCAGCGGTCGCTCTAGATGGAGATTTATGTCTCCGGTTATGGTAATTGGAAAAGACATACTAGCGAGAGCTACCAGAAGCCACCAAAAAATACCGGAGTAATTGATCGTGAGTTTTTTCGTGACCCAGGCTGGTATAAAGACGACGAGGATATGACTGCCTTGACTATTGTTCCTCTCTATATGTTGGCCTCCCACAGAGTCGGATTGGGCGCTTGGAGAGAGTTTTGCGCGCGGCTGCGCGATTGATTGTCGGCATCCCTAGGACGGGTCATGTATTCGAATATATGCGGGATGTCCTGCACTGGTTGCCACTACCACAACGCATCTTATTTAGGGTCTCTGCCTTCGTTTGGCGTAGCCTCTTTGGCACCGCACCTGCTTATCTGCAGGAGCTCTGTCGCTCTATTTCTGCCAATATTGGCCGCCGACCCCTTCGCTCTGCAGTCCCGGTGACCTGAGTGTCCCATTTGCACGCACTTCTACAATGCAATATCGGGCCTTCTCGGTTGTTGGACCGAGTATCTGGAATGGGCTTCCTCTAGAGCTCCGTCTCCTACCTAGGAACTCTTCACCTGCATTTTATACCTCTCTGAAAACTATCCTTTTCAGCCGTGGTTGGGCCGGGAGCGCCTCTGAGTAGATATCTTGAAGGGGCGCTATATCAAGTTTCATTGATTGTTTGATTGATTGATTGATTGCTGCTAACATACAGGTGCTCAAACAATGTTGACTTTTGCCTAAGGCCGATCTTAGATAAAATGACACACTGCCTGGCGACGATGGCAATGCCGCTATGGTTAACAATGTCAACCATTCTGAGGCGCCGCTTATCGCCTGGCAACTTCCAACAGGTTTAGTCCCTGCAGCCCAGGGAGAGGCTTGATGGTCGTGCAGTCAGAGTCCTCGTGCCAAGTTTCGGTCATGGCAAGCACATTCAGCTCATTCTCCTCCATAAGCAATATGATGTCATCGACCTTGTTGTTTACAGATCGTATATTCTGGCAACCGACTCAGACAATCCTCGCTCTACTTAAAATCAAAATGGTTTTCTTTGAGTATAACTTTTGTGTGTTTATAAGTATGTCTGCAATGGTCACTGGCAAGGAAAGATTCGGAGGCCATGTTGCATTTTAAACTACGTATTCATAATTACGGAGGTTCTAATTGAAAAAAGGCAGTAACGTAAAATCAGGTAGTTGAATATCTTAAGTAAAACAAACAATGAGCAGTAGAATTCAAACAAAGAAAAGGGACATAGTGATTCACGGATGACAGAGTGACCGACGGATGACATAGTGACTGACGGATGATATAGTGACATAGTTGCGGATGACAGAGTGACCGACGGATGACAGAGTGACCGACGGATGACATAGTGACCGACGGATGACATAGTGACCGACGGATGACATAGTGACCGACGGATGACATAGTGACCGACGGATGACATAGTGACCGACGGATGACATAGTGACCGACGGATGACATAGTGACTGACGGATGACATAGTTACCGACGGATGACATAGTTACCGACGAAAGACATAGTGACCGACGAATGACATAGTGACTGGAGGATGATATAGTGACCGACAAAAGGCATAGTGACCGACGGATGACATAGTGACATAGTGGCGGATGTCATAGTGACTGACGGATGACTGAACCGCATATCATGTTGGCTCGCTTCTGTGTCGGATGGTCGTCATAGGTGATCACATCAGATTCCTCCGTCGTGATGGCTATGAATCCCGGAAGCAGATCCAGGCCACGGATCTTGGTCGAGATTACATCAAATTTCAATATTCCACCTTCAAGATAAACTAGTAGTCACAGTGGATAGATCAGCAACTATCGTGCAATTTTGCAGAGTTTTCTCTTTGTTATACTTCAACACTTACTGAATTGATACCGCATCGTACTTTACTGAAGTCAGTAATAATAATGTTACCTTGATATGATATTGAAATAACCGTGCTAGTCGTGTAACTGATAATGTACATTTAGTACCGTGAGACTTCTGGTTGTTGCGGTTGAATGCAAAAGTGGTAGAACAGTTATAAAATAATTATATATATATATATAATTATTTGATAACTGTTCTACCACTTTTATATTATAAGTAAATGTTTGTGTTATATGAGTCAAATCTGTGAAGAAAGCATAATTTATAATCTCGAGTTTGCAAGGCTATAGGAATTTTGTAATATAGGCCTATGGGTTGCAACTACGGCGGGTCATTAAAGCTATTAGTGAGTTCAATTTATTAAACTAAAACAAAAGGGTGAGACTCGCTGTCTTCATTTAATGCAGCATCAAACTACAATGTCTTTTCTAAAGAACTTCTGTAAATTACACCCTCTACCGTAATCAAAATCCGCAATTTTCATGTTAGGCTGTTCTCGTAATCTGGCACAGTGGGCAAAGCATTTCTGTGCAAAATATGTCATTGAACTCGTATTCGGGGTAAGCTGTCACTTCGATGCACTTTTCTGGTCCACGCGGGCAGTCTGGGTGAGTTCCAGCCCAGTCTGTATAGTTCACTTGTATATCAGTCCCATTAAACGGCGTCCAAACATATGACTCAGAGCAATCGTAGTCTGATCTTCTGCCGCTTGTCCAAACGCGGACACCAGACGCTGTATTGCAAGCGTCTGTGACAGCTGAAATGTAAGAAGCTAATAATATTGTTATTCCATAGCCATAAGACTGAAGAAATGCCTCTATCTACAAGCAAGCACATCTTTATCAAACTAATTTGCGAGCACAACGTCAGGCCTGAAATTAGTGCAAACGGTCCACTAAAGGACCATTTTGTCCATTTGATATTATCCATTTGCTAATTTTAGGCAACATTGAAAAATGCACACCTATTTCAAATTCGTGTCAATTTGGCCATCATGCGCATAATCAGCTTCGCTATGCTGACTGATAGAAACTTAAGAGCAGATGCGGTGGACAATATTCTGATTGGAAGAAACTGGTAAAAGCAGGCCCTGCAGAAAAAACTTAGGTGCTCTTCCCTGGAGCAGTTCTTCCTCAAAAGCACTCCAAGGTTCCGAACAACCCGTGATGCTTTCCAACGTGGTAATGTGCCGCTATTGTTTCTCCACTAATCCTTGGTCGCATCTTATAGTTTGTGGCCAGGTATGTCTTCCCGACTCTTCTAGGGTTCATGCAACGCACCATGAAGAATACAATGACAATAAAGTTAAGATTTTGAACTATCAGACATGTTGCTGATTTGGCAAAATAAAACTTAACTCACCACAAATTCCCTTAGACGCCCAAAGATAAGCTGCAATGGCTCTATGTTCTGCTGCATTTGGCATCATGGCCAGTTGAGCATTTGGAACAAGTCGACTGCAAAGTTTCCTTGCCCCATCCCAGTCAGACTTTTGTTTAAGTATTGAGTAACAGTATGTTGAGTTCACATTAAGGACGTGAGCGTATAATTCCTCTTTTGGACAACCTTCCTCTGCAATACAAAAACAATTCCAATTCCAGGCCAGACATAACACTACTACTACTACTACTACTACTACTACTACTACTACTACTACTACTACTACTACTACTACCACCACTACCACTACCACTACCACTACCACTACCACTACCACTACCACTACCACTACCACTACCACTACCACTACCACTACCACTACCACTACCACTACCACTACCACTACCACTACCACTACCACTACCACTACCACTACCACTACCACTACCACTACCACTACCACTACCACTACCACTACCACTACCACCACCACTACCACCACCACTACCACCACTACTACCACTACCACTACTACTACTACTACTACTACTACTACTACTACTACTACTACTACTACTACTACTACTACTAACATATCATAACATAACATAACAAGGGTTTTAAGTGGTTCAGAAGACGTTTAGTCTGTGTTAGAACCACTGCAATTAACCTGGAACATGATTAATAGCCCAATCTTCCTAGCTTCTTCTTAAAAGCTGTGATAGTGTCCACTGAGACAGTACTATCATCCAAACTATTCCACAAATCTACAACTCTTGCACTGAAGCATTTCTGCCCTAATGTCCCTTTTGGTTTCTTAAATAATTTATACCTATGTCCCACTACTACTACTACTACTACTACTACTACTACTAATACCACCGCTATTAATACTGCCACCACTCTGCTTCCGCTCAATATGATAATAATAATAATAATAATAATAATAATATAATATTAATAATAATAATAATAATAATAATAATAATATAATAATAATAATAATTATTATTATTATTATTATTATTATTATTATTATTATTATTATTATTATTATTATTATTATTATTATTATTATTATTAATACTATCATTATCATCATCATCATCATCGTCATCATCATCATCATCATTGTTATTAACTACATTATCATCATCATCATTGTCAAAGCTATTATTATAATTATTATCTTTATTATTTAAATCATTGACCAGGCAATTGCAGCAAGTACTAATGCTGAACTGCAAAGACTATATATGCACAAATGGAAGCATAGGATGAAAATATGAAGACCACTGTAAAGGAAACAAGAATTGAAGAAATGATGATTATAATTATTACGAAGGAAGATAAGGCTTGTCCTCATCGGTACAAGATTGACAAAGTTCATCAGTTCTGCTACATTGGACGCATTATTATCATCGTAATCACTGGCTGCATTAAAGCACCCATTGATTTAAAGTGTGCTGTCATAGTATTTTAAAGCGCACGAGTCGTAACGCAACAATAACATTAGGTTACGTGTTGTTACGACGTCTTTGAATGAGTATGAGTTCCGTAGAAGGAACCAAATCAGTGTAATCTGCAACATGAACATGGTTCTTCTGTTTGCTACAACGAAATCAGACAATTTATCTTCAATTTATTTAAATTTTTGTTTCTCACAGGCCTATATTTAATACTTATAGCACTGTATAAGATTTTGTCTTCAATAGTAATTAAAGTTGTCCAAGAAGAATTACCATAATTTTGGAAAAGCATATAATCAGATGTATCTACTCGATATTTTATGTAAGCGGTGTATTTACCAACAGTTAGAAGCTTTAAAATTCTTTAGGAATCGCTTCCAGTAATCATTTCTTTTTCATTGGATTAACGAAATTCGATTCATAATTAACTTTTAACTGTATATTAGCAGTGCTATGTGAAATATTAAGTAAAACAACCTTTTGCGGCCAACAAATAAGGCATTAGGAAGCATGATCAAAGAAGAAGTGCAATAAATGGTTTTGGTATAAAAAGGAATATGATTCAAGACAGTCCATATTTAACTGTATACAACTACTGGAACAAATGTCCCAGTACATTTACGATTTGTCCCAGGTAATACTCTACATTAAAGTTAGTTTGCAATATTAAATTATTAACTTCTAATTCGATATATTCAACAAATGAAACATTAATTGGAAATCTGGGCACACTACAAATATAGAAATAGTTTATAGTTAATACGTTATAAACATGTCTACCAGGTTCACAATCTAGGTTTATATATATAGGTCTGTAGGGTCTATAATTATCTGTTGGCTATAGCGGAAGAAGGATTATATATAATTATAACCGAGCGCATAGGGTAGTGTAACAGTCTGTGAAGAATCACTGCGTTTTCAATTCCAGTGTTACCGTTTCAAACGCCATTTTGACTAAGTGAATAATATTAGGCCTATTGCATTAATTTGCATTTTTCATAATAATTATATCTAGTTATTATGTGACGTGTTATGCTTTTTGTTTCCTTTGCCTGACTACTGTACATTGGAAAATGAAGTTGGTCGCGGTTGCTGAAGCTAAAGCTATAATTATAATTATTTGTCGTAGTTGCATATTTAACATAAAATTATTTTGTATAATACTCCTGAAATTCACAAGATTGTACATTTACAATTCAAGATTTTACGTTGAGAATTTTCTATCAAATATGCTAGGCTGTTATGAAAATCCATAATTAAAATGTAGAAACGTGCAACTTATTCTGCAGATTCTTCTCTCTTTGTAATAGAGGTTATTATGCGTATGCGCAAACACTACCAAGAAACCAAAAAGTATCTCATGTCGCGACACAATACGACTGACTAGTGGTTACATGGAGAAGAATATATCAAAGGTATGCCAATCAAGACGATTCCACAATCAACAGGTGCTACATTTTCGGGCATACCTTGGCAAGGGAAAAAAATAAAATGCTATTTAATACGGTCAATATAATGGAATATCATTCATTAATTTAATTTTTAATGATTACACCCTACGGCCTACGTCAAGTCATGACAATGTCACAGTCTGAAGGAATTATTAGCCATTGTATGTAAGCTATTATGCGCATATCCTGCAAAATGCCTCTCATCACAAGCAATGCACATTAGGTCCAGTGATTATATAGGAAGATGGCTTGAACGTTTTTCTATTTTTATCTAATAACGCAGAGTATTCGCCATTTGATGTCAGTAAATGGAGTCAGACGCGGTGTGAAAACCTGCATACAGTTGCCATGTGCAAAATGGTTGTTCGCTTCCGTGTATCAATGCGTCGGTTCTTGCGAGAAGTTTGGCAATAATCAACAACAGAGAAATTCCTCTGCCATGTAACAGATGTAGATGGATCTCTTTCTTCCAAAGCAAATCTGTCACCGGCAAACTCTGAATCGCCTTTGGTTGATCTCCTTTGTGTGTGTGCGAAAGGTCATAGTTCACCAAAGTAATACAGTTCGTTAGAGCAGTTTATGGGTGTTTACGGTTCAGTATGAGAATTGTTCTTGCCAGGTTGTGCTGCCGAAGTACAATAGATCTGTGATTATACATAATGTGCAGAAGAAGAAGAAGACGACGACGACGACGACGAAGAGGAAAGCTAGCCTTGAGACAGTCATGGGTATTGTTGTCGACTTCATTTTCTTAACCTCGCCATATGAGGGCGGGTGGCCTGTCCTGTCTAATCGTCGTCTCATCTTCCAACCGACAGTGCACGATCAGAATACTCATAACATAACTGAATTGGCTACGGGGCGTAGGTGGGACAGAAATCTCACACAAATCTCTGCTCTGGCGGTGATTTGAACCCCCGATTTGAACCACTCGATTGACAGTCCTATATTTTACCACAGTGATACCTTTTAAACTGTTTTATAATGTCGTTCAGCAGGCAGGCAAAGCCAGAAAATGCGACAAACAGAATCAGCTGAGCAAAAACCACCTCTCGGGTACGAGGCCACTCCCAAATTTATTAACAAGAGGCTGACTCAGCCTTCCATTCGCTGGGTGACCTTGGTAAAATGAGTACAAGGACAGATGGGCGCCATGCATGGCTGCCGCACAGCTACATACGACTTGTATTAACTTGTAATCATCCTTTCATACTATGACTTGTAAGGGGCCGTCCATAAAGTACGTCACGCTCCAGAGAGGGAGGGGGTTAAGAAAGTGTGACAGTTTGTGACAGGGGGGAGGGGGTCAGGCCATGTGTGACGTCACACATTTATTTTTTATTTATAATTTATTTTTTATTTTTTTAGTAGAATTTCATAGCTTCAAAAATAATTTTCAAAAATTTTCTGAAACATTTTAATTAGTTTTATGTCAAAATAGCATGAAATATCCTGAATGTGTTTTTCACGATTCCTCTCGCTAGGAGCGCTAGTAATAATGCTGTTGCGAAGCCTTGTTTATGTATTAGCCTTGCTTTCGGAAGTATTATTATTTCTATTTAATCAGTGTTCGAAAGTGTGACGTACTTTAGGGGGGTCCGAGTTTTGTGACAGTTTGTGACAGGGGAGGGGGGGTAAAATGGTCAAAATAGCGTGACGTACTTTATGGACGGCCCCTAATCATACTGCGATGTGTCAGTTTGAATCAATGATAAACAAGAATATATTATGTTTAATAGTAGTAATGATAATAAATAATAATACCTGTATTAGCAAATATCTCTGAAGTAGCCTAGCTTAACAATGCGTGTCAAAGCGAAGTCGTCTTAATTGCTCTCTGATGATCCTCTGGAAATACACGTCTGTCCGTCGCACCTTGATAGGTCTACCTGCAATGGGCAGCCACCTCATACAATAAGATAATTAAGAGGGTTCGTGATTAATTGGATTCACAGAGGATCTCTCGTTCCTTGTGCTTCAGTAGCAAATACCTGCCATATACAAACTATCTATTTTTGTGCTTATCATGGTAAACAAGTTTTCAATTTTGAATCCGAAAGACGGTGTTGTGACTTAAGGGATGAGTTATAGAACTTGACGCACACATTGTTATGTTGGGATATCAGATAAGGCAACCTAATCTCTTATTGACGTCTTGTTTTCTATTTTCTCGCAAAAACTACAGACCAACTGCATGACAAGATCGTGTTTCCTCACGTTTAGATACGTTTGGCATCAGCTATAGAGCCCTAGTAAAAATACAGCCTGAAATATATTTCCAACTGTGAGGGAGCGGAACAAACTAATATAATTATGTTGCTACACATATGTTTCTATATATATATATATATATATATGGCAATTTATATAGCGCTCTATATGTATATTCTTAAAAGGCGCTTCATCAATCAGTCCATCAGTATTTGTTTATTCCCATAATCTATTTTAGCTGACAAGAGGCGCAAATAGTTACAGTTCGGCAATTTAGATCTTGGCAGAGATCTCGAGCTATTGTCAAAATGCATCCTTAAGTGGTATTCAGGAATATAATTCAGGTAATGCTTTGATGGAAGAGCAAAGTTATGCATCCGGGGCCAAGGGTTAATTTTAGTTACTACTTAGTTGCAATAATTAAGGCTATAAGCAAAATTGTGCGTATTAACACGCTGTTTCACAATTTGCTCAGGACTTTGAAAGCCTTTGAAGCATGGGTGTATTCAGCTCAATGAATACACGAGTTTGCAAAGTAACTGACAAATTCCATAATGACAATATCGCATTTTTCGTGCTCATTTACGTCTAATCGTCCATATTGCACTTCCTATTTTTATTTTTGTATTAACGAAAATAACGATGAATTTTCGTTATTGTTATTTTCGTTATAGTTAGAGTTATAGTTAATTATATTTTTAGCTATAGTTATTGTTATCGTTAACGAAATCATTTTATTTTCGTTAACGAACATTTTCGTTATCGTTATCGTTAACGAGAATCACACTGCTCAATACTTACGGGAGTTGAGGAGCTCGAGGACAGAACCGTGCCTGTGTGAGGGCATTTTTAGGTCTGATGAGGTGATGACCCCAAGGGCCCGAAGAGAATCTACCCATCCTGCCCCTGGTCGATCGGTGGTTTAGCGGATTCTAATGCCCTCTCCGTTAGACAGCATCTCTTTGGTTTTGGGTGGATTTATCCAGAGATTAATGACTTTAATATGTGCTCGACCTCATCACCTACTGGTTTTTATGTTTGGTGGAGCCCACGATGAGGTCGGCATCATCCGCATATTTGACCAGGCAATTATTTCTATGCTTTTCGTGGTCGGATGTTTCCACCACGGATTTTGTGGCACTACTCAGGACAGGTCGTTGATAGTGAAATTCACAAACGTGCAGTCAATAAATGCACTTACTGGATGAATCACTATGGTATGAGTCTTCTCGGCTACTTTAACTCTGAATTGCATCATCCCTGCTAATTGTTTTCAACGAGTAGTGCAATTACTCTAAACAGACAGATGGCCTGCCACTTGGCTAAACCTTTACTGATAGATTGAAGAAAGGATTATTCATTAAATGCGGCGTATCAGAGATCTGTCATAACACAGGCTTGCCAGGACTTATCTGCGATGTGCCTACAGACTCGAGCGTTTCTGACTACCACAGAACTATTTGTGAAAGTATGAAATAATGCATAACTACTAACTAACCCAATCTTCAGTCGCTACTTCTCTAAGATCTCTGACACACATTCTCATTATACAAGATCTCTTGATAACTTTGATGGAACCTATGCCTGTACTAACACTCGTTATTTTACCTTCTGCCTGGAATAACCTACCGAAGTCACTGCGCACTCTTCCGAATCTTGGTCTATTTAAAAAAGAGGTCAGAGCCTACCTCCTTGACACTAGTCAATGCGTTATCTAAATATGATTATTCATTGTTATACCACAATTAGTTAAGTGACCTAGTTAAGTGTTGTTAGCTAAGGGGTCGTCCATTAATTATGTCAACAAAATAGGGGGGAGGGGGTTTGGAAAAGTTTGACAGTTGTTGACAGGGGGGGGGGTTCGGGACAAGTTGACGTCAACAAATTTTTTCCCCAATGTAATGTGAAATGTCTAGACGCCCAAAAAAAAAAAAATTTCATCTGAACAATGTCTAAAAAAAAGGTCATCGGAGTTCAAATTTCTAAAAAAAGGTCGTTCAGAAATTTTTTTGTCTGGTAACGCTCGTGGGGGGGGTTCTGGGATTGTTGACATAATTTTTAGGGGAGTCCGTCAATGTTTGACAGTTGTTGACAAGGAGGGAGGGGGTCAAAAAAGGCCTAAAATTTGTTGACATAATTAATGGACGACCCCTAAGCTAGTTATTCTAAATTTTTTGACAATGCTATTTGTGTAAACTATATAGGCCCTATACTCAACTGTCATCCCTCTGCTAACATGGTACACGGGTATCCCTAACTTAGCGGGACTTCAGTCCCTTCTGGGAACCCGATTGTTTCCCTCAAACGTTAATTAGATAATCATGTGATCTGTCTGTTTTAATTACCAAACTTGTGATTGTTGATTATGTTTATTCTGGATCGCTGCTTGTAAACTATTCTATGGAAACAATTAAAGGATTGATTGATTGATTGATTGATTGATTGAGGTCGGTCTATCAACAGCGTGTTGGAAATTTTGCAATTCATGCGTTTAATGCCGAGGATAGATAGCACACCAAAACCTTTATGACATGTTAGGTTCGCCCAACACATAAATGTGATTCTCTTGTAAACCAAAATGCGGTTAGCAATTGGTATAGCCTAATAAAGGACATACTTACTTACTTACTTACTTAAATACATTTTGAAGATGGAATGTGGTCAAGCAATCGACTGTTCTCAATCGGTAAGACAAGAAGTGGGATGCTAGGAAAAACGCATTACATATCTAATAAAGCTATTAATTAAATTATCATATTGTGATTGAACTATATATTTGTTTTATTGCGTTAGGCTATACCAAATGAATCCTTCAGCTGGTCTAAAAGGGTTAGACAATGCATAGCCTGGCAGAAGACTGAAAGCTTTGGTTTCCCTTTGTGGGTGCCGTGTTAGTTCCAAATAATATAGAACGTTGTAAGCTTAATTGTAAATGTAATTTCAATTACAGGAGTTTATATAGCATCACTAGTAGCAAGCTACTACTAGGATGCTTCACAATGTCAACTGTCATTATAAATGCATGTTAGTTAGTACATTTTAACTTTTCTCAAAAACAATGGTTTGTTGCAGTAAAAGGTCTATAATTCAAGCGACCGAAGGAGATAGCTCAGTTCCGAAAGAGTTCCGGTGGGATCATAAAGGTTTTTTAAAAACTAAATATAAACCAATAACCTGAATCTTTCTTGTAGCCCTGGAAAGTCACACCCTAGCTGTCCAATCAGGATATCAATACATACAGAAACAATTAACTTTAGGGTACAGTCGAGATGTAATCTTATTTTTTAGTTCGACATTCGTTATAAGCTACAGCCAGCAACACAGAATACTGTTAAGTGTATGCTGATTTAATCAAGGTTTACGCTAATAGCTCAATAGCTTTAACCCTAGGGCTACCAAGCTTTTTTTGTAACACTGACTACCAGGGGGGGGGTTACCCCCTCTGGATTTCGTGTTTGGTTTTACATATCATAACTTGTAATAATTATAGCATTGGATTCAGCATTCATTTCTGCACAGAATGGTATATTTAGTTGTATATTATGTGAAGGCACTAGAGGTCTGCGGGTAGAGCATTTTTGCTACCCGACCCGTACCAGTAACACAGGACCGTTACCCGTACCCGTACCCGACCCCAGGTCAAAATTACTACCCGACCCGACCCGTACCCGCGGGTATACCCGTTACCCGTACAGTACCCGCCACGTCATTAGCACGCCTTCTCACAGTCCCAGTCCCTACCGGGCTAATTGGCTTACACCTCAATATGAAGTAATAATAAATTGACTGATGATGATAGTAGTAGTATCATCAGTCGTAGCAGTAGTAGTAGTAGTAGTAGTAGTAGTAGTAGTAGTAGTAGTAGTAGTAGTAGTAGTAGTAGTAGTAGTAGTAGTAGTAGTAGTGGTGGTGGTGGTAGTAGTAGTAGTAGTAGTAGTAGTAGTAGTAGTAGTAGTAGTAGTAGTAGTAGTAGTAGTAGTAGTAGTAGTAGTAGTAGTAGTAGTAGTAGTAGTAGTAGTAGTAGTAGCAGTAGTAGTAGTAGTAGTAGTAGTAGTAGTAGTAGTAGTAGAAGTAGTAGTAGTAGTAGTAGTAGTAGTAGTAGTAGTAGTAGTAGTAGTAGTAGTAGTAGTAGTAGTAGTAGTAGCAGTAGCAGTAGCAGCAGCAGTAGCAGCAGAGGCGTTTACAAAAAACGGGGCCCTAGGCGCAAACATTTTTGGGGCCCTACTCAACTTCGAAGTCTGAAACTCTGGTGGTGTTTAGCCTATCATGTGCAAAAACCTACTAAGTTGAACTTGAAGCCGTTTTTGTCACACACGACGTTTAAGGTGCCAACAATGAAGTTTTCTCGGTCTCTCAGTGTGCAGTCATTCTTGGCAGTTTTTTGAAAGAACAAAGTACATTTTCTTTGACACTTTCTGCGGCTGTTTATCTTCATATGCAATGTCGTAATCGCTTTCAATACCAAGTTTCAGTTTTGCATCTGTCTCTATTTTGGCGGGAATTTTCTCTGACGCTTTGAGCGAAATTGTTAAATAATTAAAAATGAAATAACTCAAATTCGACAAACATGGCCTTTGATCGTGCAGAAATTTATTCTTTGCAGCATTTATTATTTGTATAAGTTGCGTTGTTGTCAAGTTATTTTGATAAACGAAAATTGATTGATTGATTGATTGCAACTAATTCCAAAATATTGTCATTAGAGCTACCTTATTTCGTTTTTGCAGGTCCAGAAAATTAGCAACGTTTCATTTCGTCAGATTTTAATAAATATTTGATATTAATAAAATTTCAATTACTATTACTTACTGGTTATCAAAGCTAATAAAAGTTTTAAACACCATAAAATGACGGAATTATCAGACTAAAGGTTTCCACACGTAGGCCTAAACTGTAGCAGACGCTGGTTTCTGCTTGTTGCTAATAAGTTTGATGTTATTTTACACAAAAATGAACTATTAGCCCAATTGCTGCCCATATGAACAAAGCAATTATAAATTAGACAAAATATACTTTTACAATAACAATAATAATTACTTTTATGAAATTATGTGAATGCTAAGCTTTACAAAATATAAACAAATATATTTAAAATAATCTAAATTTTTAAATATAATTTTTTTATTATTAAAAAAATATTTTCATTCGTTTGGGGGCCCCTTCAAGATTTGGGGCCCTTCAAGATTTGGGGCCCTAGGCGCGCGCCTAATTCGCCTACTGGTAAACGCGCTCTGAGTAGCAGTAGCAGTAGTAGTAGTAGTAGTAGTAGTAGTAGTAGTAGTAGTAGTAGTAGTAGTAGTAGTAGTAGTAGTAGTAGTAGTAGTAGTAGTAGCAGTAGCAGTAGTAGTAGTAGTAGTAATAGTAGTAGTAGTACTGGCAGTGGTAGTAGTAATGGCAGTGGTAGCAGTAGTAGTAGTAGTAGTAGTAGTGGTAGTAGTAGTAGTAGTAGTAGTAGTAGTAGTAGTAGTAGTAGTAGTAGTAGTAGTAGTAGTACTAGTAGCAGTAGTAGTAGTAGTAGTAGTAGTAGTAGTAGTAGTAGTAGTAGTAGTAGTAGTAGTAGTAGTAGTAGTAGTAGTAGTAGTAGTAGTAGTAGTAGTAGTAGTAGTAGTGGTAGTAGTAGTGGCAGTAGTAGTGGTAGTAGTAGTGGTAGTAGTAGTGGTAGTAGTAGTGGCAGTAGTAGTGGTAGTAGTAGTGGCAGTAGCAGTAGTAGTAGTAGTAGTAGTAGTAGTAGTAGTAGTAGTAGTAGTAGTAGTAGTAGTAGTAGTAGTAGTAGTAGTAGTAGTAGTAGTAGTAGTAGTAGTAGTAGTAGTAGTAGTAGTAGTACTGTAGTAGTAGCAGCAGGACAAGGGAGAGCATTTATTATTTATTTGTAGCCATCGCCGCCAAATGGTTGGCGTCAGCAACTCATGTTGATGATGACGATGATGATAGACTTCTACTGCTATACTAAAAAAAAGGAGGAGGTGAATAGGAGCAGGAGAAGGAGAAGCAGGAGGAGGCAGAGGAAGAAGAGCGGTTCGTTAAGTTAGCCCTGAGGCAGCCATGAGTATGAAGTGTTAGCGACTTCATTTTCTTAGCCTCGGCATATGAGCCCTGGTGACCAGGTCTCTCTCTCGCCGTATCATCTATACTAAAAATAAATTACCACGGTTAAGATGCAAACCAATGCACAGTAGATAAGAAAAAGAGCCACCAATGGCGAGTTCATGCACACGTAATTAATTCTCATAATAATGTAATGTAAGTATACTTTATTACTTACATCTGACGATTTGTCGTCTGCCATTATTTGATGTGAGAAAACTCAGTTACTAATAATATCGTCCAATTTAAAACATTACGACGGCCTTCAATACTGTTAGATGTGCGAAAGCAAAAATTGTTGACGTATCAGTAGAACTCTTAGAAAACAACCGTATTTACTGGCATGCATTTCTGTGTATGTATATATGTATATATATATATATATTATATATATATATATATATATATATATATATATATATATATATATATATATATATATATATATACATACATACATACATACATATCTTCTTCTTTTGGTTCTCTGCCTTCCAAGGCAGGTTCATACGTCCAATGTCGCCATTCGTCACGCTGTCTGGCTGTCTCCTTCAAATAGCTGTAATTTTCCTCCTTCATCCAGTCCAACAACATCATTCTCGGTCTTCCTCTTATGGCCACCCAGCTAGTCTTGCATCAATCGCCTTATCTCTCCAGTCATGCATAATACCGCTAATTTAATAGTTTAAACATTTCACAGAGGGTAAGGGATGACAAACTCTGAAATATATCTTCCTGAACTGCCACAACCTGGTGTAAGAAAAACAAGGCTGTTTAGCTAGGGCCTCAAACGTTAGCGACTTATGAACTTGTTCTTGCCTGACTGGAAAAGCTTTCAGTCCGTGCTAATGAAACAAATCACTTCACAACTTCAATTTGACAACTATCAATTATAAATGCCACGTTCAAAAGACCCATGGACATGTGTATATGTATATATATATACATAATATATGGTTATTTGTATATATGTAGATAATCATGTGTATAAGCATATATGTGCATAAGTGTATATATGTGCAAATGTATATAATTATGTGTGTAAAAGTGTATTATGTATGTGTGTATGTAGGCCTACAGGGTGGTCCAATAAAAAATGTCCCACCGAATAAAATGCAATTTCTCCGCAATAAATTGAGATCTTTCTACCATATTTTCAGGATTTACAAGGGAAAGATTACTTAACAATTCTGAAAATTTCACTGAAAATGTTTCATTTCTTAAAAAATTACAGCTGTTTAAATATTCAATTCCGTATTTTCAAATTTTTCAAATAAAATTGGAACAGTGGCTTTGTGATTTTCAATGTCAAATAACATCCCCTTTCCATTAAGAATTCAAAAATCTGTTAGTTTATCTCAAAGCATGTTCATAGTGCACGACCCAGCTTTCGCACAAGCTCAAAGTCTTTTGTGAAGCTCAGCATGGCATCGTTGATTGAGTCACCGAAGAACTGAACACTTGTCGATCGTATGTTCAACGAATTGTGAAACTCTGTTACCCAGACTGATTGACTGAAGTCCTGCAAGTCAGTTCTACCGGCTGGTTACATTTTCCAGCAGGATGTTACGCCTGCTCAAACGGCAAAGTATAGCTCAAGACTATTGCCATCAACTGCAGTTAATTAATTGGCAAAGACGAATGGCCAACAAATCATCTTGGTTACCACGTCTGGGGAGCTATGCTTGAATGCTACCAGACATTTCATCCCAAGCTGAAGAACACTGACGAGCTGAAGGAAGTCTTGCAGTTAATGGGATCAGCTGCCACAGGACTCAATTACAAAGACAATACTGAGGTTCACAAAAAGACTTCGAGATTGTGTGAATGCTGGTGGTGTACACGTCGAACATGCTTTGAAATAAACTGTCTAACAGGTTTCTGAATTCGTAGTGAAAGGTGATGTTATTTGACATTGAAAATGACAAGTGACTTTTAATTTTTCTTTGTAAATTTGAAAATACGGAATTGAATATTTAAACAGCTGTAATTTTTGAAGCAATGAAACTTTTCAGTGAAAGTTTCAGGAATCCTTAAAATATCTTTCCCCTATAAATCCTGAAAGTTTGTAGAAAAATCTAAATTGGTTGCGGAGAAATTGCATTTTATCTGGAGGGAAATTTTTATTGGGCCACCCTGTATATATGTGTATAATATGTATATATGTGCAAATGCATATATGTGTATTATTTGTATATTTATGTATATGTCTATATTATGTGTAAATGTATATAACTATATATATGTATATGTATTATGTGCAGGCATATGGTACTTAGCTTTAGGATGTGCCAGTTAGACTGCATGTAAGTAAGTCTTTGCCGGTGCAAGATTCACTATTATATGCAAGGCGACATTGTAACCTATAAACTTCACGTCTGTACGGGTAAAGCCGGGTACCCGTGATGACCCTACCCGTACCCGACCCGACCCGTGAAGTGCGTACCCGACCCGTACCCGACCCGCGGGTACGGTCGGGTACGGGTAAATTCGCGGGTACGGGTATACCCGCAGACCCCTAGAAGGCACCTCGAAATTACATCACTTTTAACAACGGAACCCATTAATTAGCAATATTGTATATTTATGCGTACATTTTGTACTTTTTGGATAAACAAATATAAGATTATGTGTGTTTTGAAACTAATCTATGTATAAAAGAAACACACAATCATCCCTACACATGTTTATATAGTATAAATGTACATCCATACATATATATCCATACATATATATCGGTTTACGTTGTAATGCTGTATTCAGCCATTTTCACACAGATTATGCGTATTATTATTTATTTTGATCACTTTCGGTATTCAAAAGACAAAGATGTAGGTATGCAAATGAAGCCCTACATTCCCTCTAAAGAATGGTATATTTGTTTCTCTTCTGGGAAGAAAACTGAATACGCTACAGACAAAAAACTAAGGGGGGGTCCTTCCATTCAGCCATTTTTCACGCATGTTACGCATATTATTATTTATTTTGAGCACTTCCGGTTGTCTCAGGTCAACTCAGTGACCATAGAAATGTAGCCCCACATTCCCTCTATAGAATGGTATAATTTGTGTCTCTTAATATTAAATGACGGATAAGACATAGTCGAAAATCTAGGGGGGTGGTATCCACCCCCTCTGGTACCTCGGGTATATTGGGTATAACTTTTGAACAGTGTGAGACATCATCTCACATTTTACCTCAAAACGTGTGTAAATGAACCCTCTACAGCTACCTAAAAGGTCAATTTTTTATTCCATACGGAAAAAGTTTGAGATGAAAAAAACCTAGGGGGAGGGGTGGCAACCACCTCCCTTGGTAGCCCGAGGGTTAATAGCTCAAGTATGTAGATGCATTGTTCAAGTAATTGAGCGGACGTGCGCCGGTTAATTTCTTGGGAATTCGTCATCTCGTTCTTTAGAGCGCTACGATCTCTACCATGGCTTGATGCTTCGACGTCAGATATTGGCGCTATACAAGTATAGGATATACAGGTATAGAAATAAATAATAAATAAAAGTGGATCACCACGAATCCAAAACGTCAATTTGGTGAGACGGATAGTCCATGGTTAAGACATGCAGCTTTTCATATGCTGCGCTTGTCCAAAATCAGATACAGTAGGTCTACAAAAGATTTAGCAGAACATGCAAACGTAAGTCTAGATCAGATTACATATCAATGATAACAATTGTCTACAATGGACCGAAATGCAGGACGAAAGTGTGCAATGCTTCTGCAGACTTCAGGGTAAAGATTCTTGACGTGGAGCGAGTTTGCATATAATGTAGTACGGCTGACACTGCCATTCATTATCTTTTAGTTCCTTCAGACAGACGAAACAGAATCCGAAGTGACAGCTGTAGCAGCTTACATGTGCATGATGTGCTGCAGAGTTGCTGTTGAGTTCCATCAAAAGGCCACAATTCGGACATCCGCGAATGCAAGGACATTCGACGTAGCAGTTGATCCATTTAGTCGGACACGTGGCAAGGATCTGGAGTCTTCCATCTTTACCGTCACAACCCGGATTTCCGCAGACTCCACCACAGCTAGACATTTGCCATTTCTTTTCACAGTCCCAGCAGAATGTGAATCCTGCTTCTTTTTTGGTTTTGGTGCAAATGGGACAACGAACGCAGTTGTTACGGACTCCCGATGCCCGAAAACACCAGATCTGGCATCCTGGACATTTTCTGAATTTAGCCCTCTTCAAGTAGTTGTCGGCAATCTTCTTTTCAACTTTCTTCATCTCATCCGGTGAAAGGCAGGCCACGTGACGAACGAGAAAGTATTCCCATTCACGCTCGCAATTGAAGTCCGGGCAATGGAACTTGTATTCGCCTTTCGTTAGCAGGTCCTGGCAGTAACAGATCATCGAATATGGCCCTGAACAGAGACAAGAGAAGAAGCTTAAACCGTGCACTTTTATGATTATGAATGTATCTGGGCGAATAGCTTTCAAGAACTTCAAAGCACTTCTCATCTGACAAAATACCGTAAGAATGTAAGTCTTAGTTGACTCGGACAATCCTCTCTCTACCTACGTGTAAAATCAAAATGGTTTTATTAGAGTATTGTTGTGTGTTTGTACGTATGCACGTAATGGTCACTCGTAAGCAATTTAGACCAGGGATATCGGGCCTTTCTCGTTTGCAGCACAATAAATTTACCTAACTGAATTCTTCTGAAGGCTGTCTTACAGGTAGGACAGCTGTTAAGGAATGATTCAGAGGGTTATGCTGCATTTTGAACTATGTACCGGTACATAAGTACGCAGTTCTAAATGTAACAGGGTAAAAATAAGGTAGTTTAATTCCATAAGTACAACAGAGCAGTGGGATTCAAACAAAGAAAGAAGACACAGTGACTGACGGGTGACATAGTGACTGACGGATGACGTAGTGACTGATGGATGACATAGCGACTGACCGATGACGTGACCGCATGGCATCTTGGCTCGTTTCTGTGTTGGATCGTCGTCAAGGGTGATCATGTCTCTTTCCTCGGTTGTGACGGTAATGAATCCCGAAAGCCGAACCAGGTCACGGGTATTGGTCCAGATTGTATCCAGGTGCCATAATCCTTCTTCAAAACGAAAGCGTAGTCACAGTGGATAGATGAACTATCTCATAATCTTAGCAAATTACATATATATTTATAATATGACATGAGAAGATATTCTTCATATATATCTAGACGTAAGTGAATTAATGTAAAAACATTTGATACCCCTCGATTTGAATCAGTTAATGACATGAAAATATTCGCTTATTGAGTCTACATGTTCATCATACGGCGATTGAGTTCTGATAATTTATAAAGAGCCTCTTTGGAATATCTTCTCATTTCATATAATATATATCATTTGCTAGCGATTCATACACTTTTGTCAATAAAGACACGAGTCGCACCCAACAAATGACGATCATTACTGGTACAGTAGCCATCCTGAAGTTGGAGAGTGGTCATATCAGCGCTTTGTAAAGGAAAAGTTAAAAGCAGTATTACCAGAGTCGGGAGGATCCACAGGCGACGGTCGACTCAAGAGATCTGGCATCCAGTTCTCTTTTCCCGGTCGATGCTTAATGTCGAGAGTATACTGTTGTAACTCTAGGCTCCATCGAAGCAATTTCTGATTTGAATTTGCCATTGTGTTTATGAACTGCAACGGACTGTGATCTGTATAGACCAAGACCGGCGAAGACCCAAAGTAGACGCTGCACGCTCGGACCGCTGTCACAAGCGCCAAGGCCTCCTTCTCGATCGTCGAATAGTGCATCTCATGAATCCTCAGCTTCCGACTCAGGAAACAAATCGGATGTTCCACGTCATCAGTAATCTGAAACAGACAAGCTCCCACACAATTTTGAGAAGCGTCTACAGCCAAACAAAACTGTTTATCGTAATCAGGTGGTCTCAAAATTGGTCTAGACGCCAATCTAGATTTGAGATCCACAAAAGCCCTTTGAGCATCATCATTCCAAGAGAAAATCTTATTTTTCTTTAACAATTCATTCAAAGGAACCGTTATGTCAGCAAAATGCGGTATATATCTCCTGTAATATCCTGCCAACCCCAACAAAGATTGTACCTGTTTTTTATTCACAGGAGTAGGAAATTTCAATAACGCCTCTACTTTTTGCGTTCTAGGTTGAATTGAATTCAAACCCAAATGATGACCAAGAAAATCAATCTCAGCATTCGCAAACACACATTTCTTCAAGTTCAATTTCAAATGCGCATTCCACACTTTCATCAATACTTGCTTCAAATGCATCAAATGATTATCCCAATTTCTGCTAAAAATGATGACGTCATCGAGATATGCATCACAAAATGATTCCATACCCTGAAACAACTTCCTTACCAACCTACTAAACGTAGCTGGTGCATTTCGTAAACCAAAACTCATATAGCGCCATTGAAATGCCCATTCGGAGTCACAAATCCAGTCAAAGGAATATCCTCCTTTGCAATCGGTATTTGCCAATAACCTTTTGTCATGTCCAATTTTGTCATGTATTTAGCACCTCCCAATTTATCCAATAACGTATCCACCCTTGGCATAGGAAATGGATCCGCCACAGTTACCATATTCAATTTTCGGAAGTCTGTGCATAACCTTCCTGACCCATCAGGTTTGGGAACCATTATAATCGGAGCCGCCCACGCGCTCTCCGATTCTTCAATGATCCCATCCTGCAACAAATCCTCAATTTCAGTTGTTACCAACCGTAATTTCTCAGGATTTAACCTGTATGGCGTCTGCCGAATAGGTCGAGCACCCTCCTGTAATTGAATCCGATGTTCAATCACGGAAGTACGTCCTGGCTTGTCACCAAAAACGTGTTGAAACTCCAACAATAGAGTCATCAACTGCTGCCTTTTCTCCACATCTAAATGATCAAGAATTACATCATTAAAGACAACTTTTTCATTTTCAACATCTCTTCCCTGATTTGTCAAGACTACATTTATCTTCACTGCCTCATCCGTTTCCAACCCACGTGTAACATATTTTCTCAACAAATTAACATGCACTACACGTTTAGTTTTTCTCCTATCCGGAGTTCCAATGACATAATCCACTTCACCCAACCTTTTCTCTATCACATATGGACCACAATATTTTGCCTGCAATGGTTTTCCAATCAGCGGCAACAATACCAACACCTTCTCACCAACTTCAAACACCACTTTCTTGGCTTTCTGATCATACCAATACTTCGCTTTCTCCTTTTCAATTCCTTCATTTTCATTCACCAATGCCATTGCATTACGAATTTTCTCCCTCAAATCCAAAACAAAATCAATCAAATTTCTCTGTTTTAAGTCCTTAACCCAATCATCATGCAACCATGCTTTCTTAATTAATTGCAAAGGACCTTTCACGTCTCTTCCAAACGTTAAATCAAAGGCAGAAAATCCCAAACCTTTAACCGGCACCTCTCGATAGGCAAACAAGACCCACGGAAGAATTTCATCCCAGTCTCCCTGAAATTTCTCACCCACCGCTTTTAACATGTCCTTCAACGTCCTGTGAAACCTCTCCAGACATCCGTTGGTCTGCGGGTGATACGGCGAACATTTCAGCTGCGTCACCTGACACTCATTCAAAAAAACTTGCATCACTTTAGACATAAACTCAGTTCCACAATCAGACAACAGTTCCTCTGGAAAACCAAACATTGTAAACACCTGTATTAGACATTTTGCTACTTCAATTGCACAATGCTTTCTCAAAGGAAATGCCAACGGGTAATGTGTAGCTAAATCCATTACAGTCAAGATATACTCATTTCCCGATTTCGCACATATTTTCAAGGGACCCACGATATCTACAGCCAATCTTGAAAATGGACTAGAAATCACTGGTAAGTTTATCAATGGAGCACGAACCTTCACCGCACCTTTTCCCAATCTCTGACACACATCACAACTCCTACAATATTCCTTGATGTCCCTGAACACACCAGGCCACCAAAAATGACACAATAATCTATCAATAGTCTTTTGTGTTCCCAAATGCCCACTTGACGGAATGTCATGTGCCACTTGCAGTAATTTAGTCCTTAAGGCTGTAGGTACAACAATTTGTTTTACCTCAATGCCATCAGGAACTATCTTATTTCTCCAATGTCTTACCAAAACATCATTAGAAACATCATAGTAACTCTGTTCCCTCATTGACGAATCCGATTGAGCCAACTCAAACAATGGCTCCATCGAGACATCGTTACGTTGCAATTGAATCAAATCATTTCGAGACACAAATTCTCCTATGTTTGACTTAAACAATTCACTAACACCTGAAAACTCCAAATCCTCTTCGACTATTTCCAACTGTGTACTAGCATGAGCGTTCACGGCATCTTCATTCCCAGTGACAACCCTATCCAATGCTGCTTGTGCTCTAGTTACCACAGAAATATCTATTGGTCCCAAGTCTGCAATATCATTACCAATGAGCACATCTACTCCTTCTGGTAACTTATCAATTAAGCCACACAACACTATTCCCTTCACGCGTTCCGAATCCAATTTAATTTCCACTAAAGGAATCTCAATGGGCTCTCCCACTACACCCTGAATCATCCTATTTTCCTTTGTGTCACTAAACTCATCATTTCCTACTCTTTCCCTGCTAACCAAAGTTTGCAACGACCCAGAATCCCTTAGCAAGACTATCTGACGCCGTGTACCTTCATGCCCATACAACCATGCATTTGAACAAAAAGGCTTATAATTATCATGCACATGCATCGAACCTTGTGAGTTTTCAGTAAAGCAGTTGTCATTCCCCACTAACTGAACTGATTTTATGTTAGTTTCAAAATTTCGTTGTCCATTAACCTCCTGTCTACCTTTCAACTGCCAACAATTTGAAACCACGTGATTTTTTCCTCCACAAAACGCACAAGACGCTGGTGACCCCAAACTCTTAGGAAAACCCGTCTTACTTGCCTTTTTAGGTGCCCTCCAATCAGAATTCCACGGTTTGTTCTCAAATTTCGGTGTATTTGAATATTGTCCCCAATTTCCTTTTTCCATATTCAAATCCACTTTGTTTTCACCTCTGAACCCTCCAAATGTTTCCACTTTAAATGGTTTGTACAAAATAGCAAATTCATCTGCTAATGTGGCTGCTTCACTCAAACTCCCAGGTTTTTTTTCAATTACCCATCTATGAAGTTCTGTTGGCAAACAATTCACAAATTGTTCCAACTTCACAACTTCAATGAGTTTATCCACTTCTTTCGTAGCACCTTCCCCCTCAATCCAACTGTTAAATGGCAAACTCATTCGAAAAGCAAAATTTGAATATGTTTCCAAATTTCCTTTTCTCATTGTTCTGAACCGTTTTCTATAAAATTCCGGAACACGAGCATAAGCTCTCAACAATGCTTGCTTCAGAATGTCATAGTCTTGACATTCCTCCACACTGAGCTCTGAGAACACTTTCTGTGCCTTGCCAGTTAACTGAGTATGAATGAGACCCGTCCATTTATCTTTTGGAAATTTATGTATTTGCATTGCTTTTTCAAATGCCAACAAGTAATGTTCAACATCTAATTCATCAAATTTCGGAACAAATTTTACTGCATTAGACATTCGAAAACCCTGCTCCATGTCCTCATGTTCAATTACATTATTTTCCAATTTTTTCAATTTCAACTCATGTTGTCTCACTTTATCTTTTTCTTGCACTTCCAATTCCAACTGTAGCTTACTCTGAGCTGCTTCTGCTTCTATTCTCAATCTTCTCTCCAATACTTCAGCTTCCAATTTTATTCTCCTTTCATCTGCTTCTACTTTACGTTGTTCAGCTTCTGCATCCACTCTACGTTGCTCAGCTGCTGCGACAGATTCTAATTTTATTCTCCTTTCCTCTGCTTCAACTTCTACTTTGCGTTTCTCCACCACTGCTTCTGCTTCTGCTTTTATTCTCCTTTCTTCGACTTCCAATTTTCTTTCCTCCATTTCCAACTGTCTTTTATCCGCTTCAGCCTTAGCTTTACGTTCCTCAGCTGCTTCTTCCAACCTTCTTGCTTCATTTTCTGCTTCTAACTTAAGTTTAAACATTTCCAATTCACGCTCTTCCTTTCTCTGCTGTCTTTCTGCTTCCTCTCTCTTAAATTGTCTATCAGCCTCTTCTGCTTCCTTTGCTGCTTTTAACTCCAATGACTTGCTTTTTATTTTCCACTCCTCACTCATAGCCTTAGACGGAGATACTAACTTCGCTAACTTCTTTTGCATCTGTGCTTTACTTAAGCCTTTTGCTTCCTGACCTAAGCGTTCTAACTCAACTTTTAATTCTTCAACCGAACAGTCAAAGACATCTTCAAGCGTTAACGCTTTTCCTGCTACAGGCGACTCCATTTTGCCTGCTTATTCTCTAGTCTATTCTAGACTTACTCAAATTATTCTTAGCTCTGTTGCCAAAACTTTCACTACGAAATTTCCTTTTCAAAGGTTTAATTTCCCAACTTTTGTCTCTAGACTCTTTTAGAAAAGTCCCTACAAAATTTTCGCTTTTAGACTTTTCGCCTTATCGTCACTTTCGGACGAAGCCCCCAAATGTAAGGAGTCCCCCAAAATTTTCGCAAATGGACGAGCCCCCAAATGTAAGGTGCTACTCTACGAATGAAGAAAAACTCGTGTCTAGGGTAAAATAGAATGTATATTATAAAACAAAATCCGTAATAGTAACACACATACAACCTTATCGAAGAACATCAGCTCCACACGTCTCCAGCTCTCGAGAACGTTGCACAGCAAACAAACAACTTGGTTGGCCACAGCGGACACGAAACCAACAGTTTAACTAGTTAACTAGACTTATCTAGTACATGGAAGTCTTGGTCAGTTCTACTGAGAATTCGACATCACACGGCAACAGGCCTAACGAAAACTGCCAAGCTTCGACGACGAATCTTTTACATTGGTTTAAATAGGAGAGAACACTCCTTCTTAACTATACCTGATATAGTTCATCAACTATCCTATTTTCTGTCTCTGTTACAGTAACGATATTCGTATATTTATAGTAAGCATAACATCACGCCTACTTTCAATATATATTTGGAAAGGCACAGATAGAGAAGAGACTCCGGAGGTTTTTTGCAGGGTAGATATGGAGTACACTAGATGCATTTCGATCGGATGGCAAACCAATGAGGAGGTGCTGGTCTTTGTCATAGTAAAAGAACACAAACGTCTAAATAGAATACAGGTAAATCAGTTAAATAGGCCAATCCTGAAACCTATAACCAGTTATATAAAAAGAACGAGCAATTTAGTAAGCGAATCTTGTTGTAAACGTCCTCTTTAAGGAATCTCTGTAGTTTGATTTTTAACATAGCGCCAACAAAAAGTAAGTTTTGATATTATAAATGCATCAGAATAATTATATTAAAGCATTGTCGCTAATATTTATGAACAAAAGTTAGAGAAAATGCATTTCTATTTATAAGCACCTTTGCCTTAAAGTTTGCTGCATCAGTATATATTAAAATGCATGAGTCGCAAAGCAACAGTATATTAAGTTACCTGTTACTGCTAAGTTTGGGATAGGATAGAGTATGCGTTTCGTAGAAGGATCCAAATCAGTGTAATCTGCAACATGAACATGGTTCTCCTCTTTGCTACAACGACATCAGACAATTGTGTTCAATTTATTTTAATTTTTGTATCTCATAGACCTATAATTTTTGATACATTTAGCATTGTCTAAGACCTTTTTGTCTTCATTAGTAATTAAATTTGTCCACGAAGAATAACCATAATTTTTGGAAATTTAAGCAATCAGATCGATCTTCTCGATTTTGTGCAGGCGGTGTATTTTTCAACATCTGGAACCTTTAAAATTATTTAGGCTTCGATTTAAGTAATTATTTCTGCTTCATCGGATTAACGGAAATTCGATTCGTGGTTAAAGCTTAGCACAACTTCAGTGTTCGGGCCTGTGACGTCCAGTACCACTGTGCTCGGTAGAGCCATGACACCTGACGGTCGTCCGATCTATCTTACTTTCAACCGACATTTTGAAGTTAAAGAGAAAGAATGCAGACTTCGATTAGAGGAAGAATGCGAAGAATGCTAAGTAGGCTACAACGCGAAGAAGAGAGAAGACGAAGAAGAAGAAGAAGAAGCAGACGACGACGAAGAAGAAGAAGAAAGACAGTCACGTAAGATAGCCTTGTGGCAGACATGGGTTTTGCTGTCGTCTTCATTTTCTTAACCTCTGCATATGAGGGCTGGTGGATGGTCCTGTCCCTCGTCGTCTCATCTTCCAACCGACAGTGTACGGGCAGTGCACTCATAGTGGTTGAGTTGGCTACGGGGCCCAGGTCGGGCAGAAATCTGGCTCCAGATTTCTGCTCTGGCGGACATGTGAACCCCGACCTCTCGATTGACAGTCTTATTGTTACCACTCATTATTTGCCTACACACGGTGATACTTTTAAACTGACGATGATGCCTTTTAAACTGTGTATTATAATATCGTCCCCTCAAAGTCCGACTCACACCTCAACGTGGTGAGGGGGTGGCAACAGTCATAGGGGAGTGCTGCTGAGGCTGCCATCAGTGGTGAAACTGTACGCGAGGTGGACAGGCTCAGCAGGAACCCTGAAAAGCTGGCAAACGTGGGTGGCATCGCCGCCTCTGATACCACAAGATAGTGGATATCAGAGCCAGTCCTAAGCCTGGAACTCTCTTTAAGGGAGAAGTGCGAAGGTCGAACGGAATATTCCGTTCGTAAAGAAAAAATACGTATGAAATCCAACAAGCATTGAACTCCAACGGCCTCGGCATGGATCTGATGCAAACGGGCCTTCGGCCCATGGATCCTGATGATGATGATGATGATTATAATATCGTACAGCAAATCCAGAAAAACGACAAAGTCCACCTCTCGAATACGAGGCCTCTCCCAAATTTTATTACAATAGTAGTAGTGATAATCAAATAATAATTGTAATAATAGTAAGACTTCGAATCATTGTTGTATTAGTAATAGGCTATCCCTGGAATAGCTTACCGATGCTTGTCAAAGCTCAGTCTTCTTCGTTGGTTTCTGATGATTTTCAGTAGTCAGGCAATACGTGTCTTATCGCCGCGCGTTGATAAGTCTACTTGCTATGGGCAGCAACCTCATATAATAAGAGAATTCAGAGAGAGTGTGATGCGTAAAATGTAAGTACCGGTATGCACTTTATTGAACGGCCTGCAAACGCAGTGAGGCAATAGGCTTTACAGACATGATTAATATGGTTCATAGAAAATCTCTCGGTCCTTGTGCTTCAGTAGAAAATACCTGCCGTATACAAACTATCTATTATCGTGCTTATCGGGGTAGGCAAGGTTTAAATTATGAATCTTAAAATACCGTGTTGTGACGTAAGGGATGAGTTATAGAACTTGACGCATACAGTGTGCTATGCAGAGATGTCAGATAAGGCAACCTATCGCTTATTGATGCCTTATTTTAGAAAGATTTCGTATACAAACAACAGACCACCTGCATAACAATAACGTGTTTCATCGCGTTTTGGTACGTTTGGCATAAGTTACAGGGACCTAGCAATTACACAACCTGAAATTCATTTCTAACTGAGGGGAAGTGGAACAAATTATATCTTTACCTATGCATATATTATGTGTACATGCGTGTGTGTATGTGCGTGTGGACATTTATATATTTTCATATTCCTAAAAGGCGTTTAAATCAATCAATATTCGGTTATTCCCCGAATCTACTTAACAAGAGGCGCAACTATGGGCTAGTTACAGTTCTGCAATTTACATTTTAACAGACTATGCCTCGAGCTACTGTCAACATACATCCGTAAATAGTATTCGAGGAATTTAATTCAGGTTATCCTTTAGTGGGAGAGTAAAGTCATGCATCCGGTGCCGAGGGTTATTATTGGCTTTGCATGAGGGCGGGGATCAGGTATCGACGGACATGGCAAGGATCAGCAGCGTCGTCCAGGGCTACTGCTCCCTGGGCGGATGTGGATTGTGGGGAGAAAACGCCTCCGTTTCACCATGCTGGTGAGGCATGCATGAGGTGAGCGATAGTGGTTGTTCTTGTCACCTCCTGTAGAGCAGTGGGAGACAGGCAGATTTTCCATGGGCTTTTAGTACGCTCAACGCGTAGAGAATTGAGGAGCTAGAGACCAGAACCGTGTCTAAGTGTGATGACATTCTTAGGTCTGATGAGATGATGACCCCAAGGACACGGATGGAATCTACCCATCATGCTCCTGGTTGATGGGTTGTTCAGGAGGCTCATAATGCCCTCTGTTAGACCAGAATCTCTTCGGTTTTGGATGGAATAAGCCAAGCCCGAGATTATTGACTTTAACTCATGTGGAGATCTGCTCGACCTCCTCTGGATTTTATGTTGGTGGAGCCCACGAGGAGGTAAGCATCGTCCATATATTTGACCAGGCAATTGTTCTATGCTTCCACCTCGAATCCCACTTTAGGTTCTCCTCAGGAAAGGTCGTTGGTAGTGAAATTCTAAAACGTGGAGTCGAGAAATGCACTTACTGGATGAATCCCTATGGTATGAGTCTTCTTGGCTACTTTAACTCTGAATTGCATCATTCCAGTCTGTTGTTTTCAACGAGTAATGCAATGACTCTCAACAGACAGATGACCTGCTACTTTGTTAAACCTTTACTGCTAGATTGAAGAAAGGTCAATTCATTAAATGCGGCGCATCAGAGATCTGTCACAACACAGGCTTGGCAGGACTTATCTACGATGTGCCTACTAACCAGCTCGAGCGTTTCTGACTACCACAGAACTATTTGTGAAAGTATGAAATAATGCGTAACTACTAACTAGGTCGGTCTATCATCAGCGTCTTGAAAATTTCGCAAATACATTTTGAAGGTGGAATGTGGTCAAGCAATCGACTGTTCTCAATCGGTAAGACAAGAAGTGGGATGCTAGGTAAAACGGATTACATTATCTAACAAAGCTATGACTTAAATGATCATATTGTGATCATATTTGAGGATCCTGAGTGGCCGAGTGGGTTGGTGCCCGCTCTCCGCGCTGGCGCCCCGGGTTCGCTTCCCGGTCGGGTCGGTTTATCAGAGATTAATTTCTCGGATCTTTACTGCGGGTGGCTCGGTCGCATTATAAACGTGGAGTACAATACAACACACAACACAACACAATATACTGGGGGGCGCGGTGGTATAGGGGTATGTTCGGTGCCTTGCAGCTGGAGGGTTGCAGGTTCGAATCCACCTCAAAGCCGTCGCGTAGGGACCCTGGGCAAGTCTTTCACTCGCAATTGCTCATGCGCTTCGGCGTGAAACTCCGCTACAGCAGTAGTCGGGAGCGCCTCTGAATGGGAAATCTGGTAGAGGCGCTATAACAAGTGTTCAAATACAATACAATACAAAAAAATACAATACAATTGTGATTGAACCATATATTTTTTATTATTGCGTTAGGCTATACCAAATGAATCCTTCAGCTGGTCTAAAAGAGTCAGTATATGCATAGCCTGGAAGACTGAAAGCTTTGCCTTCCCTTGCGTGGGTGCCGTGTTCGTTCAAAATATAGAACGTTGTAATTGTAAATGTAATTTCAATTACAACAGTTTTTATAGCATCGCTAGCTACTACTAGGATGCTTCACAATGTCAACTGTCATTATAAATGCTTGTTAGTCAGTACATTTTAACTTTTCTCAAAAAACAATGGTTAGTTGCCGTAAAAAGTATATAATTCAAGCGACCGAAGGAGAAAGCTCAGTTCTGAAAGAGTTCCGGTGGGATCATAAAAGTTCATTTAAACTAAATATAAACCAATAACCTGAATCTTTCTTGTAGACCTGGAAAGTCACACCCTACACTCTTAAAATTGCAGAGTTTTCTCAGCTATGCTTTTCTTATTTGTCATGATAAACTTCATTGAACTATGCAAAATTGCTATTGCAACAGAGAATTTAGTTTAGTCAGCAAACTTTAGCTGAAAGAGGTAACTTGCGCTTTGGTAATTCTGCTAAGAATGCCTAGATGCTAGGCATACTCAAAATGACTTTTCGCTAACGTGTCTTCACAAAGCGTTTGTCTTTATAACTTATCCAAATACTTGTGCAGGCTATGGCTCTTAGTTGATATAGCATCGCAACTTAGGTAGGCCCCTATACATATATCAACTATGCAAGTTAGTTAGCTAGTAGCAATGATCGGCATCCATTAAGCCCCACCAAGAGGCTTTGCTGCATTAACAACGCCACATAGCCAAACATCAGTTATCTGCATCGGACTTGAACACCGTTGATTGGCTATTGGCTATCGAGGAATAGGCTGCACGAATTTCAAACCCCGGTCGACCGTCCAGGGCGTCCACGAGGCAATTAACACCCTAATCACTTAAACATCTGGCAATCTGTAGAGGATGACCACTGTGTGATGTATATATAAGGACGTATATTTAGATAGAATGTGCTTGTTGAACTCATGTATATAACGCTAATGTTGGCGTAAGATTATATGTATTTATATGCACGATGTAATTGTAATACTGAACTCTATCAAATCGCGTTGTTAGACTGTTAGACACATCATTCCAGATGAAGTCGAGTAGACGAAAGGTCGAATGCTCGACAATAAAATTTGAAAAGTCTCTGTTTCAAAACCAGAGCCTTTTCTGCATTATATCTATTCCTTATGTCTAACATCAGCAACGCCTGGAATAGTCTAGGTCTATGGATACGAATCTAGCCCTTAACAGCCAACGACGACAGCGATTCTACAACAACTCTCACCAAAACAACTACAACAACGACTACAACAAGGGAGGCCACATTATACGTCGGCTCCAACTCAACAATGGACCACCAGCGAATCATCAACGCAACAACGACTACAGCTCAAGATCGATAAATGCCAACAGAAGTAGTAGCTTTGGCCGTATGGCCACAGGTGACCAACGCAACAACAACTACTACTTACACCGCGACTACAACCACACAATAACTGGAACGGAAACCGTCACATCAGCAGTAGCAACAACAAATACAACAGCAACACACGCAACAACAACAACATCGACATCCAGCATCCAGGCGACCATAGAAGCAAGAAGGCATAATGAAAAGCCAACTACGCTTGCATAGTTTCGGAAACGCCTGAAGACTATCTTATTTGTTAGAGCCCTTGGTCGGGAGCACCTCTGAATCATTGAGTGGCGCTATACAAATGTTCAATTACAATTACAACAGTTACCCTACATAGGCAGCCAGAGCCCCTGCTACAACGCTAATTACGAGATCCAACTAAGCATGCTTAGTTACCCTACCTAGGCAGCCAGAGCCCCCGCTACAACGCTATTTACGAGATCCAACTAAGCATGCGTAGTTACCCTACCTAGGCAGCCAGAGCCCCCGCTACAACGCTATTTACGAGATCCAACTAAGCATGCGTAGTTACCCTACCTAGGCAGCCAGAGCCCCCGCTACAACGCTAATTACGAGATCCAACTAAGCATGTGTAGTTACCCTACCTAGGCAGCCAGAGCCCCCGCTACAACGCTAATTACGAGATCCAACTAAGCATGCGTAGTTACCCTACCTAGGCAGCCAGAGCCCCCGCTACAACGCTATTTACGAGATCCAACTAAGCATGCGTAGTTACCCTACCTAGGCAGCCAGAGCCCCCGCTACAACGCTAATTACGAGATCCAACTAAGCATGCGTAGTTGACCCACCTACAGCGTGCATAGGAGAATCAACTTGATATTTAAGGCAAATAACGTACATTCTGATAACTACGCAAAATTACGTGGATCAGCTCAAGGCTTAGGAAGCTAATTTTTAGCTATGAATCTTAGTCGTGTTGCCTGCGGATTCAGCTGATTTAACTTTGCAAATTTAAGAGTGTAGCTGTCCAATCAGTATATCAATACATACAGAAACAATTGGCTTTAGGTTACAGTCGAAGTGTAATCTTATTTTGTAGTTCGACATTCGTAACAGCAATACAGATGCTGTTAAGTGTATGCTGATTTAATCAAGGTTTACGCTAATCTAATTGCGTTAATAGCTCACGAATGTAGATGCATTGTTCAAGTAATTGAGCGGACGTGCACCGGTTAATGTCTTGGGAATTCGCTATCTCGTTCTTTAGAGCGCTACGATCTCCACCATGGCTTGATGCTTAGACATCAGATATTGGCGCTATACAAGTATAGGATATACATGTATAGAAATATATAATAAATAAAGGTGGATCACCACTCTCGGAGAGTCAAGACCTGTCTTACACATCCGTTCTGAGGTGATTTTTAAAAGGACGACCGTAACTACATATCCCGCATTTTATATAAGAATGCCTACTGACTTAGAAGCCCTGAATCATCTGATTTGTTGAAGTTGCGTTTTGTCAGCTCCTGAGTTCAATAAACGAGTATTGTAGTGTATTGTATTTATATTGTACGCATCTAAAACGTCAGTTTGGTGAAACAGAGATAATCCATGGTAGGACATGCAGCTTTCTTTATGCTGCGCTTGTCCAAAATCAGATAGGTCTACAAAAGACTAGATGAACATGCTAACGTAAGTGTAGATCGGATTCCATATCAATGATAACAATTGTCTACAATGGACCAAAATGCAGGACGAAAGTGTGTAATGCTTCTGCAGACTTCAGGGCAAAGATTCTTGACGTGGAGCGAGTTTGCATGTAATGTAGTACGGCTGACACTGCCATTCATTATCTTTTAGTTCCTTGAGACAGACAAAACAGAATCCGTAGTGACAGCTGTAGCAGCATGTACATGTGCTGCAGAGTTGCTGTTCAGTTCCATCAAAAGGCCACAATTCGGACATCCGCGAATGCTAGGACATTCGACGTAGCAGTTGATCCATTTTGTCGGACATGTGGCAAGGATCTGGAGTCTTCCATCTTTACCGTCACAACCCGGATTTCCGCAGACTCCACCACAACTAGACATTTGCAATTTCTTTTCACAGTCCCAGCAGAATGTGAATCCAGCTCCTCCGTTGGATTTGGTGCAAATGGGACAACGAACGCAGTTGTTACGGACATCCGATGCCCGGAAACACCAGATCTGGCATCCTGGACATTTTCTGAATTTGTCCATAGCCCTATTCAAGTAGTTGTCGGCGATCTTCTTTTCGACTTTCTGCATCTCTTCTGGTGAAAGGCAGGTCACGTGGCGAACAAGAAAGTATTCCCATTCACGCTCGCATTTGAAGTCCGGGCAATAGAATCTGTATTTGCCTTGTGTTAGCAGGTCCTGGCAGTAACACATCATCGAATATGACCCTGAAAAAACACAAGAGAAAAAGCTTAAACCGTTCACTTCTATGAACCCCTTCTCAGTCATTCCTCTCTCAACTAAAAATGATCTTATTTGGCCGCGCTTGGGTTGGGAGCGCCTCTGAGTAGTTCCCTTGAAGAGGCGCTATATAAATTCTAGTAATGAATGAATGAATGAATGAATGAATGAATGAATGTATCTGGGCGAAAAGCTTTCAAGAACTTCAAAGCGTTTCTCATCTGACAAAATACTGTAAGAATGTAGTTGACTCCGACAATCCTACCTCTACCTAAAATCAAAATGGTTTTACTAGACTAGAGTATAATTGTTTTGTGTTTGTAGGCCTACGTATGCACGTAATGGTCACTGGTAAGCAATTTGGACCAGGGATATCGGGCCTTTCTCGTTTGCAGCACAATAAATTTACCTAACTGAATCCCTTCTCAAGGCTGTCTTACAGCCAGGACAGCTGTTAATGAATGATTCAAAGGGCCATGCTGCATTTTAAACTATGTACCGGTACATAAGTACGCAGTTCTAAATGTAACAGGGTTAAAATAAGGTAGTTGAACATCATAAGTACAACAGACAATGAGAAGTGGGATTCAAACAAAGAAAGAAGACACAGTGACTGACGAGTGACGTAGTGACTAACAGATGACAGAGCGACTGACCGATGACGTGACCGCATGGCATCTTGGCTCGTTTCTGTGTTGGATCGTCGTCAAGGGTGATCATGCATCGTTCCTCGGTTGTGACGGTTATGAATCCCGGAAGCGGAACCAGGTCACGGGTATTGGTCCAGATTGTATCCAGATGCCATAATCCATCTTCAAAACGAACGAGTAGTCACAGTGGATAGATGAACTATCTTGTAATCTTACGGAGTTTTCCCTTCGTTATTATTATAATTATTTTTACAGTAGTTTTATATAGCGCCCCTTCAAGACAGTCTACTCAGGAGCGCTCCCAGCCCAACCTCGGTCAAACAGGACAGTATAATTATACTTCAACACTTGCTGAATTGATACCGAATTGTACTCTTCTGATATCAGTACCGACATATTGTCCTTATTTCATATTGTGCTAGACCGTGCTTGTGGTGCAACTGATATTACACATTAGTACCGTGAGATTCTCGTTGTTGTGTTTGAATGCAAAAGTGTATGAATCACTAGCAAATGATACATAGGCCTATGTTATATGACATGAGAAGATATTCTTCATAATATCTAGACTTATGTGTATTAATGTAAAAACATTTGATACCCATCGATTTGAATCAGTTAATGCCATGAAAATATTTGCTTAATGAGTCTACACTTCATCATACGGCGCCTCAGTTCTGATAATTTATAAAGCGCCTCTTTGGAACACATACCTTAATAAAGACACGAGTCGCGCCCAACAAATGCCTATCACTACTGTAACAGTAGCCAACCAGAAGTAGGCTATATAGGAGAGTGGGCACATCAGCGTTTTGAAAAGGTAAAGTTAACAGCAGTATTACTAGAGTCGGGTGGCTGTTTAAATCAAATTGGGTTTTTCATGAGGAGCCAGAGCATTGCATTACAGAAACCGAATGCATGTGTTATGTGTTATATAGGTCTACGCGGATGTCAGGTTAAAGTTATGATACTTAAACAAAATATTGGATTTGTGTGAAAAAGTGCAAAGTTCGTTGGAAAGTCGACGCCTAATTAAAGCATTTGACAGGCCTAAAGAATTACAAAACTGTCCTAAACCCCACTGTCCTTGATTCCTTGTTAAGTACTTGTGCTTACCTCTTCTTTTAATTTCAAAGTTTATGATTCGATCTGGTGATTCATTGACTGTTAAATCGCCCACTGCAGCATTAGAGTTGCATTGTTTCAAGAGGTTTTCAAGGTTTGAAGGGTGGAAAGCGACTGCATCACAGCGAAAACAATCTCCACTGCAGTTTGATGGAAGTGTTTCCAACTCATTTGCTCTCGTATGCATTTGATTGGCAGCTCTACAAATATCTACAGATGACCCTTGAGAAAGAAGTTCCTCAGAATATCTAGAAAAACTGTCGATCATTACCTTGAATCTTTTAACGTCTTGGTTTGTGATTTCAAAGGTTTTGAGGTTTGGTTCCATCACGGATTTCAAATTCTGGACCAATATTTCTGTGTGTTGGTCAATTAACTCTTTCAGTTTAGTTCCAGTGTCGCGAATTGATTCTTCAGCTTTGAAAATCTCATTTAGAAATTTTTTCTTGTATTTATCTAAGGTTTTCTCAACTTCTTCACATTAGAACTGAGAGTCTGTTCGTAACTCTTTCGAGGTCTTCTTTCAGACGCGCCGTAAATTCTCCAGCAGCTTTGTCAACATTTACACAACTGTGAGACTGGTGTCTCTCAACACAACAGATTAAACAGATGGCGACGTTATCGTTATAGCAATACATCTTTATGAGCTCTTTAGGATGATGGTCACAGTAACTGTTGCGTAAGTTAAAGTTTTGTGCGCTTAAATGGCTTCCAAGTTCAAAGATTTGATGGTCTTGGCTGAACTTTATTTTCTTGTGCGATTTGCTGCAGCGCTCACAAAGAATTTGCTCACAGTCAACGCAAAACATTTTAGCAATGGCCTCTTCTCCTTCAGGGCAGATATTACACGTGGCTTCATTTGCAGATGCCATTGACAATTTTCCAATCTCCAAAATGTTTCCAATAAGAAAATTATTTGGCAAATTGCATAAACCTCCATTTGGAATTGCAAATTCATTTCTACAAATTGGACAGGTAATCTGATCTCCAGGTTGTTTATCTTTTCCATAGGTTTCCAGACAGTGTAAGCAGAACGTGTGAACACATGGAAGAATTTTTGGATTTGTGAAGATCACTGTGCAGATTGAACATTCTGTCATGTCACCAATTTTGTGCTGAACTAAGCTTTGTCGACTCTTAGCCATCGCAGAAGCTGCCAAAGCACAAATTCACAATCAATTTAGGATAACAGTTGATGCCATAATAATTATGCTGTAGGTATGAAAAACTAAGATTTTGTTTCATCTTTAGTTGATGCGATTGTGTTTCCTTGTTTGTACATTTTATTTTTATCGATTTGAAAGTATTGTAGACGTATTAAGCATAAACACACGTCTTAATAAATGTAATGAGATACGGTTGGTGAAGAGATGTAGAGTGTCAACACGACAATCTTCGGCTCATTCATTCATTCATTCATTCATTCTGGAGATTTGCATAGGGTCCTTTCAAGAAATCTACTAAGGAGCGTTCCCAGTTCAGCCACGGTTAAAGAAAACGAAAAAAATGGGTTACGGTGTGTCAACTCAGTGATTCATCAATAGACAGTTATTGTTATTATTATTATTACAAGTGTAAATGTAGTTCTTAATTTACACGTTTTTTCTACAGCAACGGTATGGTTTCAACCTTGATTATTTGTTTAATGGATTGAGCGAAATCCTCTATAAGGGAACCTCTGCCCGTGTGAATGGGTGCCACGCCATTTAAGGTCCTCGCGTCTTAAAACCACACTGAGGCAATTTCAAATGTACTAGCAGTTTAAGTTATGCCCAAAAGGATGCATTTGTGAAACATTTCCTATCGATGTGAAAATCTTAGCCTGTAGGAATAGGCTATAAAAGCCGCTATATAATATCTTCATTTATTGGTATGAAACAGGTAGACATATCGCTAGCTGATACATGATGTGGTAATAGGAAAGACAGTTTAGAATGAGTGTAAGGTTTTTAGTTATACAATGTCAGATTATATCACCAAGAGAGCTTCTATGTAGGACGCGAGGGATAAAATGTTTATCGCCTTTTGGAGGCAGTGTGGAGTTATATGGACGTGGTCGTCGATGATAATTGATGTTAAAGACAGCAGGAAATAATCCTCGAAGAACGAGGTGGTCACATTTAATGACAGCAGCCAAGAGACGTTCGTCAGCATGTTTGACCATGTCCTCTGAATGAATGAATGAATGAATGAATGAATGAATGACTACGACAATTTCAACAGCGCCGTAACACGGCACATGCCGTTACAAGGGCGCTTCAACAAGTTCAATACCGAATCAGAGATACGCTTTTTGCCGTTGGAGAATCATCCTTTAGGTATCCCGTTCTTCGTAATCTCCTCAGAAATCTCTCAACCCTAGCTCGATCCCCTGCAGAGGTGAAGTCCCACAAGGCAGGGGCAGCGTAGGCCAACGTTATTCTAACCACTGTTTAGGCTCGAGCCACTTCATGCAGGGCCACTGGCGGCAATCCACGCGATCTCAGGATGCGCAATGCATGAAGTGATCCTGAGCCGGCAACCAAGATCTCATCCACATAAGTTGTGACGCGAAGGTCTGAGCGAAGGGTGACTCCAAAAATCTTCAACGTCGCGACTCGAGTTAGTCCATCAACGGGCTCCGGGATCATAGATGCACCAGCTCGACGCGAGACCACCATTTCCATTGTCTTGTCACAGTCCAGTCGAAGGTTGCCTATGGTGGCCCAGCGTGTTACGGCTTTAGAATGAGTATGCGCATATTACGAATATTCAGATTTTTAGAAATTGACGAATATTGACGAATATTAAACTGGCCAACGAATATTATATTTTTATTTCTTTTCATGCTTAATTTTACAAAATACGGGATTAATTGTACAAAATTTAGTGAAAAAAAAACTAGGCATTAGAACAACAACAGTTACATGTTACAGTTACTCACCTTATAATTATCAGAAACTTCACTTAGTTTATTGTTCAAGGTCTCAATAGGCGATGATGGCTGATCATGCGGCATTCACATTCGAGAGTGAAATAGTTAATCTTGTCCTAACCTTCCTCAGCTGCAGAATCTTCGACAGTGCATTCTTGCCACTGCACCCGTCTCTGTGTAATCAAGAGCTTCGATGTGCTTCAAATTACTGTGCACATCACCCAGATCTCTAGCTCTCGCTTCTGTCAGCCTATTTCTCTTCTTCTTGTTGTGTATAAAGTTATACGTAGACCAATTTCGCTCGGCAGCACTTGGTGACGATACCTGAACAGAGACAGAGCCGCCGATGGCAATTTGGTAACAATTATAGCAATTAACGTAAACTGCATCTGCCCCTAAAGCAACCAGGACCTACAAACTCAATTTAGCGACCATATCCCATAATGCAATTCGATAAGCAAATAAGTAAGTAACGGGTAGGCTATAAGAATACTAAGTATAGAGCCGCAAAACCACTGCACATAATTCTTAAATTAGAAGTCTTAAATTAGTTCGTAAACAAAACGGAAACAGTGACGTCATCAACGAAAACTTACGAATAAACACGGATATAAAAATTTCTAATATTCACGAATATTGACGAATATTAAACCTCTCGTTCCGAATTCTCTGGTTACGACTTGTATCTCATCCCCGATTGTATCACGCATCGACGCCCCGATTACTAAGTATCTACTGCGTACTTTACGATGCGGTTCTCGGAGTAGCCTATTACGCCTTTAGATCAGAGGAGTTTACGATGTAAATAACTTGTCCTATCCCCTGGACGAAACTTGCATTAATGGACTTGACCGAGCACAACTTCGCCTGGAATCGCGTAACGTCCCTCTGCCCTTGAAAAGGTTGAGAATCCAATTGTATATGGTATCAGATATGTCCAGACTTGAAAGCTTGCACGCCAAGTGTGAATGACGTTCCATAAGAAACACAAATAGTCATAAAATACACTGAAGTTCCACCGTACCATTCAAAAACTGGGTCTAGTACGCTTGTGTGTATAAATCAACACACTGTTTGTTCTACAGCAAACTAATCATCTACATTCTACACTTACCACAGCTCGTTCAGAAGCCTTAAATATAGTTGTTACGGTTGTTTTTTGTTTGTTTGTTATTTCCAGCCGTGGTGAAAAGAGTAGGCCTACTTACTTTTACTTTCGATTTCAATGCGTAGGCCATCCACAAACAATCTGATAATTTAAATTTACGTGGATTCAGTTTTTAGCCGTAGCCTAATTCTTTCTTAACTGTATAAGTTACAGATGGAAAGTTCAAAGTAGTTTACTGGTTTGCGTTAATGTATGCACAAAATCACCTGTAATTGATACGTTTCCACCATCAACATCAACTTTTTCCGACTCAAACATTCATCGTTTAAGGCTGGGAACATAATATTACACGGTTTTACCCCGGCATATCTATGGTGAATTCGGCCAGTGTGGCTGATTTGACCCGCATAACCAAAGAGTCGAGGTACATGCATAAATGTATGTAAAAAATACCACTGAATCGGTAATATCAGGTAACGCATAAGCTATTCAACAATCAAATACAAATTAGGCCACAATATTTGAACACTGTACCTGAATATCGCTTGACTTTCTTTTTATAAGTTGTTGGCATCTAATGTATACTAAAATAACATTATATAATCATGTTTTAAATTGAAGCTGGGTAACTGGGTATATAATATCACATTTAAAAAATTTAAATTGGAACTGTGTACCATCCCTAACATTTTCCGGGGTAAATTCGTCCTAGTGGCCGAATTTACCCCGAAGCAACCACGGTCTATAAACTTGTCAGAGTGCATGGCCTGCCAATTGGACAATGGATTTCGATAACGAAACTGTCAACAAATAATTATAGTGGTTTACAGATTAAACAAAAATATTAACATTTGAACAAGATAACCTTTAATTTTTCAGGTTTAATGCTGACGGAATGGAAAAATCGATTCGTCTCAAAATCGTTTTTACCTTTAATCAGCTTATTATTGTAACAAAGCAAAACCTTCTAAATAAACTTGCTTTATATGATATTATACGCTAGATGGAAGCATTAAAATCTGCCTTTGCCTTCTGGTTCTCTGGCAATCACCCTGGACGAATTTACCCCGTCTTCCCCTACTCGTCTAATAAATCCTTAATCATTTAAAACTCTATGTTGCTGATAGTTAGTTAAAATTGTTTTAATACGCCACTATGCTTATTATTTGCTAAAATTAATACATATGGACTATTAGTCCCTTAAAAATGGCAACAATGACAATAAGTGCATAATTGTTGATTAAGACTGGGAACAATAAATTGTTTGAAAACGAAAATTGAAATTAAAATAAAGTCTCCCCGTGGGAGACTTTATTTCAACGGGGGATGAAACATTCTCTCCCCCCGGAGGCTTTGTTTCAGAATATAGTCTCCGGGGGCGAATTTATTCTGAAACAGATCCGCCGGGGGAGAATCTGTTTCGAAATAGAGTCTCCGGGGGAGACTTTTAGGTGGGAGACTCTGTCACGCGACACCTGTCGAGGGGTCTATAACATGTAGGTTCCCTAATGTGGTTAGGCGCCTTGTGCAGAGCTGACGCAATTGTCGGCCGAGAATTGCCGCTGTCGTGTGATATCCATCATCCTACGAATTTTCTCCTTGTCCGGACTCTTCCATCTTCAAAGTTCGTGTCGTTTCTTTTATACATTTCCATCGCATCAAGCCCTTCACGCACCTAATTATGCGAATGGAATAACTTTGAGGCAGTGTTTAAATAGAGATTACAACACCACCAGGGCCCTTGAATTTTGCGAATCGGCTAACTTTTAGACAGTGTCACAACTTGCCTAAGAGTAGATAGAGTAAAATAGAGAGGAGAGAGAGAGAGAGAGAGAGAGAGAGAGAGAGAGAGAGAGAGAGAGAGAGAGAGAGAGAGAGAGAAGAGAGAGAGAGAGAGAGAGAGAGAGAGAGAGAGAGAGAGAGAGAGAGAGAGAGAGAGAGAGGATTCATAGCAAAAATAAGCACCAAGGCCAACACAGAAATGTACAAAACTAATTCTGCATAAACTTACTAGTTATTTACACTGCAGCGATACCAATTGTGTTTTTGCTTTTGGTCATTAATGAATTATTGGTAACAATACTAATATTGTGCCCCAACTGATTAACAGATTAATCAACCAATGGAAGTCTAAGTAGGTGGTATAAAGTATTAATCTCTCTTGAAGAGTCTCTCTAGTGATGACGCGTACTAGGCCTATATGTGTTTACACACTGAATTGAAAAATTACCAGAATATTAAATCACAACATTCTAAAGTGTGACAAGTGTGATAAAATGTGATAGACCCAGATTTTCATCCTCATCCTATAGGCAGCGACTCTGCACGTCGTGTGACAAGTTCGTCGATTGAGTTCCGGTCAAAGAACGAGAATTCGTGACTTCAGGCTTTAATATTCGTAAATATTCGTGAATATTAGGACATTTTTAATATTCGTAAATATTCGTAAATATTCGTTGATGACGTTACTGTTTCCGCTTTTTACGAACTAATTTAAGAGTACTAATTTAAGAATATGTGCAGTGGTTTTGCGGCGCTGTACTTAGAGCCGTGGTCCGTAAGCTGGTACGCTTAATTACCCAAATCGTTCCCTATACTCTTGAGGAACTCTGTAAAAAGCCGACCATGACTCTCTCTCTCTCTCTCTCTCTCTCTCTCTCTCTCTGCCTCTCGACTCTCTCCTATCTGTCTGTCTGTCTATCTATGTCCCTCTCTGTCGGTCTGTCTCTGTCTGTATCTCTACGATTTCTCTCCCTCTCTGTCGACAGAGAGGGAAAGAAATCGTACGATCGCTCTCCCTCTCTATCCGTCTGTCTCTGTTTCTCTCTCTGCGGTGAAACCCACACGCTCGGTAATTCTATATAATTTTAAGCTATGTTTGGGTGACTGATGTTCCGATACCGAAATTTCAATGATGCGCTTAGTTTGATTAATTATACGCCAGGTTCGGCTGAGGGCAAGATCCTCCCACTCAGTGGAGGAATCTTGGGCGGAGGGATAGGGAATTATAGAGAGAGCTGGGTCATACAATCTTTCTTTGTGTAATACACGGTACTGGTGTCGTTCGTTTGGGCGCCAAAAATGTGAATTCCGCATGATCGTATGTAGCCTATTGAGACTTCAAACAATAGACTAAGTGAAGTTACTGATATAAGATGAGTAACTGTAACATGTAACTGTTCTTGTTCTAGCTCTAATACCTAGTTTTTGGCACTGAATTTGTACTACTATTTCCGGATTTTGAAGAATTTAAAAAACAAAAAATGTAATATTCGTTGGCTAGTTTAATATTCGTCAATATTCGTAAATTTCTAAAAATCTTAATATTCGTAATATGCGCATACTTGTTCTATGGTTCCAGTGAATCGGTCAGGGTCATTCCGATACCGACGAGGGTGAGACCAAACGGAAGGGGTGACCGTTCCTAACAGATGCATCAGAGGGTGGACCGACCACGGACGCCGACCTCTTCTCTCGGGGTCTACAGGAGGAATGGAGGCGATTACCCGACGAACCCTGGAGAGGATCCGACCCTACCCGACAGGGTTCGACTGGATGCAGATCAGGATGCGACGAGCAGCACTGGGTGGAAGTCACTGTCGTCCAACGAACAGACGACTGTGTAATGGTTTACAGTACTATTGTTGCGCAATGTATAATACCGTGATTACAATTACATTTACAAATTACAAGAATCTAAGATTACAGATTACTGAAGATTAGAAGACTAAAGATGTTCTATGATAATTTACTAGGAAGCTATCTGAATGATCTCATGTTATGCGTAAAATTAAGATATTCTTGGCAACAGGCAACGGTTGCATTATTCATTAAACCAACATTTTTGTAGGATTAAGGGGATGTAATGCATTATGCGAATCATGTAGCCCCAGTTCAGTATCTCGTATTCACGTTTTCTGACTACGAGCAAGTTCATGATTATGCAATGTGGGACCACTCTGCACGGTTATGGATGTAGCCTAATGCTTCAGCTTTTACATATTTAGTCCATGAGTGGATGCTTGCGGAGTAATAGGCTTCAATCTTTATCCGGAATCGATTAATGCGATTAGGCAGCATTTGTAGTTTTAGGTATTCGACAACAGAAACTGAACTTGAGTTTATGGATGTTAAGCGATAATCTGAGTTATTATTAGTTATCTAAGCGTCATTCTCTTATAGATGAACTTTTGTTTTGATTAACTCTTGCACCACTTAGGCTAGCGTAGGCAACGCTTGTGCGAGTTTCGAAAAGGCGCCATATTGTGCTTAGGCATTATAGCTTGCATGCAATTATAATTATTAGTTTACAACAATGATAGGGAACAACAATAATTATTGCACAATATCATTGCAGTGGCTGATTCGTGGTCCCAGATGAATGCATGATTCCCAGTTCCTGTAAAATATAATAGACAATGATAACGGAATTAGTCATGAGCTGATGACTGCTATGGTCGGGTACTTTGAATTTTATTTCCAAATGTTGGAATGCCCGGATAATTGCATAGCACTCGTCAGGTTTGGAAATCTTGTGATGGAGCAGCAATAGGTAGCAACTCACATGAACTGCACCCGAATGCATCTGGTAGAGAAGTATGTACTGTTTACTTTCCTACGAATGTTGGTTAATCTTATTCTAGGCATTGCGTGTTATATATTATATGGGGTCATTGCATAATCACGTAACGCTCCAGGGTGGGTGGGTGGGGTCCTTGAAAACGTTACGAAACGTTACGAGGGTGGGTGGGTGGGTCGAGCTGAACGTTACGTAACGCTTTTACCAACAGTTTAGTTATAAATGAATTTTAAATTAACGTCGAATGACACCTTAGACACGATGTGATCGAAGTTCAAACTTCGTGCCATTGATTAAAACTTAACTAAAACACGCAGTAGTATAAATCAACACTAAGTTAGTGCTTAATAAACTGCCGCCGAAGGATCCAATACCGACAGTTAACGAAGTAGCCAAAGAAGATCCGGTTGCAGGTAACAGCGGAAGTTCAGATCAACATATCTGTTCTCCCGTTTGTGTAAACTGGAAAACGCTGTTCGAATTGTTTGGGTCTTTCACAGTTTTACCGTCGGAACAACGTGGTAATTCTCCTTGGATTTCTGACCTCGAACAACCACTTTAAAGCATATTTTACTTCGTGGACACGAATTTCAAACATTTAAAATCGATGCCCGACAAAAACGCGTGATATTTGTATTAATAATTATCGAAGTGCTAAGACTAAGCAAATAATTAGTTCATCTTACTTTTGATTAATTATTAATAAGCAATTTGGTCCATTAAATTTTTTCAGCAGTTTGTAAAACTTTTAACTCTTAACGCAAAACTTAAAAACAAAGTTGCATCTCGAACATGACTGTCATTTATATATAAATGAAACATTAGACTCTATGTATATTTTAGGCCTACTGACAAATTCACATCCCATATAAAATTCGCTATAAAATATGATTTATTTTCGCTTTCACATAATAAATCTAATATGATTTCTCGTACCAATAGTTACGTAACGCTGGGGTGGGTGGGTGGGTCTAGGGAAACGTTACGAAACGTTACACTTGGGTCCAAAACGGTCATTTTCCGCGTTGCGTAATTATGCAATGACCCCTATGTATAATTTAAAAGATCTCTTACTGCAAAGTCGAAATAGGCGCCTAATAAGTGTTAATATGTTATATTGGCCTCATGGTACTTTGCCTTATCTTAGAAGTTCATTTAACTATTGCTCTGTCACTTAAAACAATGGAACAGTCTGTGTTCGTTTTCGGAATCATCTGCTTTTTAGAACCGGCAGCGAAAGAGTTTGTTGAACAACCGCAATATCTGGTTGGCATAATACTTCGGCCTCTCTCAGCTTCCTCCCACCGTCCACTTCGTTCCTGCAATAGACTTGACCTCTTGGTTCCCCGGAGTAGAACTGCTATGGCTCAGGCTCGTTCCTTTGCTTCAATTGGTCCCTCACTTTGGAATGCTCTTTCTCCTTCTGTTCGCTCTAAAATTCTCTCTGGCAGTCTCTCTTCTTCCTTCGCTTTTCTCAAAACCTGTTTATTTTCGCGGGGCTTAGCACACTGGGAGCGCTTCTGAACGGTTCACCCTATGAGAGGCGCTTTACAAATGCTTAAATACGATACGATACGAAATCAACGCGAGAATATTTGAATCTGAGAAGCATGTTTAATACAGAACGGTTGCAACAACATTTTAAAGAAGTCTTTATTGAATAAAGTAATAAACCACGTAAAACAATGGAATTGTGCTAACTACAAAATTATGACGTAATAATTTGTTTTAGTAGGCCTAAAACAGTTTTTGCGAAAATTAATAATATGCCTGTTGCAGTAGGCTAAACGAGAAGTGAACTTATAAACTGATTTATGGTATCAAGAATGTTAGTTATGGTTTTAACCAAAGCTCGAGGGTACGTACCATACGTATTCTATTTTTTGAAAGGTACGTACGTTTTTTAACGTACCCTATTTTAGGGTACGTAAACAATACAAAAATACGTTAACCACGTCATTGCTCATTATAAGAATGTTCAATTTAATTTAGGCAAACAATCACAACCCAGTATACAGCGTAGTAGCCTAAATTGCTGCAATGCTATCTTGTAGGTCTATGTTTATCCAGCATGCATTGCACTTAATGCACTAATGTCAGATTATACGTAGGCTATGGGTCACCGATTAAACCATAAATGAAATTTTCGTGTATGATACGTACCATACGCGTATTCTATTTTTTAAAGGTACGTACGTATTTTAGCGTATTCTATTTTAGGGTACGCGTACCCTCGAGCTCTGGTTTCAACTATAGTTCTGGTTTTGACCATACTAGGCCTAAATAATGTTAGCTCTATTTGTGGCACAAATGCAAAACACAGTTCTGGCAGAAAGCAAAACTGCAAGGAGCTAAGGGGCGAACCTTCAAAGACTGGAGACACGCTAAAAGCCGGATTCTTTTCGGACAAGGCTGCTTAGGGTGCAATATTTTCAGAAGTTTCCCACCAGCGCTCATATACACATTTTGCTGGAACCCATATGGGTCCTATAAGAGTCATAACACGTAAGCATAATCTCCATTCTCCAAATTCAATTCAATTCAATTCAAATCTTTTATTGAAGCCATTAATGTGAAACTAAGGTAACATGATTATTTTCCATTGATCGCATCACAACACAGTAGCAGCAAGATTATTTTTCATCAGTAGCCACAAAAGGGAACCCAGAAAGGACAATAGTCCCGCTAGCTAGGGTCACCTAAGTTACTATTATCGCAGTACATGAAAACAACAGGAAGGACTTAGAGTCAATATTCAGTTTCGAACCAAAAAAGCTATAGCGAAAAACATAAACCTTAACTACATACAAACTAAACAACAACCAAAAAACCCTTAAATTTCGGAAGCGCTACTCTAAAGTTATGAATGTGAGGTCAGTATTCAGTAAATAAGTAGTAACTAAAACTCACTGTGAAAAGTTCTGGGTAAAGCGATAAATTATTTAAAATTATTTAAAATTATTGGTACAGCAATCTGATTTAATTTCTGCGGATTTTGTGGCTCTCAAAAACATTGTGGAACTTGCGGGGCTCTAAGCCATGGCTTAGTTGGAATCAGCCTTAATCCGGCACTGGAGAGGGTAGGGAACATCGTAGTGGAGATGGAGACTGACAATGGAGAAGAGAGTTAAAGGCTTTCTACAAGCGTCTTGGATTGGAAGAGCTGAAGTCGATAAGTGTGACGAGTGAAACTTTTTATAGTTGAGATGCAACTCCCCTCTAGGCAAAATAACGACTGCGCTGGTGCTAGAATCTGGTCTTGGGATGTGTTTATCTCGAGATGTTATCATCATGGTCTTCAGTACATCCAGTGTCAGCAGCTTTTCTTCGTTTTTTTTCAACATGCGCTGACCTTTGAATTCTATGACCTCTCACCTGAGAACGATTCATTACTTGCCAAGATAATTATTATGTTCTATATAATTTAAAATTATCTGTCAACTTCTAAAGCGCCATGATCAAGGATTCATAAACCGAGATCAGAAAGCCATGGATTGTAGGGTTCCACTTTGATTTCTTTCCTTTCAAACTGATGTCGTCGCGAAGTAATTGCGTGGATACCTGCCAAATATAGACAATGCAGATCGGTTGAAATCAATATTCCGAAAAAACCCAATCTATCGTAATAACTTCTATAATAGCAGCACTATCATGAAGCACAAGGGCATCAATCAACGGTTGTCTAAAATTAAACTATATTCGAAAGTCGATCTCCATAATCTGCTCAAGAAACCCAGTCAAAATTCGATAGGGAAGGGATATCAAAACCCTCACTAGGGTGGGTAAGCAAGCTGCAACAACAGCAGCTGGCATGTTTGTATTGCAACAGAGATTTATAATAATTTTTTGCTTTGACACATTTATACAATTTGATATGCTTACTCAAAATAAGTCAGTAAGAACGACATGTAAAATTAAAGCATGATGCCCTTAAAATGTACACAATTTAAAGTGTCATTTTTACCCTTCTAAGTCTCAGATGTTCAACTAGTACAAAGTAGTTGTAGAAAATTGGACAAATGCCAAACATCGATGAACATTATTAGTGTTAGAAAGGAATATATACACGCAGAAAGACAGACATTATGTATTATGTAAGAAACAACTTTAGGATGATAGACAAACATGTAGCAGAACAAAGGAACCTCCTTTTACCAAATGCATCAGATATGGGTCGTATGAATAGTTTCATCTCGAAGCGGTAGGCCTACTACATAAATTTTTATCTGCGCGCTGGAGGGAAACATCTGAATATATAATCCCGCCAGCACAATCCTCACTTATCAGTACAGCCCTCGTATAGGCCAGCATCAGGAAGCTCTGCAGAGACTCAGGTCAACTGAATGACCCAGCTGACCTGAGCCTCTGCACAGAGCTTCCATTGTGCTCTACAGCCCATGGAGATATGCAGAATTGCAGATGCCACACTTCTGCACTTCAGCTCACGGGCTTCTCATGTATTGGGCCATCGTTCTGGAACAAATCTAATCAGTGCATAAATTACTGCATTGCTAGGCAGATCCAATGAAGCTTAAGATGCCACTCATTGCATAGATTTTATGACAACATCTAAGCTTTTTATATATGTGACTCCAATGACAACAGATGCTTACCGTCCGGTCGTTCAAATTCTACAATAGCTGAACCCTTGTCAGGCAGCATCTGAACTTTGCATACTTTTCCTGTACCTCCATTTCTAGGATTTTCAAAGTACATTGCTACAAAATCGGCTGATACCGATGGCATTCCAGTAACAATGATGCTCGATGTCAGAGGAACTCTACGAATCGAAATCATTTTTCCTAGGAATGGTTTACTGCAAACCAAACGACGGATGGACAAATAGTCTGAAATTGATTACAATTAGAAATGTAAGTAATTGCAATTTAAACAGCATCATCGTTAGGAATATGTCATCAGAAGACATAACTTTTGACAACAATCTTGCAGTCTGACTTTACAATCAATGTTCCACGAATATATTTCTTCCTCTGCCATCATGGCCATAATTCATCCCACTGGCTCAGCATTGACTGAAGCTACGTGTATGTCAGTGTGTCATCGTATTGTATTATAATTTTCTTGCATCAACCTCAAACGTCACACTTGGTTAATAGATACATTCGGCTACAGTTACCAGAGTACTTTACAACAAAAGTGAAAACTGTCCAACAAAATGTGTACAGATACAGAAGTTATTATAATGTTAGCTATATTATGCATCATTACATTGCATGAATAATATGTATGATAAATCATATGAATATGCATGACAATGTATCTAATCAACCGGTAATGTATAATTTTCATGGAATACAATACAAAACAACTGGATACTTTTAACAAAACAAATCTTGCTCGAGAACGCGTTAAACTACATTCCTAGTTCAATGAGAACAGATACGTTTTTAATTTCGATTTAAACTGAGCAACAGATGTGCATTGACGAACTGAAGTTGGAAGACTGTTCCACTCTTTGGGTCCTGATACCGAGAAGGCACGGTTACCAAATTTCCGGTTTGTGCGAGGCACAGAAAAATCTCCTCGCGTGGACGATCGGATTCCTCTAGCATTGGAGGCGAAACATGGCGTAATTATGGATGCCATGTGAGAAGGCGAGGCTCCAGAGTGGATATGATACACGAGGAGGGAAATTTTGAAGGTGATACGGGCGCGGATGGGAATACAGTGAAGGCATTCAATAAGCGAGCGGCGGTGTGAAAACTTGAGGAAAGGGGTTGTAGTGTCGGATCAGACAGAGTTGCAGTAATCAAGGCGACAGATGACCAGGGTGAATGAAAATACGAAGGCAATTTTCATTGAGGCAACGTTTCACTTGTCGAATTCAGCGAAGGTGAAAGTAGCATGCTCTGGCAACAGAAGAAATGTATTGAGTCGTGGTTAGACTGCAACCCAGTAGACCACCGAGGTCGTGAGTGACAGCAATCCGGCAATAGAGCAGTTTGAGTCGAGATTAACAGTTTTCATTTGTCATCGTCATGTTCTATTCGACGGTCAAACCAAAAAGTTTAGCTTTAGTAGCATTTAATTTCACTATCAAAGATGCACACCAGGATTGGATGTCACGAACGCATGCAGCGATTTTTAATTTAATGTTATCTATATTCTTTACAGAGAGCTCTATGTAGAGCTGGGTGTTGCCAGCATATAAGTGGATCACAAGACCATGTTGCGAAATGATGTTTAGAATAAAGAGAAGTGGACCAAGAATGGAACCTCGAGGGACACCAACGAGGACAGAAAAGATATTTGAAGAGCAACCAGCAAGTTTAACACTGTGAGACCACGAGAAAAGAAATGAGGTAATGCATTGAATAGCCTATGCAGTAACACCAAATTGTACTTGCAGGATTTTAAGGAGAATGGTTTGATACACACAGCCAAAAGCAGCAGAGAAATCCAATAGCAGTAGAGCTGTAATGAGTCCAGAGTCAAGACCAGAACAATGTCATTGTAGACTTTAATGACTGCAGTTTCAGTGGAGTGGTGGCAACGAAAACCAGATTGTGTGGGTGGTGGAAGCATACGAGTGATTCAACCTTGTTGGATAGTTTGTTGAGGCCTGGGGAGTCGAGAGATTCGTAATATGCCTCAACGATGGCGAAAATGTCAGGTTTTTCAGTGATGATAATGGTCCCGACTCCCGAATCGTGGAAGACTTATTTGTTATTGAACAGGCAGGCGTTCATGAGACTATTTTACAGCCAGTTAAGATGCGTGGTCGCTCAGCACCCTTCGACGTGTGTTCCTTTCGTGTGCAGGGCTTGATCGATGACTATATTATTATGAGTGATTAGGTACCTCAAAAATCAGTGGAAGATAATTTACATGAATATGTAGGACTATAGAAACGCTGAAAATGTAACAGTGAAATATCAAGTTGAATTCTAGTACTGACTGTTCAATAAATGAACATGCATAACTCTGGATAATAACGAAGCCTACATATTATTATTATTATTATTATTATTATTATTATTATTATTATTATTATTATTATTATTATTATTATTATTATTATTATTATTATTATTATTATTATTATTATTATTATTATTATTATTATTATTATTATTATTATTATTATTATTATTATTATTATTATTATTATTATTATTATTATTATTATTATTATTATTATATTACTAAAAATTAATTATTAATTAATTAATCAATAAATTAATGAAAAATATAGAATGCGCATGGTTACACCCATCTATATGTCAGCATATGAATTGGTATGAAATATGGATCATATGACTATAATTATGTAGCAGGTAACCTGGTTCTGAACTGAATTCAAGGAAAGCTGTGCTGGGTTTAACAGCCTGTGTGCAGCCAACCATCTTTGTCTTTGCAGCTCGGGTCAGGTATTTACTTAGACTCTCCCTTGTGGTTGAAGGTGGAAGGCGTTTGGCAAGGAGTCTCTTGGTATCCACGTCACTTAGCAGCAAAGGAGGAGGGAGTGCTGCTTCCAGAACATTCACTTCAAGAATTACTCCATCCAACTTATGAGGCTTCATTTTCATCACACCCAAGACATCTATTGCAAATATGGAATCAATAGAGTAATAACGTTTTTATTCGCCAATACTATAATAATAACACCAATGAACACTAATAATGGTAATAATAATAGACTCATTTCATGTTGATACGTGGTGCCACTATTTTTTATGCTATCAACACATTTTCAAATTGTTTTAAACCGTCTTAGGACAGGCAAGCATCTAGTAGGCCTAATAGTAATAACAATGGGAATTTTAATAAATAAATGAATGAATAAATAAATAAATAAATAAATAGTAGTAGTAGTAGTAGTAGTAGTAGTAGTAGTAGTAGTAGTAGTAGTAGTAGTAGTAGTAGTAGTAGTAGTAGTAGTAGTAGTAGTAGTAGTAGTAGTAGTAGTAGTAGTAGTAGTAGTAGTAGTAGTAGTAGTAGTAGTAGTAGTAGTAGTAGTACATAATTAATAATAATAATAATAATAATAATAATAATAATAATAATAATAATAATAATAATAATAATAATAATAATAATAATAATAATAATAATACACATAATAATAATAATAATAATAATAATAATAATAATAATAAAACACTTATTGTAATTAACTCTTTGCAATTAATGTTTAAGCCTCTGAGAGATCTTACATGACATTGTATCTATCTTCGGTTATAAAAATAATAAAAATAAAAATAACAATATTATTAATATGGATATGTCCAGAATTCCGTAATTCACAAGAATCATATAAATAAATAAAATGATAACAATTTATAATAATTGTTGCTTCCGTACTATTTCTCTATTCTGTCTTGCTATATCATGTTTGGCTCACGCCAACGACCGCGCTCTTTCCCTTCGCAATCCGGCGTTGACCTTGCTATCAAAAACCGTCAAAACACTTGGAGTGATTCTTTGTTATCTACATTTATTATTTCAAACTGACGTGAACGGAGTATGACTACAAATCAGATTATGAACGTCTGATCACAAGTTATTACCGGAGTCAAATTTAACTGTATTTCAGCCATGCAAGGCGCCTACTACCAACGCCGCCTGGCGAACGAAAGGCTAAGTCGACCTTTGGGAGGGTATCGGGAAACGATCCCTCTTCAATGCTGATCTTCGTGCCAGAGTTTTACCATTTACCTAAACCCCATCCCATTCTGGACGGTAATCTCAAATTCCAATACCAAAATAGCAAACCTATACAACTGATGTTTCTATCATATCAGAACAATGTGCTACATATGGTCCGATCTTACCGAGGAAATATTACAGATCCCAGCCTGCTCTCTCATCTGTTCTCGACTTGATTATGCTAACTCTGTCTTTGCAGGCATATAAGATCTTGAAGTAAATACTAACTTCAACCACTACTCTCTCCCAGTGTCACCACTTCTTGGGTTTTATCAAGATCTTGGTTTTTTTCATCCGAACTTCGGAAATGGGTTTTTCCTGAAGACCTTGGGTTTTTTGCTTGGGTTTTAATTACTTATTAATTTGTCAACTGAATCATATAATTTCACGTAAAAATTCAACTTTTCTCACTAAAATTAAAATCGTACAAAAAGCCAGTGATAATAAAGTAAAACAAAGATTAAAGATTGTCCATTACGGTCGAGATCAATAAAAGATTAATATTTTGTGCAGCGTGGTCTATGCTAGATATAGAAATATAGCTCTAAAAGCAGATTGCATGATTTGCATCATTGCTCTTTTTCCGCAAGTCAACTTTTGCGAGTTTGAAAAAACTAAAGTCTAAAATATTTTATTTTTTTACTTTAAACATTAAAACAAAGTAAAAAATTGGAATGTGTCGTAGAAGTAATAATTCCATCGATTCGGACTGTGATGAAAAGAAAAACAAAGTCAACAAACGTAGTAGTAGCAGTGGTAGCCTACTAGTGTTACTAGTGCAACATAATCCAGCAAACAAAAATCGAAATCATGGTATCAGCAGCCATTTAATAACAATTATTGGCTTCAAGATCCGGAGGTCAAGGATTGGACTGAAGCTGAGTCTAAAGACAGGTTCGTGGTCAGATGTAATGTATATTTCGACTTAATTACATGTAGTCTGTCGAACATAAACAAATCGTCGCTGGTAAATATGGTCAAGACTGCTCAAACCAACAAACTGCATGCTGAAACTGTTGCCAGCCGTCTACTTGCTAAACAAGCTATTGCTAGAGACGGTGTCGACTGCCATGCTTGGACTCTTTCCAAGTCTTTGGTTGCGGATATTGCTGAAGGACGATGTCATCAGCGTTACAGTGAGAGATAAAAACAGAAAAAATGCAGGAAATCATAACTTTGGTTACACTACCTCCTTCTGAAGAAGAAGATGCTTATGACGTTATTGGCATATTGTAATAAACATTTGAGCGTTATAAGGTTTGAAAATTTGAAATTATATTAACAAATTTCATTAGAATCATATGGTTTGATTGCTATATTAATTCGTAATTTTTGCAATTAACATTTTAAAATTTTGATCAATAGATAAAACATAGAACAACAAGTTTATTTTAAAAACCGGTTTAATTGCATTATATTATAATATTTATCATTTATAATATATGATTTATTAATTATTATGTTATTATGTTATTATGTTTCAAAAGTTTGCTGAGAAACTGTACTTGGGGTTTCTTGAGTTTTTTTATTGTCCGAACTTGTTTTTTTATAATTTTTATAGAGTGGTAACACTTCTCTCTCCTTACATTCTACCACGCATTTTCAATCTTCCGGTGTGGGTCATTCGGTTGAGCCTCGATGTAGCACGGTCATGGAATCTTGTGTATTCCATTTTGCCGCCACTAAGGGATGGAACCGACAAACGATGTTTGTCGAAAGTTCTACCTCTTTCTATTTCTTTAAGAAAAGCCTCAAAACTCGATTTCGCATTTACTTTAATGTTTCTGTCTCTCTCAAATCCCTTTAAGACTCGTCTGTTGTGGCCCACACGTCTCTCCCATGGTCCTCATCTTCAGGTGTGCAAATGACATGCAAGTAAGACACGGTTTGAGTTTTCGGACAGCAGCAGAGACCGGTACAGTACCGTCGCTGTTTTCCTTCTGACCGCTCAAATGGTCCAAGTAGTGAATCCTGAGGCACTTAATGTCGAAAAGGTATTGACTTTCTTAGGAATTCAGTGGTCGACCACACCATACAACTGTAGCAGAGTGTTGGCAGCACACATTCTGTTCTTCTGGATGAAGATCTATCACAGAAGGAAAATGCCATTTTTTCATGCAGGTCCTGTTCTGATCAAATAGGTGGGATTAAGCTAATACAGTGAAATGTAATGTTCGAAAAGCCAGGTTGAAATCCGACACGACAGAGAGATCAGAGCTGCAAAGGGTAGGTAAACTGAAATCAGTGGCGGCTCTACAGGGGGCAGGGGCATTGCCCCCCCCCAACTGAGGTTGTGGCCCCCTCAGTGCCCCCCCCAAAAAAAATTTCAGTCCAAGATATTATGAAATATGGTATCATTTAATTTTGATATTTCAAAGGCATTACTTACTTGCTTAAGCATGATGAAATCATCCGGATGAAATCCGATGTTATTTTATTCGTGGTGTTTTCACATACACGACCTATTTATTTACTTCCTTAGAGTCTAAATTATTTTCTTGTCGTATAATCTACTTCCTGCTATCCATCATTGACTCCCTATCCGCAAGCGTATTGAGTACAGGGTAGTTGCCCTGGTATGGCGATATCACCAGCTAAGGCCTCGCCCAATTTAACTTCGAGAGCAATGCTGTCTGACTTCGGGTATCCAAGGACGTCGTCCTCAATGCTTTATGGAAAAGGGAGTTCTCTTGGTTTCGTTCACTCGTACTGCAACTAGGCCTGTGAAGAATCCAGCCTTTTCTGTGGTTGGCCCAGTGGTTTTGAAACGCCCTTCCTTTGGACCTACATGTACGCCTACACACTGAGACTCTATCTGAATCCTAAATTGTACTACTCAAACAGAGTGTTCATAAAATGCCCAGGCGCTTTTTGGGTTCTGCTGCAGATAAAACTGTGGGCATCGTTCTGAAGTGGATCCCACAGCCTGCATTTAGGCAACTTGTCTGCATCCAGTTATTACATCATTCCGAACTAAATCGACAATTCTCTGATCATTCGCTTACTATTATGATTGGTATAAATCTTTAATGCCAAAACACAAGTCTTTCCTGATATTAAGACATATCTGCAAAGCAAATATGTCTGATATTCGTTTCAGAGAGTAGTTTATCAATGTCGTAAGTTGAATGTGTTCGCGCAGAGTCGTTTATCATGGATGCCTTTGTGGAACAGTTTGACCCTATAGGCATGACAGACTTAATAAAACTTGCACTCAATTAAAAGTGCATGTATTGTTTGTAGTTTATAGGTTTTACTTTTAACAAAGTGAGTCTGTTTCCATTTGTGTCTTAACTTGAGACTGTTGATTAAACAATTCATGTAGCTACAAAACAGGTCTCTTGTCACCATTCTCACTTTTGACGAAAATAGACTGGCCCCTCCATCTGTTTCTCCGGCCCCTCCGTGCCGCTCCCCCCCCCAGTTGCAAAAGTCTAGAGCCGCCACTGACTGAAATAGATCAATTTATGTTTAGTTTGGAATGTCATTAGTAAAACTCATTGTCTGTTGCTGATGACAGTAATGGCACGATGGGTGTTTTGTTCATGAGGGATCATGTGACCTCATTAAAAAAGTATAACAAAAGAAAAGAAATATAATAATATAAAAATTATTACAAATACTTAAATATAAAAAAACGATGAAAGAAAAGTCGTTATTCCTGAAAAGATGAAACCAACACAGTGATTAATGACCGTGCAAGGCTCATACCTGTTGCTTCCTCGAACACAACGATTGCTGTTCGGGCTTCTTCATTTAAGAACACTTCTTCCACTCTAGTACCACCTCCATATCTGCTACCAAAATACATCCACAGTGAGGCTTCATTTACTCTTTCACTAAGACCTTTCACTTCAATGGCGCAGCATTTAACGTCATCCAGCGGCATTTCAAGAGCAACAATCTTTAGAGTTACTCCGGACAGACCGTGAGTTCTCTTGCAAACTTCTACACCGTCTGCAGCAAAACAAAAATTACTTTAACTTTATGAGGTTTTAGGGCATTTAGGTAATTTTAGTAATTGTACTAATTTTGATATTCTTGATGATATTGATCGTTTCTTTCTGTGTCTCTTTAATAGAAGGCTGCATTCTCGTTTTACAAAAGCAAGCTTTGGTCTTTCCAGCACTTAAGGACCCAACCTGGACCCTTACCATTGTCAGAACTACCGACCCATTTCAAACTTATCATTTCTTTCAAAAACGTTAGAACGACTGGCTTCCATGCAGCTTCTCCCATATCTTGAACGCTCAGAACTCCTCCCTGTTTATAGGGTTTTCACTTCACAGAAACAGCCCTCCTCTCTCTACCTTCTGATATTTATTCAGCTGTTGACAGGTCTCAGCTCACTCTTCTTGCTCTTTTTGATGTTTCTTCGACCTTCGACATGGTTGGCCATAATATTCTACCCAAACGCCTTGAGACCTCCTGTGGACTCAAAAGTTCCCCACTTCTTTGGATTCAGTCTCACTTGTCTGATCGCACTCAAATGATCATTTCTGGTGACTCCAGAACTCAGTGGGTCCCTGTTATATTGGGTGATCCTCAAGGTTCTGACCTTGGCCCCTCTTATTCATGATGACCCGCCAAAGCGTCTCTGACAAATAGGCCCCGTCAAAAGCGCCTCGACAAATGCGCCAAAAACACATAAGAACCCCGACATATGCGCCCCGACAGTAGAGTCTCAAAATAACAGACAAATGCGCCCCGATATTCGGCAGGGGAATGAAGGCAACCTTCCACAAAGAACAAATACGTTCAGTTAACTCGTCAGTTGCAGGTGGTTTCCAGAAGTTATGAGACTGTTCCAATCCTGGACAACCTCCGGAGAATTGTGGACAATTTAGAAATTTAATCGGTTTAAAGTGTATGACAAGTTAGAGGAAAATATGACAATCGTCTTTCAAAAGATAGGGCCTAAAACCTAAAACTGTGTAACTGTCAGCCTGGCAACATACTTTCTTTCTTAGAATGTTTTATTCATTCATTCATTCATTCATTCATTCATTCATTTCAGATATTTATATAGCGCCCTTCAAGATTCATACTCAGAGGCGCTCCCGAATACAGCACGGACACTGAATCGGAGTTTCACGCCGAAGCGCATGAGCAATTGCGAGTGAAAGGACTTGCCCAGGGTCCCTACGCGGCGGCTTGAGGTGGATTCGAACCCGCAACCCTCTGGCTGCAAGGCACTAAATATACCCCTATCTATTTTATAATTTAGATGTATTAAAGTATCGTGTACTGTGCCGCTTTGGGTGTATTTAATTTTGTCGTCTCATTCAACAGGCAGAGGCGGGCAAATTTGTCGGGGCGCTTTATTCGGACGCATTTGTCGGGGCGCTTTTGTCGGGGCGCATTTGTCATGGGCGCAAATGTCGGTGAATCCGACATCTTATACATGGCTAATATTCCTTCCCTTTTCCCAAATCATTCGGCTATCAGCCATCTTTTGCTGACGGTGTCCAGGCGTATGTCCATGGGCCCCCTTCTGCTCAACTCCTTCTTGCTAGTCATATTGACATTCTCCCGAGATCTCCTCTAATCGCCTGTCTTCAAATTCGTCCTAAACTTATTTGGTTTGGAACTCCCCAGCAGCTCTTGAAACTATAGGCCTACGCTAGCTTACTTTCTGAAAACTTTCCCCATTTCACATTATCTCTAGTGTCCGTGACTTGGGTGTCACCCCAGATAGCTCTGTCACCTTCACTGAAATATAATATATCAAAGCTTACCCGTTCTTCTTACTTCCAATATAGGCATCTCAGGGCTATTTGCAGATCTGTTTCATCCTCTACCTTTACCTCAATTGTGGCTAAATCCAGATCCTTTGTCTGTATAGGTCCCTCTTTGTGGGATGGACTTCCCTTTTCTCTGCGCTCTACCAGCCCCTCTGGTGGCATCTCTACCTCTTTCTCTCACCTTAAAACCTTCCTCTTCTCTCGGGGTACCTCTCACTGCGAGCGCATCTGACAGGCGTGAGATGCGCTTTATAAATGATCAAACACAATACAATACAATTAACTGAGTTAAAGAATTTTACAGATCCGCAGACAAAATATATGAAGAGAACAGTTGTAAATTTATCCATAAAGAAAATGTTATGCTAATCAGTTATAGGCTAAATCATAATAAAGAGATTTCTTGCTAATAATGATTTTAACGTGCTAAAATTCCAACTACTTCGGACATGGACACTTTAGTGACGAGAGGCTACTAAGGGTGACTGGGAAACAAATTCAGCTTAGCCTATAGCTAAAGTGTTAAGGTTAAGCAATAACAATTATTTACAGTCAATTGCTTCAAAACGAAAGAAAACCAAGTTTTATAAACTGTACAATGATAAAATTAAGACCGAAGTAGGCTAGTTATCATTGTAGTCTAAATGAGCTACAAACCTTCAGGATTATCAAACTTAATGACAGCTTTTCCTTTCTCCTTCTGATGTTCGAGTACTTTAAGTCTTCCTCCTCCAGACCGCTTCTTGTTTTCAAACCACATTGAAATCATTTCCTTTGATGTGTTTTGAGGAATTCCAGAGACTTTGACTGCGTTGAAGCTTCCAGAAATAACATACTTCGGGCTGAACTGCTCTTTAGCACTGGCGCTTTCACCTCTGTCTTCCCCACGCCCAGTGTCGGCAGCTTGGTCTCCGTGTTTGATTATCAACATGCGCTGACCTGTGAATTCTACGACATCTTTTTCGACGAATGATGCAGCAACTAATTAAATAAATTGTATTATTTTTAAACAGAGTATAAATGTTTCATCTAATATAATAATCGTATCTGCAAATAAATGATTGTCGCGACCCACTTGTGAATATCTTGGCAGTCTCGCTACCCACTTTGTAAAATTGAGCATTGTGCATACTAACAATTGCTTCATAAATTGGCATAAAAATATGCGGATTTACGTACAACGTTTAGAAATTGGCATATTAAAGGTATTGAAGGGAAACTTAGGCAAACCCAGTTTAAAATTTATAGCAAATGTTGTTGCTCCGAAAAAATAAATGTACATCGAAACAATTCGGCGACTCACAGTTTGGCTAAATTACCAGAATAGCATGAAAGACTACGTGCATGTACATTGAGTGATTGCAATAGATGCGAATGCCACAGAAAGTATTGCTAATAAAACAGGAAAAGGAGTGCCCATGCTAAAGGTGGATTCGCAGGTAGAGTGGATGACTAATCAAAGTCTTTATCAGGCCTCAAAAGCCATTCGATTAGGCTTAAATTTGTCAAATAAACGAAGTTTATTGAAACTAGTTGCTCACCTGCACTTTTAACTTCAAACTTCATTATTCGATTTGATGACTGAGTGACTGCTAAGTGGCCGACTGCATTATTAGCATTGCATTGTTTCAAGAGGTTTTTGAAGCTTGAAGGATAGAAAGCGACTGTATCGCAACGAAAACAATCTCCGCTGCAGTTAGATGGAAGCTTTTCCAACTGATTTGCTCTCGTGTGCATTTGATCGGCAGCTCTACAAATATCTACAGATGACCCTCGGAAAAGAAGTTCCTCTGAAAATCTTGAGAAGCTTACAATCATTACCTTGAATCTTTCGACATCTTGCTTTGTGATTTCAAAGGCTTTGAAGTTTTGTTCCATCACTGATTTCAAATTATGGACCAATATTTCTGTGTGTTGGTCAATTAACTGTTTCAGTTTAGTTCCAGTTTCGCGAATCGATTCTTCAGTTTTTGAAATCTCTTTTAGAAATTCTTTCTTGTATTTATCTAAGTTTTTCTCAACTTCTTCACATTCTGGAAGTCTATTCGTAACTCCTTCTAGGTCTTCTTTCAGACGCACCGTAAATTCTCCAGCAGCTTTGTCAACATTTACACATCTGTGAGACTGGTGGCTCTCAACACAACAGATTAAACAAATAGCGACGTTATCATCGTAGCAATACATCTTTATTGGTTCCTTAGGATGATGGTCACAGTGACTGTTGCGCAAGTTAAAATTTTGTGCGTTCAGCTTGCTTCCAAGTTCAACGATTTGATGGTTTTGGCTGGACTTTGTTTTTTTGTGAGATTTACTGCAGCGCTCACAAATGATTTGTTCACAATCAACGCAATACATATTAGCAACAACTTCGTCCCCTTCAGGGCAAATATTACACATAGCTTCACTTGCAGATGCCATTGACAATTTTCCAATCTCCACCATGTTTCCAATCAAGAAATTATTTGGTAAATTGCATAAACCCCCATTTGGAATTGCAAATTGATTTCTACAAATTGGGCAGGTAATTTGATCTCCAGGTTGTTTATCTTTTCCATAGGTTTCCAGACATTGTAAACAGAAAGTGTGAACACACGGAAGAATTTTTGGTTTTGTGAAGATCTCTGCACAAATTGAACATTCTGTCATGTCACCAATTTTGTCGTGGACTAAGCTTTGTTGACTCTTAGCCATCTGAGAAACTGCAAAAGCACAATCAATTTAGAAAAGGTCAAAACTCGTCAGGTTACAGATGATACCACAATACAATGCTGTCAGTTTGAAAATAATACGATTTGTTGCATCTCTAGCCGATGTGATTGCGTTTCCAGATATGTAGACCTATATTTATTTAATCGATTTGAAAGTATTCTAGACGTATTAAGCAAAAACATACGTCTAATTAATTGAACAAGTGTAAATGTAGGTCTAAATGCATACGATTTCTACAACAACCGAATGGCTTCGACCCTGATTATTTTCAAAGCACTGATCATTTATCATCTCTGTCCGTTTCAATGGTTCCACGTCATTTGATGACTTCGCATACGGAGGTCTCATAACCATTCTAGGTGCAATTTGAAATGCACTAGTAGTTTAATGTATGCCCAAAAGATGCCTGCATGGAAACCTTTCCTATCAATTTAAAAAAACACGGTTTTTAGGAAGCTCAAATGGACCTGGTCATAAAATGTACACAAGGTCCACCGTGCTATTCTGACACTGGGTCTAGTAAGTCTGCGTGCATAGATTAACACACTGTTGGCTCAACAACACGCCAATCATCTAGACTTACCACAGCACGATGGCCGATCGGTTAGAGCCCTCGTTCTGTGATGCAGAGAGTACGGGTTCGAGCCTCCACTCAGGCGGTTAATAACTGTGTAGGTCTAGGGACTTCGAGCAAGTCCTTCACTCATAATTGCTCAGCGCCATCGAAAATACAGTTGTACTGTATAATATTGTATGGCTCTTTCAGATCAGCCTTAAATATCATCATTCATATCATCATTAAGGTTCTCCAGCCGTGCTGATGCAGAGAACGAGCTTGCCTTTGCACGGCACATACAGCAGCTCTGTCGCGACAGCTATTTTCAGTTGCGCCAGCTCAGAGTTGTCTCCCGCTCTGTCACCACTAATGCTACAACTACTCTTATCCATTCGTTTGTCGTCACGCGTCTTTATCATTGCTGTGCACTTTACGCTGGCCTCCCGGGTGAGCGGTTGGGGTGTTTGGAGCGGGTCCTGCGCACGGCCGCGCGCCTCGTCGGCCATATCCCAAGGTTCAGCCATGTCACCGCATATATGAGGGATGTCCTGCACTGGCTCCCTATCCAGCAGCGGATTGTGTACCGGCTTCCTGCTTTGGTGTGGCTCGTTAGGTTCCGCACCTGTGTATTTACATGAGCTCTGTCGCTCTACTCTGGGAGTGCATGGACGTAGCGCCCTTCCGTTCCTCCGCACATAGTGAACTTTTTGCTCCTCGTACGCGAACTGCTCTTAGACGACATCGTGCCTTCTCTGTTGCATTCCCATGTTTTGGAATGGGCTCCCATTAACATTACGCCTTATTCCTTGAGTTCACTTAAATGCGTTTTACTGTAGCCTTAAAACCATCCTTTTCAGCCTGGGTTGGGTCGGGAGCGCTCCTGAGTAGTAACCTTGAAGCGACGCTATATAAATCTTCTTCGGAATGAATTAAGGCTTGAGCTACTTTTACCTTCGATTTTAATGAGTAGGTCATCGACAATCAATCCAATAATTGAAGTATACGTCAACTGTGTTTTTATCCGTAATTCTTATTTTAGATGTATAAGTTACAGATGGAAGGGTCAGTGTAGTTTACTGATTTGCGTTGATGTATGCACAAAATCATCTGTAATTGAAAAGTTGTCACCAGCAATAACAACGTATTCCGATCCAAACATCTATCGTTTAAGTCTGGGACTATATATTGCGTCCCAAATGATTAAGAGATAAATTGAGCCTAAGGGTTCGTCATATTAAATGTACAAGTGCAAAGTTGACCTAAATTTACACGTTTCTCTATACTCTATAGCAACTGCATGGCCTCTGCCCGATCATTGTTTAATGAAATGTTCGGGCAAATCCTCTATCATCTCCGGTGGCGTAACTAAGGGTTCGTGCGCCCGGGGGCAAGAATTTCCGGATAATTTTCTTTCTTAATTCCGCCAAAATTTCTAATGACTTTTTTTGCTTTCCCGTCTTTTTTTCCAGAATAAAATTATTGTCACAAACCTCATTTTGCGCCCCCCCCCCATGCAAGACTCATGTATAATAGTTAGCCTACTTAGTAACTATTCGTGCCTGATTTCTTTCACACAAAAATTGTCAGAAGCCTAATTTTGCGCCCCCCCTGTCCTGCGCCCGGGGGCGGCCGGCCGCCCCTGCCCCTCGTTACGCCACTGTAATCTCTTCCCGTTTGAATGGGTGCCACGCCACTTGAGGTCCTCACGTACGGTCGGGTTCATAACCACAATATTGGTGCAATTTGAACTGCGCCAGTTATTAGTTTTAGTTACATGTATGCCAATCATAATTGCAATGTTTGAGCTGAAAGCCATCATCGTTTGTAATATTAAAGTTTGCAGATCGTGGTACTTAGTTTAGAATCTTGGTAAAAATAATTTTCTCGGAATATTTTCCCCTATTATTTCCTGGCAGCCAGACTTGGGTCTTCATGCCTTATCACTGGACAACCTCTTTAACTTGACTCAGCTTAAACTTGGCTAGTAGGAAGCAAAAAATATTGTGCTTTTTTGTGAATATTTAATACTTACAAAATAGAGAGCCGGACTTAGGATGGTAGGCCTATGGGCGTGCAATTTGGTGGGCTCTCTGGTGCAGTCGATTTTTTGCCGTTATTGATACGCCGTCTCCGACAGGGCCTACCTCAAAATCATGCTTAGTTAGTACAGTGGTAATTCAGAAGCATACCACTCAAATCTAAATTAGACACTAGTCACTGTTAGAATCTCTTCTTATAGTAAGATGACACATGCATTGAAGGGTCACAAAAATAAAATTGCAACTAGTGAGGTCCCCGAGTAGTGGGGCGCTTGGGCTGGCGCCCATTGTAGCCCATGCTTATATCCGACCCTGACAAAATGCAAAATTTAGTATCTTCTACCTCACAGCTCGGAAACTGGGCACAGAACGATATTGTTCCTTTTGGGTTTACCCTTTGACACCATGAACTACTGCAACAAATGTACACGAACTTGTATTTTGGTTGTTGATCAATAAAGCTTGTGAATTGAATTGAATTGAAAACAATGAACACACTGTTGACGCAGCAATCAATAGGATTACAATTTCCAGACACGTGCACTGATAAGGCAGGCCATTTTTATTTTCGACTGGGTCCAGAACTTGGGTGTGTTAATCAACACGCTGTTGGCTCAGCAAACATTCCAACCACCATTGCTTACCACACTCAAAGGTCCCTAAAAGTCGTCATTAGGGCTGTGATTTCAGCCGTTCTGATAAGGAGGCTTAACCTATTAAATTTTTTGTTTTCGATTTTAATGCTTAAGCCATCGACAAGCAATCGAAATGATTTAAATTTATACGTCTAGACTATGCCTTTTCTAGCCGGGGTTCTTAGGTAACTGGACAAGTAGCAGATGGCAAAGTTAACGCGGCTTACCGATATTCCTCGTTGTATGCACAAAATCGTAGGCCTATGTAGCTGAAACGTTTCCACCACCAAAACAACTTATGCGGATCCGCTGTTAACGTCTGTGCATAATAATTTCACATAACCTAGGCCTACACAGAAATGTGGCGCATTCAGAAACCGCATAGCCTACTACGTGCACACATTGAGTGATAACAATTTGTGTCTGCTCAGGCTTGTACAGTTTATTTTATGGAGCGTTGTTATCTGCAATATTTGCATAGATATGGTAGACTCACTATGACCGTGCAAATGTAGCCTATGTAGCCTATGCCTTCCGCGCCATTTAAAGATCTCATTAGGATGGCATGCGACATAAACAACAGCTCTGCCTTCTCAATTGAAATATTTGTGTATAAAAATTATTATGATTTATTTTCTGTTTCAAATACTGACGAAGAACAAGTAGAGATACTACGATGGGATCTAAGATGATGGTTCAAATGGTCACTGGATGTATAACTGGGTGAATGACGAATAACTCTGGAACGAATTTCATCCTGTATTCCGCATAATCGTAATCGTAAACTCGAAACTTCTACAGCGCCCACAAAAGCGAAGAGAACCAGCTTATTCACAGGCGCTCAATCAAAACAAAATCGATAGGCAGGGGGAGGGTCAAAATCCAGAGAGTCAGGCAGGCAGACTAAGGTGGATGGTGTTTGGTATTGAGACGGCGAGGTAGGCAGAGATAAGTGTTGGATTGAGGATAGGATTTGTCAAAAGGCAGTGTTTTCAGTTTCGGGTGAAAGACTTGTGGAGAGATAGCGAGAGGAGGAGCTTTGGTGACCTCGTAGGATGGGTCAGAGATTTGTCGTAGTTCTGGCGGAAGTTTGTTCCAAAGCTATGGCTATGGAGCGATTTGAAAATATTAGTGATGAGGTGACGGAAGGGCGGAGCAGTGTTAGGGAGGAGGAGGAGCGGGTTGGACGAAGTGGCTGGATCGTGAACAACTGACGAAGATAGGAGGGCTGGGAGGTTTGAAGTGTGTTGTACGTGAGTGATATGACTTTATATTCTAATCGTTCAGGAATTTTGAGCCTGTGGAGTTCGGTTTTCAGCCGTGAGTGGGAAGCAGAAGAGGAGAGTGCAAGCGGAGGGAAGTTGAGTTAAGAGGCAAGATACACGAGGATGAGCAAACTGGCGGAGGTCTTTTGGGAGTCCGTTCCAAAGAGCTGGCGCAGAATAGACTAAGGAGCGGTTGCAGAATTTCAGAGAGGATGAGACTGGAGGCCGGGGTAGAGAAAGGTATGATGATGAGCGAGTAGACCCAGGCGGTTGGATGGTGAATAGCTGGCGAATGTAAGAGGGTTTAGACGTTTGAAGGGCATTGTAGGTAAGAGATACTATTTTGTAATGAATGCGCTGAGGGACTTTAAGCCAATGAAGTGATTTCAGAACAGGGGTTATGTGATGGTGTTTGGGAGTTTTGGTGACTGCGCGGGCGAGAGCGTTCTGGACTGTTTGCAGGCGTTTGATTTGAGAAGCGTTGATGTTGTAAAAGATGGAATTACAGTAATCGAGTTTGGAATGGACAATTGAGGTGGCTATTGTGCATGCAGTCTTGTAATCAAGTATTGGGCGCAATCGACGAAGGTCACTGATGTGCATATAGCAGGTGCGAGATAGCTGGCTGTTGTGGTCGGAAAAGGTGAGGTTCTTATCGATGATGATTCCAAGATTGTGGACAGGAGAGGAGCAAGATGCGGGAGAAGCGAGATCGGTTGGATTATGATAGAATGGTCTATTGTGTCGAAGGCGGCAGAGATGTCTAAGAGGCTCAAAGAAGAGACTTGTTGACGGCTATCGCCATGACAAGTTTGTTGTATAGCGAGGCAAGGACAGTTTCGGTAGAGTGATGCTTGGTGTAGGCAGATTGAGACGAGAGAGGACAACCCGTTCCGAGAGTTTGAATAAGAAAGAGAGATTTGATATTCGACGGTAGTTGGAGAGGAGTTCTTTGTCAATAGATGGTTTTTGAGAAGTGGTTTGACAACAGAGTCTTTGAAAAGTAAAGGAAAAGTACCAGTCGATAGAGAGAGATTGATGATTTTGGTTACAGTAGGTGATGGTCAACCGAGGATGCTGAGATGTCTAATCTGTCTGGAGTAGTGTAAAGGATGAACAATAGGGGCCCGAGAACAGAACCTACAAGAGTGAAGACCAGCTAAGAGCCGGATTCTAGTCAGGCAAGGCAACCTGCATTGTATTATATTTTCAGAAATCTTCCCTCCAGCACGCATATAAACATTTGCTGGAGCCCATATGAGTCCTATGAGAGTCATAAATCGTAATCATAATCGTCATCGCAAACTCCAAATTTCTACATAGCTACTCTAAAGCTAAGTACAAAGCATCAGATTATTTACGAGCACCGCATCGAATCAGAGGAATTGTTCAGAGTTCGATGTCCGAGTTCGGTTGCAAGAGATAGGAGGCACAGCGGCAGGAAAGGCGGGTATCGTTGAGAACGAGAGAGCTTGGTAGGCAGCGGATCGGTTGGATTCAGGTAGGAATTCTTGTAGAGGTGAGACTTTAATTTGGAATGGATAGCCTGTGGATTGATAAGTAGAGGATTCTGAGGCAGATGACGGCTAGTGAGTGGCGCAATAGGTGAAAGGAACGGAGCAGCTTCGGAATTCAGGGTATACAGGTCATTCCAGAGTTGAGATGTAGTGTGGCATATGGCTTGTTTGGAGAACCTGAGGCAAGTAGTGACTGGGGCGAGAGAGAGTGAAATGGTAGGAGAATCGGGTAGATCGGGTTGGCTGGATGGTGAAGAGTTCTCGAAATTACTGTGTAATAATTGTAGGGAGTTATAGGTTAGCGATAGGACTTTGAAGCGGCTGCGCGGACGGAGTTTAAGCCAATATTATTATTAGTGTTTCAAGGACGGGAGTGATATGGCGACGCATGGGTGTCCTGGTGACAGCGCAGGCAAGTGAATTTTGGATGAGTTGGGCGGTTTTGAGGCGAGGAAAAGGAAATTCCAGTAATTAAGCTCGAAGTGAACAATTGAAGTAGCAATAGTAAGCGGACGTCACGAATACGCAAGAAGCAGGTGTGCGAGTTTTTGGAGAAGAGAGTTAACGTCTTTGGAGAGGCGTCTTAGATTGCAAGAGCTGGAGTGGATATGTTACGAGTAATACTTTTCGTAGTCGAGATCCAGCTTCCATCTGGTCTGAAAGAACGAGTGCCCTGGTGCCAAAATCTGGCCGAGAGGATGTGTCTCCCTCGAGTTGTTATCATCACTGTCTTCACCACGTCCAGCGTGAGCAGCTTGGTCTTCATGTTTTGTAATAAACATGCGCTGACCTTTGAAGTTTACGATCTCTCTCTCTTGAGAATTGATGCAGCAACTAATAAAACAATAAAATTATGTTTTATATTTTTATAATTTAAACGTAACTGACAACTTTTAAAGGGCCATATTCAATGCATAAAGCATTAATCATGGATGCTTCTACACAAGTAAGTATGTAAGTGTATCCTTTATTGAAAAACCAACTGCTAATCGCATTTTGGTGCACACAGGTCATCAAATAGATTTTAAAAAATTAAGACTGGAGTCTGAAATGACAGTCCTTTGGCTAAACCTAGAGCAATATGCAAACCCAGATAACAATAATATTGACATTATGATTCGGTACAATACATGCACATATAATATAGGCCTACACAAGACAGACTACTGTGGATAAGAAAACCAAAAGAGTTTAATTTTTGTGCCCTTAATAATAATCATTATAATTAATAATGAATTTTATGACGTTTTAGTGTCTAATGCACAATACAGCAACAGATGGCGCACCAAAAGCAAACTGCAATCATGCCAATATATCCAGATGATCAGTCTAACAAGACAGAGGCAGCCTGTGGTACTGAGGCAGCCTGTGGTGGATAAGCATAACAGAAATTGCAACAGGCAATGAATATCAGAGCCCTAGCCCGGCAAATGAGAAAGCTTGGGCACCAAGTATTGTTTTATTTCAGGTTATGACAAGATTCAAAGAGTCCAATGATATGCATGTGCATATCATTGGACTGTAGTCATTATCTTGTAACTTATGAAACCTTTTAAACTATTGCACTATACATAAGCCAACGACGTACTAAAGCCAAGCCAAGATCAGGTCAAAATCCAGATGACTAGTCCAACAAGATGGTGGGTAAGCAACTAAGCATAATACAATTGCAATAGACAACGAATATCAGAGCCTTAGGCCATCAAATGAGAAAGCCTTGTAACCCTGTACCCTTCTAGATTAGGTTATAACGCAATTCAAGGTGTTCCATGACAAACATGTGCAATATTTACGAGGCTAAGAAGAAATACATAATTTGACGCGTAAAGCTTTCATCACTGGGATGTAATAATTATAAGGTCTGATGAAGACTGGCTGACTTTCTTAGATACATATACGGGAGTATAATGATTTGCACCAAGGTGCGGTTGGCAGTTGGTTTATTAAGGATATTCTCACTTACTTACTAACTTAATTGACGTGAAAACGTTTATTGTCAGTATGCTATATACTTTTAACTGTGTTAATAAGATGTATGTACACCAAAGTGCTATTAGCAATTGGTTAATAAAGAATATATTTACTTACTTACTTACTTACCATCACTAAATATGCTTTGGTTAGTTCTTGTGGAATTTGACTGACAAAGATCTTCCGGTTGGAAGAGGAAGACTGTTCTTTCTTTTCTTTCGGAATATTTCTTCTTTCATTTGCTTTCTCCACGTGCCTTGCAATAATAAGCTCCATTCCTTTGTAAACCACCGAGCCATCATATATCAAAAGAGTGGCATCTGAAAGAACAACAAAGAACTTGAAAACTACTATATATAAAATATTAAAATTTTCAAGCTTAGAAAATGATAACATCATACAAGATCATAACTTCATAAGAGTTAATAATATTATTAAATTAAAATATGGCAACAGAACAAACTTAATCTTAAATGACATGGATAATTGGTAGCCTACAACTGTTGCTCTTCACCGCGATATCTGTACTTTGGACTTCAGCACAGGGCACAACCGCTGGTCAAATGAAGTGAAAGAATAGTCAGAAATCGAAGTCCACTTTTATTTTACTCAAATATTAGTAATCGTAATTGTAATCGTAATCTGGAGATTTATACTGTACCCAAAGAACGGCCAAGTTGTGGAAACCAGCTTATTCACATGCGCCAAGTGAAAATAAAATTGGTAGGGTCAGGTTCGATTCCTTGCTAAGATCCCGAAGTCAGACAGTTAGACAAACGGTCATAGGGCTATGGTGGTGGTGTTCAGAACTGAATCAGCGAAAGATATATCAGGGGAAGATGCAGAATCAGGATAGATTTTTCCTTTGAAAAGAGTGATTCCAGTTATGAATAGTTAACATTAAGTAAAGGGATTAACATTTCCAAATGCAAACCATCATAGGCGCCGACTCCTTGGGAGCCTTGGGTGCCAATGCGCCCAGAGAGAAAGTTCAGTGGGTGCCTGGCACCCAGAAGAATTCAGACCTTAAATTCAAATTTTTTACATTATATTACAGTAATCTCACAACTTGTGAAGCAGTAAGGTTGCACAATTATGTCAGTCACCATCACGTGAGTTTCAAATACTTTTTCTAATTTTTTCACGGGGACTGGGGTAGAACCCAGGCAGTGGCACCCAGAGACAAACCCAAAAGTTGACGCCTATGCAAACCATAACGCACAGCATTTTGCACTTTGACATCCTGGTCCGAGTTCTAAATGTCACCTACAGAAAGGTAAGTAAAGTAAACCCACTTGTTTACATGCATCTACAGACACGTATCAGAGGTTGAAGGATCTTTTGGTTTTAGCACATTATATGACAACAGTAACGAGACAACAGCATGCTTTTTTACACTCTAAACTGATACAAGTACTAGTATTGGAGACCATCTTCAATATGAGTACCTCATAATTTCGATGCAAAACAGGAACCTACTTACCAACCGCAAATTGGTGAACGGCTGAGTTAGCCAAGATGGCCTGGTATTTCATGGATTATCACTCATCCAGTGAGCCTATACAACTTTCACATAATCATTACAGACACATTTACACGTACCATCTGAATTTTTGAATGTGGCAACTGCGGTGTTGCGGTTCTGATTGTGGTCGATACGTTCAATGTTACCTCTGGTACATTTCTCCAACAGCATCGTAAGCTCATACACTGTCATTCCAGGTGGAATTCCGCTGACATCAACCATTCTGCTAGAAACTGGTGATGCCTGTTCTTGTTTCTGACTCTTGGTTGCTTATTCTGCAGACTGACTCTTGGTTGCTTCTTCTGCAGAGGTGGTAATGGCAAATCGGTCATCTTTGTAAACTAGATCTTCTTTATGGATAAGTGCCGTTGCAACTGAAAGAAACATTCGTCTATTTTATTCCAGCTTTTGCAAACATAATTTAAAATCTTTGAACTTCTAGACTTTTTGAGACGCTGTCATACAACACAATTTGTCAAAATAACAATGCACTAGACATCAATCGATGGTGATATGCTATCCAGATATGCAAAACAGACATTTGTGATAATACAGAAGGATGAGACTGAAATTCATCACTCCATCTTGATTAAATTTTGTCTGCGGCAAGTCTGCAACAATGGAAAGGGCGCTTATAATTATAAAGCGTCTGTTATAACTAACTACACATTAAGTTGTAATATAGGCACATTCTATAACTGATACTTCAGTCTTAGCTGCGCTTCTTAGCCTCAGCTCCGAGAATACAATTCTGCATAGGCCTACAGCCAATCAATACAAGTCGTGTCTCACCTAATGTTTCAAATAAACCTTAACAGAATTTCACAAGTTCACACAAGCATTGTAGAGAAATTCTGTTTTGAACGGAATTGCATGAAAGATTACGTACATTGAGTGACTGCAATAGATGCGAATGCCCCGGAAAGTTTTGCTAATGATACAGGGAGATTGATTTGTGTGAGCAAAGTGCTGATGCTAATGGTAGATTAGCAGGTAGAGTGGAAAATTAAACAAGGTCTTCATCGGGCCTCAACAGTCAACAACGCTCAATTTATTACGTCAATTAAGTTTAATGACACTAGTTGCTCACCTGTAGCTTCAGTTTCAAACTTTATAATTCGATCTGGTGTCTGAGTTACTGTTAATTCGCCCACTATGTTATTAGATCTGCATTGCTTCAAGATATTTTCAAAGCTTGAAGGTCGGAAGGCAACTGTATTACACCGAAAGCGATCTCCGCTGCAGTTGGATGGTACGTTTTCCAACTCATTTGCTCTCTTCTGCAGTTGATCGGCAGCTTTAATATCTACAGGTGACCCTCGGGAAAGAAGTTCCACAGAATATCTAGCGTAGCTCTCAATCATTACTCTGAATCTTTCTACGTCCTGTTTTGTGATTTCAATTGCTTTTAGGTTATGTTCCCTCACGGACTGCAACTTCTGGACCAATACTTCTGAATGCTGGTCAATTAACTCTTTCAGTTTAGTTCCGTTGTCGCGAATAGTTTCTTCTGTTTTCGAAATCTGTTGTGTAAATTCTCTTTTGTATGATTGTGCTAAGTTTCTGTCCAATTTCTCCACATTCTGGAAGTCTGTTGGTCACTTTTTTCAGGTCTTCCTTCAGGCGCTCCGTAAAATCTCCAGCAGCTTTTTCAACATTTATACATCTGTGGGACTGGTGACTCTCAACACAGCAGATTAAACAGATGGCGATGTTATCGTTGTAGCAGTACATCTTTATGAGCTCCTTAGGATGACGGTCACAGTAGCTGTTGCGTAAGTTAAAGTTTTGTGCGTTTAACTTGATTCCAAGATCAACGACTTTATGGTTTTGGCTGAACTTTGTTTTCTTGTGAGATTTAAAGCAGCGTTCACAAAGAACTTGTTCACAATCAACACAATACATATTAGCAACAACTTCTTCCCCTTCAGGGCAAATATTACACATAGGCCTAGCTTCATTTTCAGTTGTCATTGACAATTTGCCAATCTCTACCATGTTTCCAATCAAGAAATTATTTGGCAAATTGCATAAACCCCCATCTGGAATTGCAAATTCAGTTCTACAAATTGGACAGGTAATCTGATCTCCAGGTTTCTTATCTTTCCCATAGGTTTCCAGACAACGTAGACAGAACGTGTGAACACACGGAAGAATTTTTGGTTTTGTGAAGATCTCTGCACAAATTGAACATTCTGTCATGTCGCCAATTTTGTCCTGAACTAAGCTTTGTCGACTCTTAGCCATCGCAGAAACTACAAAAGCACAATCAACTCAGATAAGGTAGAAACTCGTAGGATAACAGATCATACCATAATACAATGCTGTAGGTATGAATATTACACGATTCTGTATAGGCCTAATCTTTAGCCGATTTGATTGCTTTTTCAGGTTTGTACATTTATTTTATCGCTTTGAAAGTATTGTAAACGTTTTAAGCATAAACACACGCCTTAATAAATGTACAAGCGTAAATGCAGGCATGCAGGTTTTTCTATAGCAACGGCATGGCCTCGACCATGAATTGAACGGGTGAAATCCTTTATCATCTCTGCCCGTTTTAATGGGTTCCAGGTCATTTGAGGTCCTCAAGTAGGGACGGTCTCATAACCATCTAGGTGCGATTTGAAATGCAGTAGTAGTTTTATTTATGCCCAAAAAGATTCCTACGTGGAAAAAGATTTTCTATCGATTCGAAAAACACGACTTGTAGGAAGCACATAATATATTATAGCCTAGGCCCATAGTCCTAAAATACACACAAGTCTCATCGTGCTATTCAGAAACTTGGTCTAGAACGTCTGTGTGCATAATCATCTCAACAACACGCCAATCATAGAGACTTACCACAGCACAGTGTGACGGTGTACGATTGGTTAGAGCGCTCGGCCTGTAATGGGGAGAATACGGGTTCGAGTATCCACTTACGGGTTAATGACTGTGCAGGCCTAGGAACCTCGAGCAAGTCCTTCACTCACAATTGCTTAGCGTAATCGAAAATACAGTTGTAATTGTATAATATTGTATAGCTGTTTCAGATCAGCCTTAAATATCGTCATTAAGGTTGCGATTGAAAATTTCCAGCCGTTTTGATAAAGGCTTGAGTTGCTTTTACTTTCGATTTCAATGCGTAGGTCATCAACAAGCAATCCAATAATTTAAATCTATGTCTACTGGCCAAAAAAGTAACCCCTTAAGCCTTTTTGTTTGATCCTTATTTTAAATATATAGGTTACAGATGGAAGGATCAGTGGTACAGTAGTTTACCGGTTTTCGATACCGTAATGTATGCACAAAATCGCCTGTAAATGAAACGTTGTCACCAGCAAGAACAAATATTTCGATCCAAGCATCTGTTATTACACGGAGGTCTACACAGATATGTGACGCATGTAGGCCTACAGAGCTCATTCTGAGTGTATGTAGGCTATTGATTTACACCAATTTTACTTTTGTTTAATATTAATATTGTGTTTCAAAATGATTAACAGATAAACTGAGCATAAGGGTTCTTAAGCAACTGCACAAGTAACAAATGGCAAAATTAACGCGGCTTACCGATAAGCTTATTCGTCGATGAATGCTCAAAATCGTATGTATCTGAACGTTTTCACCATCAAAAACAACTTTTGCGGATCCGCCGTTAACGCCTGTACATAAATTTCACAGAGGCATACACAGAAATGTGACGCATCCAGAAACCCAATACCACGTGCACAGTCATGTTGAGTGATAACAATTTGTTTCTGCTCATGAGTGTAAAGTTCATTTTATGGAGCGTCGTTATCTGAAATATTTTGCATAGATGTCGTTGACCTATGACCATGCAAAGAGGCCTATAGCCTACGCATACCTTTCGCGTCATTTAAAGACCTCAATAGGATGTCAGGCGAAATGAACAGCTGCCTCTCAATTGAAATATTTTGAATATAATTATTATGTGTAAATTTCTGTTTAGTGACGAAGAACAAGTAGAGATCTAAGGTGAAGTTTCAAATGGTCACAGGGCACTGGATGAATAACTGTGGAACGAATTTCATCCTGAATTCCGCACATGAATATTCTCAGTTCTTCCTCCTTTGGTGTGATAAGTAGAGGAGCCTGCGTCAGGTGACGGTTGCTGAGTGGCGATATTAGTGAAGGAACTGAGAATTTTTGAAACTAAGAGTAAAGTTCGATTCAGAGTCGAGGTGCAGTATGGGATATGGATCGATTGGAAAATTTGAAGCGAGTAGTGACACAGGGACGAAAGAATGTGAGATAGGAAGAGGGTGGAGTAGAGTGGTGTGACTGCGTGATGAAGAATTAATGAATGTACTGTGGCTGAGAGTATTGCAGGGATTGTAGATCAACGATAGGACCTTTAAGTGGATGCGCTCCGTGATTTTCAGCCAGTGGAGTGAATTAATGAAGGGAGTGGTATGGTGATGCCTGTCTGCTGGGGAAAGAGAATTTAGGGTGAGGCGTCTAATTTGCGTGGATCCGAGGTTGAGGAAAATGCAATTACAGTAATCAAACTTGGATTTGACAATGGAGGTAGCGATAGTGGAAGCCGTTTAAAGTTCAAATACGGCGGAGGACACGAATATGCAAGAATAATACGTTCCATGTTGTCTGATGCTAGAATGTTTCATCATTGTGAACTATCGATCTTAGGCTATAGTCTTTCATCTTTCTCCTCTAATACTTTTCATGTTGTTTGATTCTAAAATGTTTCATCATCCTACCTGAATCATCGATCTTAGCTCATCAAATTGTTTTATCAGGAGCTTCGACAACATTACAAAAAGTAGTGTATTTGTTAATATTAGCCTAATGTTGTTGATACTCTGGTATTAGATTTATTGCTTTGATGAACACGAAGACATCGTCTATGGAAATATCTCTAGCAGGTTGTGATTCTGTTAGACTCATTCTTCTATTTTTCGTATAACCTGTGAGGGTGTTTTAGGCTGTTGGTTACTCCTTGGTTTCATAAACAAAAGATTAACAAAAGCAACCAGGTTATTTTCTCTTTTTTCTGTCGGTGGACAACAACCCAATAATTTGTCAACGAGGAGGCCTTGAAGATATATTTTAACGACTTCTTCGACATAAGTCATCAAGATGCGTTGGTAATGATGAAAATTGAAGAAGATTAGGCATTCTTGTTGGCACATAGGGGGAAGGGACGGAATGATTACTGGAGTTGATTTTTCACGGACGAATGGTTAACCATTACAGAAGTGACACAAATGGATCAGCCCTTGCACATTTATCAATGCCATGTTTATATGTATTTTATATTATTTAGAGTTAGCAGTCGCTAACGTAATCTCTAAAGCACTACTTTAAATTTAAGCGTTTGGCATCAGCTTATTAACGAGCGCTGTGTCGTGTCCAGAATCCAGAGAGGTTCCAAGGTAGTAGAGCATCTTATTGGAATAATTGAAAACGACTTTCCAGATCCTCATAAAAATGCCTAAAGAGAGATAATATGCGACTAAACTAGCACCTTTTGCGGAGTATGTGTTTCAACGAATTAAGGCACACAGATAACAATAATGTCAATAAGGTCCAACTTGTTGCTGCTGCAATGTATCACTACAGTATATGAAATGGATGACTAATTCAGTTACAAGGAGGTAAGTAGGCATACGTAAGTAAGTATGTATGTAAGTAGTTTATTCACAATCAAAAATAAATAAATCAAAATTACAGTACAAACTTTTACACTTATAATAATTATATACTACTCGGTGGTGCTCTACCGGTGAAGTCTCATGGGACTCATCTCGCCGGTCATCCAAACAATACTAACTAGAAGATTATAATAATGAATACACACGTTTCAACAGAGCTAATTAACAAACTCGTCTCGCGACCATTATTTGTTAACATTCCATCCTTAAATTATTTCACTTTGTCCCGCTGGGAAAAAACGGTTCCGCGACAACTCGTCGAACGACATTTCGTATAACGACACTTCGTCGACGACAATTCGTCTAACGACATTTCGTCTACCAGTGTATATGTATCAATTACGGCTAATCAACAGAGGCCGCTTTCGTATAGTTTCGCTAAAGCGTGCTATATATTCTCAGGAATCCAGCTTCTAATTACTGACAAGATTATTTTCATCAATCCAGCTTCTATTGAATGGAAACCTTTTTCATCCATGCATCCAGGTTGATTTCCAGGTTCTATTTACGGTGAAAATTATTTCGATCAATCCAGCTTCTATTTCAACACAGGAATGTTTTCATCAATCCCACTTCTATTTCGTGAAACAGTTTTTTTCATCAATCCAGCTTCCACTTTAAAGTGACAACATCAAATAACTTAGTAGACGAAATGTCGTTCGACGAAATGTCGCTCGACGTCGTCGACGAAGTGTCGTAGACAAAATGTCGTTCGACGAGTTGTCGTGACACCGGAAAAAACACATACAACTTAAGAGTACTTTAAAACCTTCGAACAAGTCACACTTGTGACAACCATAGTACTATATGCACATTACTAAACTGAAGCCTCGTTCTACAAAAATTGTAGTCCCTGCCCCTAGTTATCACCTGCAAACACAAGGAATTAATCAAGTACAACTTTGGCATACGTTTAAATCTTCAAATTGGAGTAATGTTTCTAATATGATAAGCAATAGTCGATGATTTCTATAGCAAAACGTTATTACATTATACAGTGTGGGCCAGCATAAATGCACCGACTTTGCATGCATATAACTCAGCCAAATTCTGTACATTATTTATACTTAATGCGTCAAATTAAAGATAATTCATTATAGTATTAAGATACAAACACATTTGTTATTGCAGCTTTATCCTACATGATGTAGATCGTGACATAACAACAGTCAACGTTTTTGCAGTAACTACGGCTAATAAAAAAAATCATGACAATTTTAACAGTAATTGCAAAAAAATTAAACCATTATAGCCAGAAATTGTACTGCACAGCAAAATTAATTATTAATTAGGAGTTGCAGTCTTTTCTAATCAAATGAATATTCAATGTGTCTACCACGTGCTGCAAAAGGGACACACGAGCAGTGTTAGCGGGTGTGCGCGCTGGCGTACCGATTCGCGTGGTTTACTACGCGAAGTTCCTTTTTCATCAATTTTCCGTTTCAGACGATTTAACGTATTTTTATTTTATCCTATGTTAGGAAACTCTTTAATCATTTGAAATGCATCAAATTCCGTATCAAGTCGAAACTTTCTCAAATTCGGATCAAAACTTGATAAACTTGATCAACGGCGCCATATTTCGACACTAATGACAACAAAATATGGTAGCTAGCGCTGTTCCAAACATATTCTTAAAATTTGAACTTATGTCAGTTCGACTTTTTCAAGGCTAATACTAGAGTGAAATATCTTTAATTTGACGCATTAAATATAAATAATGTACAAAATTTGCCTGAGTTATATGCATACAAAGTCGGTGCATTTATGCTGGCCCACCCTGTATAGTTTGGCCCTTGATCTTTGGAAATTGTCTCCTGATGCATCAACATCTTCTTTGTAAACTGGGGGTAAACATCTGGTATTTAAGATAAATTCCAGAGATAACGCTACAAAATGCTGCCTTTCACAAAATCACTTTTATGGTAGTTACCCACAAAGATCTAGTAATTTAACAAACATAAAGTCAGTCCACTTTAAAGCTAAACTCTCAAACCACAATATTATGAAATTCACAAATAACTGCACAATTTAAAACTCACAAACAGCTTACAAATTTGGGTCTCTATTTTAATATTTTAGAAGAATTTCATAAATGAGTAATTGAATTAGTAAGCGAGCGTGCAAAAGATTTATTAAATAAAATAATTAATCAAACTATTTTAACTCCAGGATCTAAAATACTGATGACTTCCAATCTCCTTCTCTTCTTGTTGTTGATGATGTTCGTCACTCACTTCACCTGCGCCACCAAAGCGTTTGTGCTGAGGTTGAACGCTGCATTGACTCCTTTTGATCCGCAACAGGTTCTGGTTTAGATGGTCTTGATATCAAAAGCTTGTGTCTCCAGTACCTTAAACTGCCTTTGTCAATCAACGACTCTGCAACTGTAATTGAACAGAATCGATGGGCATGCAGAACATAACATAACTGATATATGTCTAGATATAATAACGGATATGATCAAATGTTTATAGTTTACGTAATTCATATAAATTGTGTTATATAACTAGTTTATAAATATGACTAAATATTGTAGTTGTCTAAGTGCCACATTCCTGACAGAACTACTTCAAATTCACATGAAAGCCGGAGAGAAAAGTCACTTATGCATCAAGAGGCTTAAACACTGCAAAATCTGCTAAATCATTTAAGCCCAAAATATTTCAATTATCTCGATAATCATCGCAATTTGTATTGCCTGATTCTAGTGGCACACTGAGGGAGGAATAATAATTATTTGCCTTAAACGAAGTGTAATGTCATTATAGCACACTTGTTTCACTGTCTCTACAAAACTATTATCATGTTAAGGGCCACCATCTAGTGACCAAGCATCAATCGATGGCGCTGATCAACTGCGTTCTGACAATGTGTTAATGAATAAACGAAGATTCTATTCTAAGTCCCTGGGGAGGCTGTTACAATGCGAACGCTCTAACCAATTGACTACCGTGTCCCAAACTACTCAGAAACTTCACGGATGCGCCCTGAACAGAAAGGTTCAAGCTGCATCCATTCCAGACAAGACTGACACTTTCAGATATACTTTAAAGTGTACCAGTCCATATTAACTACCTTCTGGATCTTTGAATGTTATAACTGCGGTTCCTTTTGCTTGGTCATAAACAATGTTGTCAATATAACCTCCACCATTCCTTGTATTCTCAAATATCATCTCCAAAGTGTCGTTTGAAACATCTGACGGAATGTTGCTAACTGTAATCGTTCGATCAGAGATCGATGGCTGTTCCTTTTCAATAGTAGGAACATTGTTTGGTTTCCTGCTAGAGAAAGTTCTTTCGCTTCTGTCCCTTTCAAGATGCCTAGTAATCGCTAATCTTGATCCCTTGAAATACAAAGTTCCCTGATGCACCAGTCTCTTTGCAACTGGAAACAAACACAAACACAAACATTAGATATTTTTAGACTGGTGTCAGCACCTAGTACTTAAAATACAGTCCAGAGATAGCACTACAGATTGTTATATTTCCCCAAATGCCTTTGGTAATGACGCACAGCGAGCTAGCAGTTTTACAGCATGAGAAATAACATAAAGTAGCCTACTGTTAAATTCAAAAATCATTTATGTAAAATATCACAACAAAGTGAACGCTTTATAAACCTCAAACAACCTACGAATTTGTGCTTCTGCATAGACCTCTTTCAGAATCCCCATATATAAATGCTTTGAATGCATGAATTAATAATTCAGAGTGAATGGCCACTGTGAAGTATGAAAATAAAAAAATGAAATATCGCACCTGAGTAGAAACTTTGAAGCTTTGTGAGCTATCTATATCTTCATAATGAATGAATGAATGAATGAAATACCGATTGAGTGAATGAACGAGTGAATGAATGAATACTTTACCTCCTGGATCTGACAAAGTGATAACTGCTGACCCTTGTCCTTTCTCGTAGACACTATTCGTCACTTCACTTCCGCCACCAAAGCGTTTGTTCTCAATTATCATCTTAAGAGTTTCTTCAGCCATATCTTTGGGTATGTTGCTAACGTCAATGGTCGCACCCTCACAGAACAAATCTTTGTGTCTTGTCGCGTTTTCCGCCGGAGTTACATTCAGTTGTTCACATGAGGATGGATGTTGCAGTGACCCCGAAACATCCTCAACAGGCTCTGGTTTTGATGGTCTCGAAATCACAAACGTGTGATTCTTGTATTTTATACTGCCACTGTCAATCAACGCCTTAGCATCTGCAAATAAGTAAGTAAGCAGACTATAATTATTTGCACATGACAGGCGCACATGCATTGCATGGACCTTTTACAGAACGACTAAGCAGATCACAACACAAGCAAGCAGGAACGATATGCATGCGAAACGAAATAGGCTATAACTAAAACATACATCGTTTTACTAAACTGCATCAAAATCACACATAAATCAGGTTTCGGCTTAAGTATATATATAATTATATAGCAGAGCAATAATTATTGTGCGCGAAGGACTTGCCCACGGCCCCTAGTTATTATGATAAACTTCGCCTGCGAACCTGTACTGTCCAGCGACTTACATGACTTTTCGCAAACGTATCTTAACCAAGCGTTTGGCCTTATACCTTATCCAAATACTTATACAGGCTATGACCCTTAGTTGAAATAGCCCTACTTGGGGGGCAGAAAAATCAATTTTAAGAGTGTATACCTAAAAATACATCGCTTTACTAAACTGCATCAAAATTACACATAAATCAGGTTTCCGCCCAGAAAGTATATATTCCTTTATTAGAACCAATCAGGCTGGCAAACCGCAGCTCAGTACATACAAGTTAAATGCATTAGTATAAGAAAAAGAAAAGAGACATTGGGATCACCGATTATAGGGTTAAGATCTCGAAACGAAAAGCTAGTCCGTACGCATACTTAGCAACAGTTAACTTTAAAGATTTCGAAAATACTGATTAAAGTCTGCATTCGTTGTTCGGATTATGTTCCAATATATTATTAATTCAGTAATCGCCAAAGTCTTAGCTAATGACCAAGCATCAATCGATGGCGCTGAGCAATTTCAGGTGAAGGGCTTGCCCAGGGTTGAAGGTCCATACACAATTAAAAGCGTCTGAGGGAAGGCTCGAACCCATACTCTCAGCGTTACAATGCGAGAGCTCAACCAGTCGGCAACCGTGTTTTAGCAATTTGCATGAAGAATGTCACACCACGAACCCCAGAGGCAAGTCACTTATGCGTAAAGGTTTAAGCTGTGCCAAATCTAAATGTAATGATGCAAAAATCTATGCATTAAATCTATGACCGTCGCATACATGTACTGCATGGTCCTAAGGGTTAATGTCCAGTCATTTCGTATGGACTTAACAGTTTTTGGAAATGAGCCCTTCAATTAGAAACAAGTGACATTCTGTCATCGCCAGACATTGCCCCTACCGAAACTACTAGAAGCCTCACGGATACGTCTTAAGCTGGAATGATCAAGATGCATTCATTGTAGAGCAGATTGATACTTAGAAATCTAAGTTTAAATGTATCAGTACATAACACGCCTTTGGTAAGATTGTGAAGGTTGCCCAAACGTGAAATATATGAACAGTTAAGAAAATATTCTTACGTTGTGATTCCTTGATGGTAAGAAGAGCTCTGCCTCCTTCTAGCATCTCTACCTGAGCTACCTCAACACCTGCAATGCCACAGCATCTCCTGTTTTCGAATATCATGGCCACTAGATTATGTGTAGCAGTGTCAGGTATTCCTTGGACCGCAATCACACAGGGATCCCTCACAGGTGATTCTCCCCGGAACGATTCTTCAAATTTCCCCACGAGTTTTTCATTCAGTTTCCCCTTGCGTTCTTCTCTGCATTCTGAAAGTTCTGATTCACGTTCATCTATGATTCAGAAAAATAACCCAGAGCTTTACCAATACAACACTAACACAGGTTTAATGCATTAATGGAAATGGATCTCAATAATGTTCAGATATAATAAATTAATCAATATACTCAGCCACACTAACTAAAATTTAGAACTACTCACACATAATAAGCTTCATCCTAAACAAAATATTTATTACATTTCATGTTGCACTTGTAGCCACTGGACATTGGCCTTGTTCTAAACTTCATTGTCAGACAGATAAATTGTGCTAAAGGCATTGGAAAGATACTTACTTAAATCCCTTTTGGACACGTTGGACACTCACCAGAAGCATGCTCCTGGGGTTGATAGGTTTTTGCGTTCGGTTGTAACGTATAGGGCAACAACAATAATTGGTATTCCTCTTCTTCATCATGTTCTTTCTCCACCTCTTCCTGTTGTTGTCATTGTTGTTGTCGTTGTTGTTGTTGTCGTTGGTGGTGGCGTTCTTCTACATCCTCTTCTTCTTCTCTTATTGTTATTATTATGATCAACATCATTATCATTATCGTCATATTCATCACCATCATCATCACAATAATAAGAATTATTATTATTATTATTTGAATATTGCTTACCCGATGTCTCTTTTAGAAATGTCAAACGCCGATGTGACGGCTGAGTTACAGTCAGTTCACCAACTGCAATATTTTTTCCATATTCTCCCAAGAAGTCCACAATGTTTGAAGAGTGGAAAGAAACGGAATCACAGCGAAAACAATCACCACTGCAGTTTGCTGGCAACATTTCCAACTCACGTCCTCTAGTTAGCATTTGATTGGCAGCTCTACACACATCAACAGGTGATCCTCGGGCGAGAAGCTCCTCTGAATATCTAGAATAGCTGTCAATCATTACTTTAAATCTGGCGACATCTTGTTTTGTGATTTCAAAGGCTTTGAGGTTTTGTTCTCTCAGTGATTTCAAATTCCGAACCAATATTTCTGTGTGTTGGTCTATTAACTTCTTCAGTTGAGTTGTTGCGTCACGAATACCTTCTTCAGCTTTAAAAACCTCTTCTTCAAATTCTTTCTTGCATTTATCTAGTTTTGTTGCAACTTCTTCACACTGAGGAAGTCTGTCTGCAACTTTTCTCATGCTGTTTTTGAGCAGTTGTGTAAATTCTCCAGCAGCTTTATTGACATTTACACATCTGTGAGACTGGTGACTTTCAACACAACAGACTAAACAGATGGCGACGTTGTCTTCGTAGCAGAACATCTTAATCTGCTCTCCTGGATGATGGTCACAGTAGCTGTTACGTAAGTTAATTTCTGGTGCATTCAGTTGACTTCCAAGTTCTACGATTTGGTGATGTTGACTGAACCTGGATTTCTTGTGGCCGTTACCACAACGGGTGCAAAGGTTTTGTTCACAGTCAACGCAATACAATTTAGCCAACACTTCATCATCTTGGGGACATAAAGCACAAAGTTCTTTGTTCTTTTGAGTCATTGTCAGTTTTCCAATCTCCACCATTTTTCCAATAAAGAAATTACTTGGTAGATTAGAGAAACCTCCATCCGGAATGTGGAATTCTTTCCTGCAAATTGGACAGACCATTTGATCGCCCGGTTTCTTTTCCTTTCCATAGCTTTCCAGGCAGTGTAAGCAGAATGTATGTACACACGGAAGAACTTTAGGATTTGTGAAGATTTCGGTACAAATGGAACATTCCGTCACATCAGCAATTTGATCTTGAACCGAACTTCGATGAATAGCAGCCATTGTAGAACTACAGCACAATTATAGCGATTTACAAAGTGGATTCAAATAAAGACTAGCTAATTGCACTTTGTGGGAAAATATATCAGGCAGAAAATATATCATATAGCAAATATAACAAAGACCTTTTGGGGCAGTTATATTTAATGATAAGAAGAAGACTTATGTTTCATTATCGTACCGAAAAAATAAAAGATATCATATAACAAATAATTCATTACACACCGGTAAGTAAAACAATATCTTGAGTTGAAGTTACAGATTCTTCCTGTGAAAAGACACTGTCACTATGTGATAAACGGGACCTTAAACGGCGTGTCGCCCATTCAAACGGGCAACGATGGCGAAAGATGTAGCCTATGTAGGTATAGTAGTCCTACAAGAGAACACTTACTATAGCGAATTTTGGTGCTTTATGTCCCGAAGGAAGGCGCTGTACCTATTGCTATCTAACAGAGCTAAACAAGTGCATTTTAAGACAGCAAATGTATTCTGCACATGCAGCGTCACTTCATTGAAAAAGTGTAGGGTCATGGCCACGGTCGCTATAGAAAATGGATACATATATAATTATGTTTTCATTTTATAGGCTATGACGCATCTGAGTTTCCATCCTTTCAATTAGCCTAGACCATTTCTCCTTTCACTTTCGAATTCAGTGTTTTAGCGTTACGTTATGAAAAATCAATCTCATGGCTTTAACATTAATTCCTAGTTGTTCTTGTCTAAACTATCAATGACAGCACAAATTTAACTTACCGATACTATCTGATACGAAAGAAAAAATTATCTATGGCGTGAAGAGTTTGAATAGCCAAAATAACGTATGTCGACTCGACCTCTAAGTCCAGACCTCAATTTGCGCAAACACATAAACAGAAAATTTACGTAGGCCTAGTCACAACAGGTATGCGGCTTAATACGTATGCGGAAATTGGATTCTATTTTTATTGGCGGATCCAGGAGTAGATAAAAATGAGGGACATTTTCTATGCTCGAGGACTCCGCCACTGATTGCACTCTGCCAGTGCTAGTCCCAAGCCTGGATAAAGGAGGAGGGCGACGCTAATGATCTTTGTTATCACACAGTGTCGTTAAACTGACACTACATCACATCTGCTCGAGGTTCTGAATGGTGACAGTTCTCGACGATTAACGTTAGTGATCGAGCTCTTTGAGGATAAAAGACAATTAAATTTCCTTCCGAGAATTTCTTAGGACCATTTTATGATCCTCTAGATATTGCAGAAAGATTCAGTGTTTGAAGTTGACAAATTTCTGTAAACGGCCTTTTCTTACTGATTAACCCATTGCCAGATCTTTAACATACTTTCTCCAAAAGTGACGCAGGTATTAACGTACACTCTTTTGTAAAGCAATCGTATGGCCTCGACCCTGATTTTTTAATAAATGAATTGATTGGGTGTTATTACTACTGCCAGTCAGAATGAGTGCCACGACATTTGAGGTCTTCGCGTACGAACGGTCTCACATCCATATGGTGCAATTTGAGATGCACTGATAGCTTTAGTTATGCCCAAAACGACGTCTATATGCGTAAAATACACTATCGATGAGAGAAACATGGGTTGTAGGAAGCACAAATAGTCATAAAATACACACAAGTTCCAGCGTTGCTTTCATAAACTGGGTCTACAACGTCTACATGCATAAATCAACACACTGTTAGCTCAACAACAAGCCAATCATCTAGACTTACCACAGCTTGTTGAGCAGTCTTAAATATCGTTGTTAAGGTTGTGCTTTCCATCCGTGCTGATAAAGGCTTGCGCTACTTTCACTTTCGATTTCAGTGCGTAGGCCATCGAGAAGGAATCCAATAATTTTAATTTACGTCTGGTCTGTGTTTAGAGGTTTAGCCGGAGCCTAATTCTTACTTAACGTTATAGGTTACAGATGGAAAGATCAATATAGCTTACTGGTTTCCTCTGAATAGGAAATCTGGTAGAGGCGCTATAACAAGTGTTCAAATACAATACAATACAATACAATGTATGCACAAGATAGCCTATAATTGTCGTTTAAGTCTAGAACTACATGTATAATTATACCAGAGAGGCCTATAGAGAATTATGAAGCATACACAAAACTCTGAGTGATACCAATTTGCTTTTGGGTTAGTTATATAAATATTGTGCCCCAAATGATTAACGGATATTACAAGCAATGACAGTTTAACTAGGTAGTAAGCCTATTAATCACTCGAAGAGGAGCTACTGCCAACTGTCAAGAGATTCGTCTTTCTTGAAGAGGCCCTACATAATTATTGATGATGACACGTGCTGCAAACAGCTGTGATTACAATTAAAAAAATTAAAAAAATATAAAGATTATTATTACAGAATTACAAGATTATAAAGTGTGCTATGTTGTTTCTTTGCAGCGCTGAGTACACCTATTGACCCGGATACGCAGCCTCAGATCTAGTGTTGTTTTAGTTTTGTCTTGAGTTTTAGTTTTAGTTATGATTAGTTTCACATGCTAGGTGATTTAGTTATTATTAGTTTTAGTTATTTCGCCGAGTTTGGCAATATTTTTCCTGCCTACAGCTTTTGTACCAAAAAGGATTTCTCGCTACAATCTGTTTCTAATCGACACTTAAAACAGTCCCGTTCTCCACTAGTTTTAGGTCTACCACCTAAATTTAGTTCGGAAATCTTATAAAATTCCAAAGATCGGAAGATTACCGAACGAAGTGCTGATTATAAAACGCGTATATACAAAAACATTGCATATCCTAAGACGGTAGGTTTTCGTTATGTATTTTCGTTATTATTAGTTTCGACTGGTTTAGTTTTAGTTTTATTTCGTTATCGTTTTCCCTCCAGTTTTAGCTTTAGTTTTAGTTAACTAAAACCTTTTGTTTTCGTTAACGTAGGTTTTCGTTTTAGTTTCCGTTAACGAAAACAACACTACGAGTCAGATCTCGTCGTTCCTAAGCAGCGACTCAACGCGTTCCATCCAAGTTCGTCGATTGATTTCCGGTAAATCGGTCCGAGTCATTCCGATGCCGACGAGGGTGAGACCATCGAGGGGTACAAACGGAAGGGGTGACCGTTCCTCATGGGTGGAATTTATCAGGGGCTAGGGGGGGCTAAGCCCCCCATGAATCCACAGACTTGACCATGCGCTATTAAGGTATAGTGCAAATCTCATGGAATAGCCATCCCATCTCTACCAGATCCTGTCTGCACATGTGACTCTGGTCCAAGTACACAAGGCATAGCAACCGCAAGCAGTGGCGTAAATAATGGGGGTGGGGGACAGAGGGGACTGCCCCCCCAAAGTTTTGACTTAAGCCCTTTTGTCCCTTTTGACTTAAGCCCTTTTGTCCCCCCAAAATCCGGCCCTCGTAGGTACTCTGTCCCCCCCCCCCCCCCCAAAGTTATGTATAGATTTTTGCCTCTGGCCGCAAGAAGTCGGAGGACTGATAAAACTGCGTCATCCCTTTGAGACTTCTTTGTTGCTACTGCACTTGGACAACGTGAATGCATTGATGATTCAGCAAGTGCAGCAATGGACGCAAGAAACCAGCGCCTTCACTCTGGTTTACTCAGCTGTATCTGTCTCTTTTTGATACACTAATTGGCCAGTTGAAGTTCCGTTTCGACATGGACAATATGAACATGGCCAAATCCGTTGAAACCGTATTGCACCTCGATAAGGATGGAATCAATTAAGGCGCTCGCTGACAAATGCGCCAACATCCTTAACATCAATCCGCAAGGTCTGTTATTCGAAATGAAAACTTTTCAAGCACGGAAAATGAAATTACCTTTAATATAATTCAGAAGAACTGACCGAAGATGTCTATTATTATTATCATCGTTAGTTTCGTTACAACAGAATGGTGCCGTTAGCACTAATGTTGCCCGTGGGTTCAGCAACCGTTGAGAGAAGTTATTCAGCGATGCGACCCATAAGAAACTGGTTGCGATCAACCATGGGACAGGAACGCCTTTTTCGCTGGCTCTTCTGAACATTGAATATGATCTGACAGCTGCTTTAGTCCCCGAAGACCTGGTTCTCATGTAGGCCCTATGCAAACAGTGGAACCAGACGCTTAGTCTACACTGCATTAACGTAGTCGACTAGTCGCAGTCTTTGATGTAGGGTATAATGGGGCAAGACCGTTATGTTTTTGATTTTTTGCATGTGAAAGGTTTGTCTGATAAAAGTCATAAGGAAAAAGTTACTGTAAACAATAATTGCTATTTGATGAACATGTATTAGTGATTGTTACTGGCCAAAAACAGTGTAGCACTTCACAATTTTGAAGAAACTGAAGGTGCTGTGATTGACGATCTTGCCCCACCATGGGGGCAAGTTCGTTAATGTTTTGGGGCAAATCCGTTAATGTTATTGTTTCTGTCAAAGTCACAGAAATCGCAAATAAAGACACCGCCTTCATATGCGGTGCATTTTTCATGCTACCATTTCCCGCATGGACCACTGCAACCAATCCAGTCTTCAGTTGGTGGGTGAACGTACACCTCATCGCAAGCAGGACAAATATCCTCTGACTCTTTTTGATTTTTAACCTTTTTTTCAATGTTTTTTTGGCAGATTTCTCAGTTTCTGTGGCACTTTCCCCTTCCAGTTGCAGACGCCTTTTCGCAAGTTTCTTGGGAGGTTTGGGCACTGTGTTGTAATCAGGTCGTCGGCCCCTTTCAAACCCTACAGAAACCTTTTTACCTGTATTATTAACGTTACTTTTGACACGTTCCTTTCCATTGCTGGGCTTTTCCCCAAGTGCCTTGTCAACTTTTTTGGCAATCTTTGGTTTCTCTTTCTCAATGAGCTGCTGTTTGAATGGTGATGCAGTTATTAAGGAAGCTTTCTGCGCTCTTCCATTGCCAGCAATCATATCACGAGCTGCTCGTCGAAGGTCTTCGGTACATCCGACCATCCTGTTTGTTTTTCGCTTGTAATGTCTGACCATTGTCACATATTATCCTGCAATCAATACATTACAATAACATCATTAAGATTACTTTGCCAAGTTTAAATTTACTTTCAATTTACTGGATCAACAAGGTCAATAGAAAGGGGCAAGATCGTACACCAGACATGGGGCAAACGCGCGCGAACGATCTTGCCCCGATCGCCTTTGCCCCATGAATGGCGTTTCTGTAAGGACAGCCATTACTACTTGTTACGGACAGATATGAACTCGGGTCTACCTACTGAAATATCATTTAATCTTGCATTCATCCATATCTACATAGCGTTTCTCGTTAGCGCGCACGCAAATTGGACAATCACGTTTTCAAATTTTACAAATATTTTACGAAAATCGATGAAAACAAAGTTTACCTTGTGGATTTGAAGTAATACGACTAACCGCTTCAATCTCCTGTCGAAACAATGATCGTGTCTAGGTCATCACGCATGCGCTGTAGCATAGACTTAGTGTGAGCTGTTCAGGGCCTGTTCTCATTGAACGTTCTTGCCCCTTGCGCGCCTTTGCCCCATTATACCCTAGGCCTAAGGCCATAGTGTTAGTTTGTTAGCGTGACTGAGTATTGAGCATAACAGTGTGTATAACTTTGTAACAACTAAAATTCAAGTTCTGTGAGGACAGTTCTCGTAAACTTATAATTACCATATAATTACAATTGTCAACTGTTGAGTTTGAGTAAAAATTGAGTTTATGCCGATTTTCGATTAAACTCAAGTCGACTCTCCTCCTGTTTAAACATATTCACACTTTGTACATCAATTAATCAATTAATGCTTTAGCATAGTCAACTAGTCACAGTCTTCGAAGTAAAGCCATTACGTACATTTTAAGCAGTAAAATCCTTCAAAATTCTCTCACCAGAAGGCCAAAATTAGTACCAAGTATGCTCAAAATGCATGTGGCGGCTGGCGCTTCGCCCCAGACCCCGACTGGGGGCTCAAATCGCCCCCAGACCCCTCCATTTTAAAGGGGGTGCCGCTTCGCGGCAGAGGAGGATGTGAAGGTATGCTTTAGCCCCCCATGAACTAAATCCAAACTCCGCCCATGCCGTTCCTACCAGATGCACCAGAGGGTGGACCGACCTCGGACGCCGACCTCTTCTCTCGGGGTCTACAGGAGGAATGGAGGCGATTACCCGACGCACCCTGGAGAGGATCCAACCCTACCCGTCAGGGTTCGACTGGATGCGGATCAGGATGCGACGAGCAGCACTGGGTGGAAGTCGCTGTCGTCCAACGAACAGACGCCTGTGTAATGTAATGGTTTACAGGATTTGTATAGCGCCCGTTCTTCAGAGGCGCTCTGGTGATTCTCGTTTGAAGAGGCGCTAGAGTCTATCGTCAACGTATAAGACAATGATCACAATTACATTTGCAAAATTATAAGAGTCTAAGATTACAGATTATTGAAGATTACAAGACTAAAGATGTTCTAGGATAACTACCAGGAAGCTAATGGATGATCTCATGTTATGCGTAAAATTAAGATATTCTTGGCAGCTGGCAACGGTTGCATTACTCATTAGACCAACATTTTTTAGGATAAAGTGGGATCTAATGCGTAACAGGAATCGTGTAGCGCCAATTCATTAGCTCTTTTTTCACGTTTTCTGACTACGAACAAGTTCATTATGTAACAATCATTTTCTTTAGCAATATAATAATATTTTCGTTTATTCAACAATCCGGTTGACAAACCGCAACCGGTTACAGTGTACAATTATGCAGTTGAAACAATTCACAAGAACACAAACGACAGAAGACATAAATCTTAACTACTAACAGAACAGACAGCCTGCAATACACGGCGCTAATAGCAGCCTACAAAGCATGTCTCCTCTACGGGGCTCGAACTCGGTACCTCTCGCTCTGTGTGCCAGATGTTATCCAATGCGCTATCGGTCATTAATACATTCCTAACCCTCTTATTTATTTGACTATTATTTTGTCTAATCGATATCTAAACTGTTGTAATCTTGTTGCGTTTGTGTCAACGAGTTTGTGAAATAAAGGAATAGTAGTAGTAGTAGTATGTGGGACCACTCTTCGCAGTTCTCGGTGTAATGCTTTAGCTTTTACATATTAGTCCATGACTGGATTTTGGCTAATACAGCTATCCGGAGTCAATGACTGTCTCTAGGCAGCATCTGTAGTTTTAGATATTCGACAATAAAAACTTAACGAGTTTATGGATGTTAAACGATAATCTGAGTTATTATTAGTTATCTAAGCATTATTTGCTAACAGATGAACTTTTGCTTTACAGTTCAACGTTTTGTTTTGATTAACTCTTGCTCCAGTTAGGCTAGCGTAGGCAACGTTTGTGTGAGCTTCTAAAACGGCGTTCTATGAAGTGTATAGATATAGCCTATGGCACGCATATACGTATTAGTCCTACAATAATAATAGGTACAATATCATTGCAGTGGCTGATCCGTGGTCCCAGATGAATGCATGATCCCCAGTTCTTGTAAAATTATAGACCGCGATAACGGAATTAGTCATGAGCTGATGACTGCAGCTATGGTTGCCTAATTGGAAGATTCTTTCCCAATGTTGAAAAGCCTGGATAATTTCATAGCACTCGTCAGGGTTAGGAATCTTGTGATGGAGCAGCAATATATGTAGCAGCACATGAACTGCACCGGAATGCATCTGGTAGAGAAGTATGTACTGCCTACTTGTCTACAAATGTTGGTTAATCTTATTCTAGGCATTGCGTGTTATATATTATATGTTTAATTTAAAAGATCTCTTACTGCAAAGTCGAAATAGGCGCTTAATAAGTGTTAATATGTCATATTGGCCTCACTGTACTTTGCCTTATCTTAGAAGTTCATTTAACTATTGTTCTGTCACTTAAAACAATAGAACAGTCTGTGTTCGTTTTCGGAATCATTTGCGTTTTGGAACCGGCAGCGAAAGAGTTTGTTGAACAAATCAACGCTAGAATATTTGAATCTGAGAAGCGTGTTCAATACAGAACGGTTGCAACAACATTTAAAGAAGTCTTTATTGAATAAAGTAGGCTAATAAACCACGTAAAACAATGAAATTGTGCTAATTATACATCATGACCTAATAATTTTTTTATTAAAACAGTTTTTGCGAAAATTAATAATATGTCTGTTTCAGCAGGCTAAACAAGAAGTGAACTTACAAACTTATTTATGTTATCAAGAATGTTAGTTATGGTTTAAATTAGTTCTAAAGAATGTTAGCTCTATTTGTGGCGCAAATGCAAAACGCAGTTCTGGCGGAAAGCAAACTGCATGGAGCCAAGGGGCGAACCTTCAAAGACTGGAGACACGCTAAAAGCCGGATTCTTTTTGGACAAGGCTGCTTACAGAGTGCTATATTTTCAGAAGTTTCCCTCCAGCGCGCATATAAACATTTTGCTGGAGCCTGGAACCCAAATGGGTCCTATAAGAGTCATAAAACGTAAGCATTATCTCCATTCTAAAAATTTCTGAAGCGCTACTCTAAAGTTATGAATGTGAGTCTGTGACTGGGGACAGTATTCAATAAGTAAGTAGTAACTAAAACTCGCTGTAAAAAGTTCTGGGTAAAGCGATAAATTATTTAAAATTATTTAAAATTTGATTTAATTTCTGCGGGCCCTGAAAAACGTTGTGGAACTTGTGGGGCCCTAAGCCATGGCTCAGTTGGCTTAAGTCTTAATCCGGCACTGGAGAGGGTAGGGAACTTATTAGTGGAGATGGAGACTGACAATGGAGAAGAGAGTTAAAGACTTTCTAGAAGCGTCTTGGATTGGAAGAACTGGAGTCGATAAATGACGAGTAATACTTTTTATAGTTGAGATGCAACTCCCCTCTGGGCCAAAATAACGACTGCACTTCTGCCAGAATCTGGTCTTGAGGATGTGTGTATCTCGAGTTGTTATCCTCACTGTCTTCAGCACATCCAGTGTCAGCAGCTTTTTCTTCGTACTTTTTATCAACATGCGCTGACCTTTGAATTCTATGACCTCTAACCTGAGAAATGATTTATTAATTTATCAAGATAATTATTATGTTTTATATAAATTAAACTTCTCTGTCAACTTCTAAAGCGCCATGATCAAGGATTCATAAACCAAGATCAGCCAAGCCATGGATAGTAGGGTTCCACTTTGACTTCTTTCCTTTCAAACTGATGTCGTATCGAAGTAATTGCGCGGATAACTGCCAAATAGACAATGCAGATCGGTTTGAAATCAATATTGCGGGAAAAAACCAATCCATCCTAATAACTTCTACAGCAGCACTATCATAAAACACAAAGGCATCAATCAATGGTTGCCTAAACTGAAACTATGTTCGAAAGTCGAAACCCATAATCTGCTCAAGAAACCCAGTCAAGATTCGATAGGGCAGGGATACCAAAACTCTCAATAGGGTGGGTAAGCAAGTTACAACAGCAGCAGTTGGCATGTTTGCATCGCAACACATGATTTCTAATAATTTATACAATTTGATATGTTTGCTCAAAATAAGTCAGTAAGAATAACATGTAAAATCAAAGCATGATGCCCTTAAAATGTACAAAATTTATAGTGTCATTTTTACCCTTCTAAATCTCAGATGTTCAACTAGTACAAAGCAGTTGTAGTAAATTGGACAAATGTCAAACATCGGTGAACAATTAGTGTTAAAAAGGAATACATACATATAGAAAGCCAGACAAATGTATTATGTAATAAACAACTTCAGGATGATAGACATAGGAGAACACATCAACCACCTTTTCCCAATTGCACCAGATATGGGTCGTATGGCACCCGTGAATAGTTTCATCTCGAAGCAGCACTATACAAATTTCTAATTACAGTCATAAATATAAAAAAAATCATTCTGCTCTGCAGTGACCCTCGTTCACTCAATATTTATATGGTAGGCCTGCTTGGATTACTGCAAATCGAACCTTTGCAGGCAAGGTTCCAATTTCACAAACTCCATGGCATAAATGTAAATCAATCAGTAAGCTTAAATATTCACATAATTATTATATTATCACAATAAATGTGAGAAATGCTGCAATGGCTTCCTATTGCAAACCAAATAAAGTTCAAGATAATCTGCCCAGCACATGCCTCACTTATCAGTACAGCCCTGCATAGGCCTACATCAGGAAGCTCTGTGCAGAGACTCATGTCATCTGGGCCATTGATCATTGTGCTCTACAACCCATGGAGATATGCACATGCCACACTTCTGCGCTTCAGCTGGAGTCCTTCTCATGTATTGGGCCATCGTTCTGGAACAAATCTACTCATGCATAAATTACTCTATTGGTACGCAGATCCACTGAAGCTTAAGACGACATTCATTGCATACATTTTATGACAGCATCTAAGTTATTTACGTAATTGACCCTCACTTCTTCTTCATCTCCTCCTCTTCCTCAGTGTCCAGAGAGCATTGGTATGGCCGGTGGCTATATATGGTTGTGAAAGTTGGACACTGAGAAAGGAGGAGGAGAGAAGAATAGAGGCATTCGAGATGAAGTGTCTGAGATTGATCATGAATATATCTTGGACGGAAATGCGGAAAAATGAATGGGTGCTGGAGGAGGCAGGAGTGGAGAGGAGTCTCCTGAAGACGGCAAAAGAAAGAAAACTTAGTTACTTCGGACACATCATGAGAAGAGATGGAATATGCTTGGAGAAAGACATCATGCAGGGCACAATGCCGGGAAATCGGAAAAGAGGAAGACCGAGAACAAACTGGTTGAGCAACATAAAGGAATGGACTGGATTGACAATGGAGGAATTGATAAGACTGACGGAAGACAGGAGACGCTGGAGGAATATTATTCATGATGCGGCCGACCCTCGAAACGAGGATGGCTGAGAACAGAACAGAACAGAACAGACCCCAATGACAACAGATGCTTACCGTCCGGTCGTTCAAATTCCACAATAGCTGAACCCTTGTCAGGGAGCATCTGAACTTTGCATTCTTCTCCCATACCTCCATATCTAGGATTTTCAAAGTACATTGCTAGAAAATCAGCTCCTATCGACGAGGGCATTCCAGTAACAAGGATGCTAGATGTCAGAGGAACTCTACGAATCGAAATCATTTGTCCTAGGAATGGTTTACTGCAAACCAAACGACGGATGGACGAATAGTCTGAAAATCGCAAACAGACTATAATTACAAATGTAATTAATTGCAATTTAAACAGCATCATCATTAGGAATATGTCATTAGAAGACATAACTTTTGACAACAATCTTGCAGTCTGACTTTACAATAATATTAATGTTCCACGAATATTTCGTCCTCTTCCATCATGGCAATAATTCATCTAACTGGTTCAGCATTGACTGAAGCTACGTCATGAACTTTCGTTTGGTCTTATAATTTTCTCGCATTATTCTTGCATCAGACTCAAACGTCACACTTGGTTAATAAACAGATCCATTTGGCTACAGTTACTATAGTACTTAACAACAAAAGTGAAACTGTCCAACAAAATGTGTACAGATGTAGAAGTTATAATAATGCTGGCCATATCGTGCATTATTACATTGCATGAATAATATGTATGAGAAAATCATATGAAAATGCATGAGAATGAATCTAATCTACCGGTAATATATTATTTTCATGGAATACAATACAATACAACTGGATTATTTATAGCGCGCTTTAACAAAACAAGTCTTGCTCGAGAACGCGTTAAGATACATTCCTAGTCATAGTGCAATGAGAACAGATAAGTTTTTAATTTCGATTTAAATTGAGCCACAGGTGCGCACTGACGAACTGAAGTTGGAAGACTATTCCATTCGTTGGGTCCTGATACCGAGAAGGCACGGTTACCAAATTTCCGGTTTGTGCGAGGCGCAGTGAAATCTCCTCGCGTGGACGATCGGAGTACTCTATAGCAGTGGAGGCGAAACATGGCGTAATTATGGATGCCATGTGTGAAGGCGAGGTTCCAGAGTGGATATGATACACAAGGAGGGAGATTTTGAAGGTGATACGGGCGCGGATGGGAAACCAGTGAAGACATTCAATAAGCGAGCGGCGGTGTAAAAAACTGAGGAAAGGGGTTGAGTGTCGATGACCGAAGACCGGATCGGACAGAGTTGCAGTAATCGCCTCGATTACTGCAACTCTGTCAGATGACGAGGGTGAATGAAAATACGACGGCAATTTTCATCGAGGCAACGTTTCACTTGTCGAATTCGGCGATGGTGAAAGTAACATGCTCTGGTAACAGAAGAAAAGTATTGAGCCATGTTTAGACTGCAATCCAGTAGAACACCGAGGTCGTGAATGACAGCAATCTGGCAAAAGGCCAGTTTGAGTCGAGATTAACAGTTTTCATTTGTCATCGTCATTTCCTCTTCAACGGTCAAACCAACAAGTTTAGTTTTAGTAGCATTTAATTTCACTATCATACATGCACACCAGGATCGGATGTTACGGACGCATGATTTTAATGTTACCAATGTTCTTTATAGAGCTGGGTGTCATCAGCATATCGGTGGATCACAAGACTTGGTTACGAAGTGATGTTAGCAATGTTGGAGGTACATAGAATAAAGAGAAGTGAACCAAGAATGGAACCTCGGGGGCGCCAAAAAAGACAGAAAATATTTTTGAAGAGCACCCGCCAAGTTTAACACTGTGAGACCTGGAGGAAAATTGAGGCAATCCATTGAATATCAATCAATCAATCAATCAATCAATTCTTTTATTGTTTCCATAGAATAGTTTACAAGTAGTGATCCAGAATAATCATAATCAACGATCATAAGTTTGGAAATTAAAACAGACAGATCACATGATTATCTTATTAACATTTAAGGGAAACAATCGGGTTCCCAGAAGGAACTGAAGTCCCGCTAAGTTAGGGATACCCGTGTACCATGTTAGCAGAGGGATGACAGTTGAATATAGTCTACACAAATAGCATTGTCAGAAAAAAATGAGAATAACTGGCTTAACTAACAACACTTAACTAGGTCACTTAACTAATTGTGGTATAACAATGAATAACCATATTTAGAAAACGCATTGACTATTGTCAAGGAGGTAGGTTCTGACCTCTTTTTTAAATAGGGCAAGATTCGGAAGAGTGCGTAGTGACTTCGGTAGGTTATTCCAGACAGGAGGACCAGCACATCTTAAGGTAAAATAACGAAAGTTAGTGTGGGCATAGGTTCCATCAAAGTTATCGAGAGATCTTGTATAATGAGAATGTGTATCAGAGATCTTAGAGAAGTAGCGACTGAAGATTGGGGAAGAGATTTGTTGGCGAAGCGATACATAAATTCACAGATTTGCAATTTATTTATCTGAGGGATATTAAGTATTCGTAGTATACTAAATCTACTTGCTGTGTTAGTTATCAATGATTTCCCAGCAATAATACGTACAACTCGTCTCTGTAATATAAATAGCCTATTCAGACGAGAGGAATAATTGGAGGCCCAGGTGATATTACAGTATGTCAAGTAAGGGTAAACAAGAGAATAATATAGTGTATGCAGAACTCTAGAAGGTAACAGGTAGGATACACGCGCCAGAATCCCTATGTTCTTGGCAACCTTAGTGGAAATGTTACTTATGTGATCATTCCAGGTTAAATGTTGGTCAATGTAGACCCCAAGGAATTTGGAAGAATTGACTTGAGCAATAGGAATATTGTCAATGGAGAGGATGGAATCAGTAGCAGGGACGGGTTTCCGATGAGATCGGAAAAGGACATAATTATTTTTTCCCAGGTTAAGAGAAAGTTTATTAGCCTTAAACCATTCCGCCACATGGATAAGTTCAGTGTTGGCAATAGATAGCAGAGCCTGGATTGATTTATGACAGAAAAAGACATTGGTATTAGCTAATGCAGTAACAAATTGTATTTGCAGTATGTCAAGGAGAATGGTATGATCCACACAGCCAAAAGCAGCAGAGAAATCCAACAGTATTAGAGCTGTAATTAGTCCAAAGTCTAGGACCAGAACAATGTTATTGTAAACTTAAATGATTGCGGTTTCAGTGGAGTTGTGGCGACAAAATCCAGATTGTGTGGGTGGAAGCAGATGATGCGATTCAACGTAGTCAGAGAGTTGTTTGAGGCCTGGGGAGTCGAGAGATTCGTGGGATGTTTCAACGATGGCGAAAAATGTACAGTTTTTCAGTTACGGTATGTTCCTGAATCGTGGAAGACTTATATGTTATTGAACAAATTATTGAACAGGCGTTCCATGACGGACCATGAGCCTATTTTACAACCAGTTGAGATGCATGGTCGCTCACCACCCGTCGACGTGTGTTTCTTTCATGTGCAGGGCTTGATCTATGACTATGTTATTCTAAGTGATTAGGTACATGTATCTCAAATATCATTAGATGATAATTTACATGAATATGTAGGACTATAGAAACGCTGAATATGTAACAGTGAAATATCAAATTGAATTCTAGTACTGACTGTTCAACATGCATAACTCTGGATAATAACGAATCCCAATTAAGCCTATAAATTATTATTATTATTATTATTATTACTATTATTGTTGTTGTTGTTGTTGTTGTTGTTGTTGTTATTATTATTATTATTATTATTATTATTATTATTATTATTATTATTATTATTATTATTATTATTTTATTAATTAACTAATTAATTAAAAACGTAGTATGCGCGTGGTCACTTCGATCTATATATTATGTCATACATATGAATAGGTATGAAATATGGATCAAATGACTATAATTATGTAGTAGGTAACCTGGTTCTGAGCTGAATTCAAGGAGAGCTGTGCTGGGTTTAACAGCCAATGTCCAGCCAACCATCTTTGCCCTCACAGCTGGGGTTAGATATTCAACTTAGACTCTCCCTTGTGGTTGAAGGTGGAAGGCGTTTGGCAAGGAGTCTCTTGGCATCCACGTCACTCATCAGCAGAGGAGGAGGGGGTGCTGCTTCCAGAACATTCACTTCAAGCTTTGCTCCGTCAAATACATGAGACTGTTTCTTCATCACACCCAAGACAGCTATTGCAAATAATGGCATCAATAGAGTAATAAAGTTTGTATTAACCAATACTATAATGAACACTAATGATGATGATGATGATGATGATGATGATGATGATGATGATGATGATGATGATGATGATGATGATGATGATGATGATGATGATGATGATGATGATGATGATGATGATGATGATGATAGTAATAATAATAATAATAATAATAATAATAATAATAATAATAATAATAATAATAATAATAAATAATAAATAATATATCCGTGTGTGAGTCGTCATGTCAACATTCACGCAGGCTCGAGTCCGTGGAGCGGGCGTGCAACAAACACCGGTAGGGGGCGAATTGAGGGCGGGACATGGAGGGAGCGGGGGGGGAGAGGGAGAAGGAGGAAGAGGCGGAGGGCAGGGGCGACCTTCTCGACTCGGTTATGCCAACTCTGTGTTTGCAGGCATATCGGATCTTGAAGTCAGCAGGCTTCAACGCATCCAAATTTTCCTTGCGTGGTTCTGCGTGCATCATTTCATTCAAACTCTTTAACTCTGCTCGGTCAGCTGCATTGGCTTCTTGTAGAATTCAAAATAAGATTTAAGCTGACTTGGCTTACCTATAAACCCTCACAACAAGCACTCCTGATTATCTTCAATCACTACTCTCTCCTTACATTCCGCCACGTAATCTCAATCCATTTTCTGGTATGGGTCTTTCGATTGAGCTTCGATGTAGCACTGTCATGGGCTCTTGTGTATTCCATTTTGCTGCCACTAAGAGATGGAACCGACTAACAATGTTTGTCCAAAGTTCTACCTCTTTCTCTTACTTTAAGAAACGCCTCAAAACTCGATTTCCCATTTACTTTAATGAATTTTGGTATCCCACAGATCTTCAACTGACCGCGCTTTCTATTCGTATTTCTGAGTGACCTTGAGCGCGTAAAAATTATTCAACAATAGGAATATCTGTGTTTCTGTCTGTCTGTCTGTTTCTGTTTCTGTCTCTCTGTCTCTCTAACTCTCTCGGGGCCTGAAAGAGTTTGAGCATAGCAATTTCCGTGAAGTGACACCAAGCTGTTCTGTTCTATGCTTTGCTCCATTAAAGTCAATGTATTTCTTTCAAATTCCCCCACGACCCTTGTCCAAATACTCTTAAATCGACCGCAAGGTCTCTCTCAAATCCCTGTAGGGCTTGTTTGTTGTGGTCCACAGGGATCTCCCATGGTCCTCGTCTTCAGGCGTGCAAATGGTACGCCCGAACTACACAGTACGAGTTTTCGGATGGCAGCAGAGACTGGTACCATCGCGGTTCTCCTGATCGCGAGGTTGCTCATATGATCCAAGTAGGGAATCCTGAGGCACTGCATGTCAAAAAGGTATTGAGTTTCTTACTTAGGAATTCGGTGGTCGACCACACCATACAATTGTAGCAGAGTGCTGGCAGCACATATTCTCTTCTACTGGATGAAGACCTTTCAATGAAGGAGAATGGCAGTTCTTTACAGAGGTCCTGTTCTTTTAAAATACGTCGGATTAAAGTAATACAGTGAAATGTAATGTTCAAAAAGCCAGGTTGAAATCCAACACGTCAAGGAGATCAGACGTCATGCTGCAAATGGTAAGTAAACTGAAACAGATCAATTTAAATTTAGTTTAGAATGTCATTAGTAAAACTCATTGTCTGCTGGTGTTGACAGTAATTGCACGATGGGTTTTTTGTTCATGAGGGATCATATGACCTCATTTAAAAATATAACAAAAGAAAACAAATATAATAATATAAGAATTATTACAAAATTACTTAAATCCCCCAAAACCGATGAAAGAAAAGTCGACATTCCTGAAAAACAGTGATTAATCACTGTGCAAGACCCATACCTGTAGCTTCCTTGAATACAACGATTGCTGATCCGGTTTCATTGTTTAAGAACATTTTTTCCACTGGATCACCTCCAGTTCGGCGTGTGTTCTCAAAATACATCACCAGAATCTCTTCCTTAAATCCTTTTGGAAGACCTTTCACTTCAATGGCGCAGCTTTTGACGTCGTCCAACGGACTTTCAAGAGGATAGATCTTTAGAGTTACTCCGGACAAAACGTGTCTTCTTTTGCAAACTTCTACTGCGTCTGCAGCAAAACAAAACTGCATAAACTTCGTGAGGTTTTAGGAGATTTAAATAATTTAGTAATTGTACTCATTTTGATATTCTTGATGATATTGCTCCTTTTATCTGCATCTCTTTACTACAGAGCTGCATTCCCGCTTTACAAAAACAAGCCTTGGTCTTTCCAGCACTTAAGAGGCCCAACCTGGACCCTAACCTTTGTCAGACCCTAACCTTTGTCAGAACTACGATCCATTTCAAACTTATAATTTCTTTTCTAAACCTCAGAGCGACTGGTTTCCATGCAACTTTTCCCATATCTTGAACATGCAGAACTCCTCCCTGGTTATAGGGCTTATCACTCCAGAAAAACTGCTCTCCTCTCTCTACCTTTTGATATCTATTCAGCTGTTGACAGGTCTCAGTTCTTTCTTCTTGCTCTGTTTGATGTTTCTTCGACCTTCGACATGGTTGGCATTGAAATTCTACTCGAACGCCTTGAGACCTACTGCGGGCTCAGAGGTTCTCCACTTCTTTGGCTTCAGCCACACTTGTCTGACCGCACTCAAATGATCATTTCTGGGGACTACAGGATTCAGTGGGTTCTTGTTATCCTTGTAATAGTTGGTGTTCCTCAAGGTTCTGTCCTTGGTCCCTCTTATTCATTTTATATATGGCTGATATTCTTTCCTTTTCCCAAAATCATTCGGCTATGAGCCATTTTTTTTGCTGATGATGTCCAGGTAAGAAACAAGATTACTAGACTTACATCACATTATTAAGAAACGTCGCATGATGTTCTATAGGCGACTAGTTCATTCGACATCTAATTTTCTCCAGGATATTTTCCGGTGTTACGTTGTTGAGCACTTTCTTTGTGACTCTGAACTTGCCGGCATCTTGAACGGTAAATTTAGTTGCATAAATGACTTTTACGAACATTTTCGCAGTCTGCGCGTTTGACTTTATGTTTGTTCAGATTTGTGCATGTATGTTGTGACGTCTGATTTGTTTCTGCCTTCGGGCGTAATAAAATACTGATTACTAAGGAACAACGCCTATGCAAGTCTCGTTTGTGCAAATGCAGAAAATCAGACTTAACGTCTTGTTCTCTGTGTGGGTGCCAAGCTCATGGTGCCTGCACAAACATGAAATGAGCAATCAGTATCATTTATCAATTAATTCATTGTACTAGGCCTATAGCCTACAATTGTAAAAAATGATGTCAATGTTGCTCCTAACATTAAATATTTTACGTAATTAAAAGTGCATCATTATGATAGCTGAGCTATTATATAGCCTAAATCTATAGCAAAGGGCCATAGCTCAGTCAAATATTGTTTCGTCTGGGTGATTCTGTGTAATGGTCATTTTTGACCTTTGTCCTTGAAATGACCTTGGCGTAACTCTGTCGGTCTGTGCAAACAGGTAAAAGAATCACCCAAATAGAACAATATAAGGCTGAGTTATGGCGTCTTTCCCTTGATTTTGACCTTTTGACCTTGAATTGAGGTAATGTTAGCCTTTAAGTATACTATGTAAATGTAGCCCTTATCGACCCGAGTAAAAAGGTACAAAAATCACCCAAATAGAACCATATTTGGCTGAGTTATGGCCTTTTTCGCTTGATATTGACCTTTGGATCTTTAACTGACCTTGGGTCATGCTAGCCTTTAAGTACTCTGTATTTTCAAATGTAGCTCTTATCGGCCCGGGCAAAAAAGTAAAAAGAATCACCCAAATAGAAAAATATTTGACTGTGTTATGGCCATTTCCCCAGATTTTCCTCTGAAATTGCCCTTTTGACCTTAAAATAACCTTGGATCGTCTTACATTTAGTAACCTTGTTTCTTACCACAGGTAGCCCTTATCAAGTCGAGAAAAGAAAGTAAGAATTAGCCGAGCGGAACAATTATTGGCTGAGATCTGGCCATTTTTCTCTGATTTTTGCTAGATTTAATTTGTTCTGACCTTGAAATGACCTTTAGGCCAAAAATCCAACTTGGCAACAGCGATTTTCGTAATCAGCAGGGTCGAATTAGTGTACAAAAAAGTATGTTGCCAAAAATGAACATGACTTGCCGCTTGCATCGCTTTATTGAGGGCTTTTCGGCTCTGCGCGCCTAGACTTCATTGGCTACCGCTCTCTGTGCGCATCCAATTTAAAGTTCTCATTCTCGTGTTCAAATCTCAACTGGGTCTTGCTCCAAAATATCTATGTCACCAAATTCTCCATCCTCTCTCTGCCACATCACTGCGCCCTCTCTGATTCTCTGACCAGCTTGACCTCTTCGTACCTCATGTTACGACCAAAATGGCTAAATCCAGATCCTTTGTCTGTATAGGTCCCTCTCCGTGGGATGGACTTCCCCTTCTCTACGTTCTACCATGACATCCGGTAGCTTTCTACCTCTTTCTCTCGGGGTACCTCTCACTGGGAGCGCGTCTGAAAGGCTTACGCTGTGAGAAGCGCTTTATAAATGATAAAACACAATACAATACAATACAATTAACTGAATTAAACAATTTTACAGATTCGCAGACAAAATACATGTATATGAGTAGAACAGTTGTAAATTTATCCATGAAGAAAATTGTATGTTAATCAGCTCTAGGCTAAATCATAATCAAGAGATTTCTTGCTTATAATAATGATTTTAAGGTGCTAAAATTCCAATTACTTCGGACATGAACACTTTAATGACGAGAGTCTACTAAAGTGACTGGGAAACCAATGCAGCTTATAGTTAAAGTGTTAAAGTCTAGCAATAACAATTATTTACAGTCAATTGCTTCAAAACGAAAGAAAATCAAGTTTTGTAAACTGTACAGTGATAAAATTAAGACCGAAGTAGGCTAGTGGTAATTGTAAATGAGCTGCAAACCTTCAGGATTATCAAAGTTGATGAACGCTTTTCCTTTCTCCTTCTGATGTTCAAGCACTCTAAGTCTTCCTCCTCCAGACCGCTTCTTGTTTTCAAAATACATGGAAATCACATCTTTTGATGCATTTTGAGGAATTCCAGAAACTTTGATTGTGTTGAAGCTTCCGGAAACAACATACTTCGGACTGGGCAGCTCTTTAGCACTGGCGTTATCACCACTGTCTTTGCCACGCCCAGCGTACACACCTTGGTCTTCATGTTTTGTTACCAACATGTGCTGACCTTTGAATTCTACGATCTCTTTTTCAACGAATGACGCAGCAACTAAAAAAACAATTTTTATTATTTTAAACAGCGTATGAATGTTTTATCTAATATTATCTTATCTGCAAATAAAGAATTAGGCCTAATCAATGGTCGATTCTAAGCAACACTGCATTGTGAAATGATAACCGCTGGATAAGCGGTCTATTGACCCTTTAACAACGAGCTTCATTGTTTTAGCACCCACTTTTAGGACACTCTCTCGTCGTTAAAGTGCTAAAAGGCGCTATAAAAAGCCCTGATACATCTCGAGATTACGAATGATACGAAACACACCCACTTATACTAGACCAAAGCAAAGAAATCAGACGTCAGACGGCAGTAGACAAGAGGACCGAAATATGTTAGATTTTAGTCCAAACCTTAATGACATCATTATTACTATTATTAATTAGTAACTTCTATCGCGCCAAGATCTAATGTGCAGACCTCAACTGATGGCGCAACAAAACCAAACCGTTATCAGGTAAAAATATCCAAAAGATCAGTGCAATAAGACTGAGGGTCAATCCATGGAGAATAGGCATACGAGAAATGGCAACAGACAACGCATATATCAGACCCTCAGTCCAGAAAATGAGGGAGCCTGGGAACCAAATACTTTTCTACCTCAGGTTATGACAAAATTCAACGCATCTCATGACATTATTGTAGGCCTACAATATTTAAGAGTCTAAGGTGTCAGCAAAGAAGAAAGATATGTTCGCTGACCAGTATCAAATTACCTAAATTACCATTGAACATAAATACCAGTTTAAGCATCTAATAATCTGCACAATACCATGCAAATTGTGGCATTATTTAAACTAATGTCTATGTTCAACAGTAATAAAGTGCAACGGTTGAAAAGCCTGGAGACATAAAGAATCACAATATGGCAGCTAATTACAGTTGAAGCGGGTAATCAGTAATACGGCAGTTAATCTATTGATGAAACTTGAAAACGCACTTTTAGGTTCTTGAAAAGTGATGACCGCTGTTCGTTGTTCTGGATCGAAATCAACGTCTTCTGTTTGCCCACCACCAATACGTCTGTTTTCGAATATCATCACTAAATAGTCTTCATTTACTCTTCGTGGAATTTGACTAACAAAGATCGTCCGATTGGAAGATGCAGGCAGTTCCTTCTTTTCTTTCGGAATGTGTTTCCTTTCGTCTACTTTCTCTACATGCCTTGTAACAGGAAGTCGTTTTCCTTTGTAAGCCACCGATTCATCACATATCAAAACATCGGCAGCTGAAAAACAACACGAAAGAATTAAAAAAATAGTAAAATGCATATCCGAAAATATTAATAATTTTCAAGCTAAGAGAGCGACACCGTTACACAAGATATTACCTTTGAAATTCTTAATTATATCACACTAAGTCCTGATGATGTAAGAAAACTTGTACTAGTTGACATGGCCAAGGAACTCCAACCTTTACCACAATTTCTGGAGTTTGGACTCAAAGCATGAAAATTCCAAAATGATGTGAATGCAAGAACTTGATGGAACAGCACTTTATACTGCACCACATAAAAATATTAAACGGCTGTTCCTATTATGTAGAACTAACAAAGCTCTTTTGTCAAAGTGAACGCTGTATCAGCTGATGGTCGGTCGTGTGAAGTGAAAGAATGGACACAAATCTAAATCCACATGTTAGTTGAATAATAGTAATTGTAATCTCACGATTTCTAAAGCAGCCAAATAAAACTAAGCACTCAATAAAGCAAAATTGTTAGGAAGGTAAGGTCCGATTCGATTTCAGGTCAAGATCCAACGGTCATTAGGCAGTTAGTCAGATCGCTAAGGCAGATGGCGTCTAGATTTGTTATGGCAAGAGACGCCAGAGGAAAATTCGGAATCAGGATAGAATTTATTGGAAAGAAGTAGTTTAAGAATTAAAAGTTAACATTAAGTACCGTAACAGAATATTCAGAATATTCAACATATCCCAGAGTAAACCATAGCGCACAGCATTCTGCACTTTGACTTCCTGGTCACTGGCCCAATTCCAAACCTCATTGTCAGAATGATAAATTTAAGTTAATAATAATAATAATAATAATATCTTTTCTTTAATTTAGCGCCTGACAAACGCACTGCGCTGTACATTTACATGTTATGCAATTGAAACAATCTTAACTACTAACAGAACAAACAGCCTGCAATACACGGCGCTAATAGCAGCCTACAAAGCATATCCGCTCTACGGGACTCGAACTCGGTACCTCTCGCTCTCCTTGCCAGTGTGTTATCCAATGCGCTATCGGGCTCCCCCCAAGTAAAGGAAACCAACTTGCTTACATTCCTCTATAGACACGCATTAGATGCATCCTTTTAAGATGAAAGATCATTTGGCTGAAGTGAATACTTGACATCAACAACAAAACAACCATACGCCTTTGAACCATCCAAATTTTCACACGTACCGTACTCATTTGGAGACCATCTTCGATACGAGTAAATCCTTAATTCTAATATATAAAGGTACCCATTTATCAACCCAAGAGGATGAATGGCTGGGTTAGCCCAGATGGCCATGTATTATTGATGTATTATCTCCCATCCAATGAGTATGTACAACTTTTGTATACTACACAGTCTTACAGACACATTTTACACGTACCAACTGAATCTTTGAATGTGGCAACTGCGGTGTTGCGGTTCTGATTGTAGTCGATAGTCTCAATCTCACCACCGCTACGGTTCTCCAACACCATCGTTAGCATATCCACTGTCATTTCTGGAATTTCACTGACATCCACCATTCTGCTGTAAACTGGTGGCAATCAATCAATCAAATTCGTTTATTCAAAATCAACTCGTGAAATAAAGTTGCGATTATCTTTAGCAGGAAACTGAAACTCATATGGCCGTAGGCGAAGATCATACCGCGTCTGTACAGTAAGAGCGATATGGAGGAAATTGTCTGTGCAAAACATGCCCAGTCTTAGACCGAATTACCAGGTACTGCGAAAAGACGAAAGAGTTCTAAGAGTTGCAGCATCTGACGCTTCCTGATCAATTAGGCCCTGCACTTCATCTTAGCTATTAATTGTTCAAATCTGCGCCTATCTTCGGCATTTGTATAACCCCACCAAGCCGATAAGGCATACAAGAGATGTGAACTGGTTGTCATTTTTGCGACTACACAAATAGAGGCAGGAGAGAGACCTCAGAGCTCCGACAGCATACATGGATGATGAGCACTTGTTCATGTTTTGCATTCTCGAATGGTTCTTCCAAAGACGTGGTAATGGCTAAATGCTTACCTTTGTCAGTAGATGAAAGAGAGAAGGCAAAAAGTGTTTTACCAGGATTCTAAACTACGTAAGCTGCGATCTCACATTGAGAAAATTTCAATACTGGCAATAAGGAATTATCAATGCATAAAATAGTTTTCTCAAATATGACGGCATCATCACTGTCCTCACCATATCCAGCATCAGCAACTTTGCCTTCTTGTTTTGTTACAAACATTCGCTGACCTTTTAATTGTACGATCTCTTTCCGGAGAAATGACGCAGCAACTACTAAAATTATTATTTTTTTCAAAATAGTTAGGCTCTAATGCAATCTTAAATAAAGCATCAATCAATGATTGTTTCTAAGTAAGACCGTATTCTGAATGACAACCCTAAATTCAGATCCAGAAGAGGTCCATTAAAAGGCCCAGATACATATCGAGGTCATGATATGATAAGAAACATAGGTCTACACATTTTCACAAGGTCCAAGAAATCACGACACACCACATCGGACAAGAAGAACGAGGAATGTTAGAGTTTAGTCCAGACCTTAATTACATCATTATTACTAGTATTGAACAGCAACTTCTATCGCGCCAATGTCCAATGTAGGCCTCAACTGATGGCGCAACAAAACAAAACCGCGATCAGGTAAATATCCAAGGGATCAGTCGAATAAGGCTGAGAGTCAATCCATGGAGAATAAGCATAAGAGAAATGGCAACAGACTTCGAATATTAGAGCCACAGTCCAGAAAATGATGCAATATTTAAGAGGCAATGTCAGCAAAGTAAGAAGAAAGATATGTTCGCTGACCAATATTAGGTTACCTAAATTACCAGAATAGCATGAAAGTTTACGTACATTGAGTGATTGCAATAGATGTGAGTACCACAGAAAGTATTTCTAATAAAAAACGAAGAGGAGTGCCGAGGCTAAAGGTGGATTCGCAGGTAGAGTGGATGACTAATCAAAGTCTTCTTCAGGCCTAAAAAGCCTTTTGATTAGGCGTAAATGTTATCAAATAAATGAAGTTTATTGACATTAGTTGCTTACCTGTACGTTCAACTTCAAACTTCATTATTCGCTTTGGTGACTCAGTTACTGCTAAGTCGCCGACTGCATTATTAGAATTGCATTGTTTCAAGAGGTTTTCAAAGCTTGAAGGATGGAAAGCCACTGTATCGCAACGAAAACAATCTCCGCTGCAATTTGATGGAAGCTTTTCCAAATCATTTGCTCTTCTATGTATTTGATCTGCAGCTCTACATATATCTACAGATGACCCCCGTGAAAGAAGTTCATCAGAATATCTAGAGTAGCTGTCAATCATTACTCTAAATCTGTCAACATCCTGCTTTGTGATTTCAAAGGCTTTGAAGTTTTGTTCCATCACTGATTTCAAATTCTGGATCAGGATTTCTGTATGTTCATCGATCAACGTTTTAAGTTTAGTTGTAGTGTCGCGAATCGATTCTTCAGCTATCGAAACCTCTCTTAGAAAGTCTTTCTTGTATTTATCTAGGTTTTTCCCAACTTTTTCACACTCTGAAAGTCTGTTGGTTACTCTTTCCAGGTCTTCCTTCATACGCGCCGTAAATTCTCCAGCAGCTTTTTCAACATTTACACATCTATGAAACTGGTGACTCTCAACACAACAGATTAAACAAATAGCGATGTTATCATCGTAGCAATACATCTTTATGAGCTCCTTAGGATGATGGTCACAATAATTGTTGTGTAAGTTAAAGTTTTGTTCGTTCAACTTGCTTCCAAGTTCAACGATTTGATGGTTTTGGCTGGACTTTGTTTTCTTGTGAGATTTACTGCAGCGCTCGCAAATGAGTTGTTCACAATCAACACAATAGTGTTTAGCAATAATTTCTTCCCCTTCAGGGCAAATATTACACATAGCTTCATTTACAGGAGCCATTGACAATTTTCCAATCTCCACCATGTTTCCAATCAGAAAATTATTTGGCAAATTACAGAAACCCCCTTTTGGAATTGCAAATTCATTTCTACAAATTGGACAGGTAATCTGATCTCCAGGTTGCTTATCTTTCCCATAGGTTTCCAGACATTTCAAACAGAACGTGTGAACACAAGGAAGAATTTTTGGATGTGTGAAGATCTCAGCACAAATTGAGCATTCTGTCATGTCACCAATTTTGTCTTGGACTAAGCTTTGTTGACTCCTAGCCATCGGAGAAACTGTAAAAGCACAATCAATTTAGACAAGGTCAAAACTCGTCGGGTAACAGATGATACCACAATACAATGCTGGAGGTCATAAAATAATACGATTCTGTTGCATCTTAAGCCGATGTGATTGCGTTTCCAGATTTGTAGGGCCTACATTTATTTATCGGTTTGAAAGTATTGTAGACGTATTATGCAAAAGCATACGTCTTATTAAATGTAGGTCTACAAGTGTAAATGTAGGCCTAAAATATAATGTACACGATTTTCTATAGCAACCGTATGGCATCAACCCTGCTTATTTTTCAATGCTCTGATCAGGCGAAATCCTTTATCATCTCTGCCCGTTTCAATGGTTCCCCGCAATTTGATGTACTCGCATACGGAGGTCTCATAACCATTTTAGGTGCAATTTGAAATGCACTGGTAGTTTTATTTATGCTCAAAAAGATGCCTGCGTTGAAACATTTTCCTATCTATTTGAAAATCACGGCTTGTAGGAAGCACAAATAGTCATAAAATACAGACGAGTTCCATCGTGCTATTCAGAAACTGGGTCTAGAACGTCTGTGTGCATAATCAACACACTGTTGGCTCAACAACAAGCCAATCATCTGGACTTACCACAGCATGGGTCCTCGGCCTGTAATGCGGAGAGTACGGTTTCGAGCCTCCACTCAAGCGGTTAATTAGGCTACTGTGTACAGAGACCTTGAGGAAGTCCTTTACTCACAGTTGCTCAGCGCCATCGAAAATACAGTTGTGTGCATGAATTGAAATTACAGTTACAGTTGTATTGTATTGCATAGTTCTGTTAGCAGCCTTAAATATGGTCATTAAGATTGCGATGTCTGGCCTTCCTGATAAAGGCTTGATCTAGGCCTAGCCTACTTTTGCTTTCGATTTCAATGCCTAGGCCATCGACTAGCAATTCAAAAATGTTAATCTACGTCAATTCAGTTTTTAGCCGCAATTCTTTCTTAACTGTATACGTTACTGATGGAAAGATCAATGTAGTTTACCGGTTTGCGTTGATGTATGCACAAAATCGCCTGTAATTGAAACGGTTTCACCATAAAAGACAGACAACATTCCGACCCAAACATCTACATTTAAGTCTCAAACTATGTTACACAGAGGCCTACACAGAAATGTGACGCATGTACAAAATTCATTCTGCGTGTAGGGCCTACATAATGAGTAGGCTAGTACCAATTTTTCTATTGGTCAATAGTGCCACAAATCATTAGCAGTTAAATTAAGCATAAGCGTACATCTTATTATAATTATGTACAGTGCAAAAGTAGACCAAAATTCACTCGCTTTTCTATATAGCAGCTGTATGGCCTCAATCCTGATCATTGTTCAGTGAATTGATCGGGCGAAATCCTCTATAACCTCTACCTGTTTGAATGGGTGCCACGCCATTTGAGGTCCTGACTTACGGACGGTTTTATAACCATAGGCCTAATATTGGTGCAATTTGAAATGCGCAAGTTATTAGTTTTAGTTATGCCCAACATTTTGCACCATTTTGCATCATAATTTAAAGTCTTAAATGAGCTGAAAGCTAGTATCGTTTCTTATATTGAAGTTTGCTGATCGTGGTACTTAGTTTAGAATTTTGGTAAAAATTAGTTTTAGGGAAGAATATTTTCTCCCTTTTGTTTCCTGGCAACCAGACTTGGGTCTTCATGCAGTATCAATGGACAACCTGCCTAACTTGACTCAGCGAAAAATTTGACTAAGTAGGAAGCACAAATAGTCACAAAATATACAAATCTTATACCTCACAGATCGGAAACTGTGCACGTTGTATTTATAAACGAACACACTGTTGAAGCAGTCACCCATACTTACTGCAGCCTACACCCTCACTCAGCACGCCCTAAATGTCGTCAATAATATTGTAATTTCCACGCTTACTGATAAGGCGGCCTAATCCATTTTTATTTTCGATTTCGAAACTGGGTCCATAACGTGTGTGCGTTAATCAACACACTGTTCACCCAAAATACATGCCAACTAGGCTATCATTGTTTTCCACAGCCTTATCCCTCGTTCAACGACCCTAAAAGTCGTACTTAGGGCTGTTGTTTCAACCGTTTTGATAAGACAGCCTATTTTGACCTTCGATTTCAATGCTTAGGCCATCGACAAACAATCGAAATGATTTACATTTACTTCTATGCCTTTTCAAGCGAGAATTCTTAAGTAACTGCACAAGTAGGCCTAACAGATGGCAAAATTAATGCGGCTTACCGATATTCGTCGATGTAAATCAAAATGGTATGTAACTGAAACGTTTTCACCACCAAAAACAACTTACGCGGATTCACCGTTAAGGTCTGCGCATAAATTTCACAGAGACCTACTGTACACAGAGCTGTGGCGCATTCAGAATCAGCATTATCACGTGCACACCTTGAGTGATAACAACTTGTATCAGCCCAGGCTTGTGCAGTTCATTCTATGGAGCGTCGTCATCTGATATATTTGCATAGATATGGTATACCTATGACTATGCAAATATACACGTGTATGCCTTCCGTGCCATATAAAGACCTCAATAGGATAGCATGCAAAATTAACAACTGCCTTCTCAATTGCAATATTTTGTATTTATATTATGTCTAACTTTCTGTTTTAAAGTACTGACGAAGAACAATGAGAGATACCACGATACGATCTAAGATGAAGGTTCAAATGGTCACAGTCTCACAGACCGAATGAATAACTGGGTGAAAGAATGTCATCTTGAATTCCGCATAGGATAAGTGGTGTGATAAGTAGAGGAGAATGCGTCAGATGACGGTTGCTGAGTGGCGATATTAGTGAAGGCACTGAGCATTTTCGTAATTCAGAGGAAATTTCGTTCCAGAGTTGAAGTGCAGTGTGGGGATATGGATCGGTTTGAAAAATTTAGGCGAGTAGTGACTCAGGGACGGGAACGATAGGAAGACGGTGGAGTAGAGTGGAGTGACTGTGTGATGAATAATTCAAGAAAGTACTGTGGTTGAAGTAATTGTACGGAGTCTCAGGTTAGCAATGGCATCTTAAAGTGGATGCGCTCCGTAATTTTCAGCCAGTGGAGTGATTTAATGCAGGGAGTGGTATGGTGATGCTTGTATGCTCGGAGAAGTGAATTTAAGATGAGACGCCTAATTTGCGTGAATCCGAGGTTGAGGAAAATGGAATTACAGTAATCAAACTTGGAATTGACAATGGAGGTAGCGATAGTGGAAGCCGTTTTAAAATCAAAGGTCGAATACGGGGGAGGACACGAATATGCAAGAATAAAACGTTCCATGTGGTTTGATTCTAAAATGTTTCATCCTCCTGAACTATCGATCTTAGTCTTTCATCTTTCTCATCTAATACGTTCCATGTTGTTTGATTCTAATATATTTAGTCATCCTTCCTGAATCATCGATCTTATATCATCAAATTGTTTTTTCAGGATCTTCAACATTATTACAAAGTGATGTAATTCCTAATTTTAGTGTTGTTGATGCTCTGGTATTAGATTTAGCCTACTGCTTTGATGAACAGGAAGACATCTTCTATGGAAATATCTTCAGCAGGCTGTGATTCTGTTAGACTCATTCTTCTGTTTTTTGGATAACCTGTGAGGGTGTTTTTGGCTGTTAGTTGCTCCTTGGTTTCGTTGCAAATGATTAACAAAAGCAACCAGGTTATTTTCTCTTATTTCTATCGGTGGAGGACCCTCTCTACAGATTCAATTTTCAAGTAAACACTCAGGTGTGTACATGGAGTTAAAGTGGATCTCTTCTCCACCAATCGAGCCGAAAACTCACTTATCCGTAAGATTTACATTTATTTCAATACAATCTAAAATATTTTACGAAGCAGACATAACCTTTTAAAAGACAGCTGTAACGATTTCAGCCTCCCCACACTGCAATTCAAATGGTTAGCCAAAACAGGAGTAGCTCAAATGTTTCGCCCTCGCACATTTACCAATTAGCCTACCACATTTACTTGCATTTTATGTCATTACGGTTGTTAAAGTAAAATAGATCTGAATCAAATGATTTAGAGAATAAAACTTTATAATATAGATGTATAGGCCTAACCGAGATGTGGCTTAATAGGAGACCTTTAGCATGAATGAGTTTAAGTGTGTAAACTATTACAAAGTCCAACTTTTGAGTGTTATAATTCATTGTGTATATATAAAAGCGAACGATTAAAACAGTACAAGGAAGTTGCATTTACATGTATATAATATTAATCAGTTTTCTACGAAAATCAGTTTTTCTACGTATAATAGTAGCGTAATAATATAATTAAACATAGTTATCGTTTTAACTTAAGAAACTCGCTCGAGTGTATTGTCGAGCACGCCCTCACACGACTTCTTCTCACATTGACAGTACCATCGAACAAATCAGGTTTTTTGAGAGGGATCAGAAGTTAACCGAATGACCTGAACCGTGTAGCCTACAACTTTTCCGACAGTCATCATTTCAACCGACTTTTCTGCCACATCATCAGCATCACTGAGTCCGCGGCAGACGATAATTACACCGTATCTCAGGTTAGTCCAGAAGCTGATTATAGTCTCAAGCTCTGTCTAAGTTTGATTATTTCTTATCGTGCTGGTTCAATTAATCAACTGGTTAATTAATTTCTTATGCTAACACTGTATCTCTTAACAATAAATACAGCCTTAAACCTAACTGCACATCCTCAACTGCATCCGATTAGATTTATATGTGTGGGCTAAAATGACATCGTTGCAACAGAACACCATCCCATTTAAATAGGTTTATGGAATGAATATTCATTGTTTGTTTATCGCCAGCTGTCCTGAATTGCTAATCCAAAACACATGTCCTTCGGGTGCAAGCCACTTCGTATAATGAAGTCTTCTATTCTTCTTTTATTCCTTTCGATTAAGCGTCTAATGTTAGCGACGATAATGACTGAATCTTTTAAATCGATTTCCAGTAATTTGTTTTCCCTGCATAGGCATGTCATGAAATCCTTCCACTGATGAGTCTGATCAAAATACTGAAGTAGGCGTGCTGCACTCAACGGGAGCCGCGACTCGATCACTTCATTCTTCAAAACGTTGATGGCTTTCCTTAAATTCTCATAATCTAAAGCAAAAACAACGACGCTTCTACCATTGCACATCCAAGAGGCAGATATGCCATTGTTAAGCAACTGCTTCATAAGATAGGGCTTCGTTCCATCTTTGGCAAACACCTTGCTCTTTGATTCAGAGATCTCAAATGAATCCTGAACAGCAGCAGCAACTCTCTCCAGTATATACAGCTTTGCTCTTTTCACAACATCTAGTGTTCCGCACAATTTCAATTCAATTTGTTTTATATCGAATTTTAGATCAGGCAGTTTCTGCCTAAGGTTCTTCTTGAACTCCTTTGTCCTGATCAAAGCTGACTGATGCGGCTCTAGATTTGTTAGAGTTTCTGATATTCTTTCCCTATTTACCTTCAAATCAACTTTTGTTTGTTCCTTTTTGCTAGATAGTTTTAGATTTGCTAGATCCTCTGGTAGTCTTTTCGTTTCTTCGTCCAGTTCAACCTCCACTAAAATTGCATTAAAGGAATTTAGTCCATGTTAAAGTATTTAATAAAGAACAGGCATTTAAAACACTGTAATGTGGATTTCCCCAATCTATAATATTTCTGCGGTGGTCACTATCACACGTGTTTGATAATTTTGGCACTATCCGTTGCGTGTTTGATAATTTTGGCATGCATCTCCAAATATAATTTTTAGATCGTGATAGTATTTCGCAACTTACATTTGCAATTTTAGTTGAAGTAACATAAAATATTACTGCACTCAATAATAAATAATATTGCTGAAACTCGAAAGGCTATTTTTACATTTTATATAGAATACTGGACAAGTTTTGACAACATGACTTTTAATATAAGCATAGCGGTATCTCAGTAGGCCTATTCGATGTTTCTGTTTCTGTTAGCTTTATAATACAATACGGAGACGTCAGATAATGCTGCATGACTCTACTAAAGTTAAACTATCTAACCTGCATCGCGTGTAAAAATCGGTACAAGACCATCCTTCACAGATTCAGCTCGTACATCACCGACAACATTAGCAATACTGTTCACAAGTAAAACATCCTCAAGATTAAGTGACTTGAAAATGATTCCATCGCAGTTGAAATTACGAGCACAAAAGTCTGTAGTCAAAGAAGCCAACTCACGAGCTCTGGTTTTCAGCTGATCAGCTTCCCGGCATATGTCACCAGGTGCCCCTTTGCTTAATAGTTCTTCGGAATACTTTGCATAACTTTCCAGTGTAACTTTAAACATTTCAATGTCTTCTTTCATACTTTCTATTTCCTTCAATTTCTTGTCTTTAAGTGCAGTCAATTTTTTTATCAATATATTTGCATGGGAGTCAATTAAAGTCTTTAACCTTCCTGCTTCGTCAAAAATCTTCTTTTCTGCATCAACAATTTGTGCAAGCAAATCTTTTTCCAACTTGTCAAATTTTTGAAGTGAGGTCTGGAATTCAGGTATTCTCCTCGTAACCGTTTTAAAATCGTTCTTGATTGAATACGAGAATTCTTCCGATGCTTTGATAACATTCAAACATTTGTGTGATTGGTGACTCTCAGCAAAACACAAAAAGCAAATTGTTGCTTTGTCATCTTCACAGTACATTTTAACAAGTTCCCCAGGATGTTGGTCACAATAGCTGTTTCGGAAGGTGACTTCATGAGGTTTCAGCTTGGTCCCGATTTCGACCACTTGATGGTTTTGACAGAGCTTAATTTTTTTGTGAGCTATAACACAGCGGTCACAAAGATTATGCTCACATTCGAAACAAAACATTTTAGCCTTTACTCTATCTTCATCTGGACAAATTCCACACAGAGCTTCATTTGTGGGTGTTTCTGAAAGCCTTCGAATCTCCACCATCTTGTCAATGAAGAAATTGTGTGGTAAACTACAAAGACCTCCATCTGGAATTAGAAATTCACTCCTGCAAATTGGACATGCCATCGGATCACCCATTTTCTTGTCCCTTCCGTAGTTTTCCAGGCATTGCAGACAGAAAGTGTGAATACACGGAAGAATTTTAGGATTTGTGTAGATTTCAGTGCATATGGAGCATTCAGTAACATCAGCCATTTGATCTTGAACTGAACTTTGATGACTCTTAGCCATTGCAGTAAAACTGAAAGGAATTTAATATTGATAAGACAAACTCCATATTATGTCGAAATTATTTCACGACAATAATCTAAGCCAATAATTGCCTATTTGGACAGAAGAATGATCCATAATTAAGTGCCATAGCTCATAATTGTGTGATCATGGTCGCCTTTTTACTTCTTAAAAATTACCATTGTTGATTTAAGTTTCTTTTATTATTTTTTTTAAATTACGCGTACCTGCCTTAAAGCTGATTGGCTATAATTTTTCAAGTTTGCTATACTGCAATCGCTATCTGCCTCAGCACCACGTTATCTCTTCTGGCTTGACCCTCCTGGATTTCCTACTTGACCAAATACTTGTCCTTGCGTAATTGATTAAAGCACCAGTGAGCTATAGCTAGTCTCCCTCACTCAGATCTAATGTTAATCTGAGCAACTTTTAAAATTTACATTACTTTACATTGTCAATTAGGTTGCAAATAAATCCGATTTTTCAACAGAGAAATAATCATAATATCACTCGGTTGTCTCTGCTGTGGGAAACTTTGTGGTTAGCTCAAAGCTTTAGTTACTTTCACTTTCGATTTTACTATTTAGGTTATCAAAATCAGCCGCATATAGGCTATTCTAAGATGACGTTTCTACGGTTTCTTATTTCCAAACAACGATTCGACTTAAAGAAAACGAGAGTATGGAAATTCACTGATTAATGTTGATATCTATTACGAAAACGGTTTGCAGTTAATTAATTAGCACCGCATACCAACCTAACTTCACTCGACCAGAGCATTCAACAATCATACGCTATACACAGGAATGTTATGCCACTGCAGTAAGCATTCACCCAAATAATTATTATTAGTTAGCTGTTTAGAAGACTTATTTGTCTTATTAGTCAAACTTATTTCATGGCAACGATCTAAGATACAAGTAATTGTGTGGGTTAAACCGGAGTTTACGTTGCTAAATTATTTTATATCGTCAAATTAAAATGGAAGCTGGACTGAAAATTTTTTTTTACCTGATGAAACTATTTCTGGGTTTAAATGAAAGTTGGATTGATGGAAATAATTTTTACCGCAAACAGAAGCTGGATTGATGAAACTAACTTTTTGATGCAATAGAAGCTGGATTGATGAAAATAATTGATTCCTAAGTAGAAACTGGGCCCATGAGAATAGTTCTTTGCTAAAATAAAAGTTCCATTGATGAAAATGTTTTTGGTTTGGTTGAATAGATCTCAAAGTTGGGTCATTTGTTTCATAAACTGGAATTAAGCTGGATTGATGATTTTTTCCGATGAAATGGAAGCGAGATTGTTGATACCTATCATGGACATAGGCAGACTGCCTACTTACCAACGTGAAGTACCGCATTGAAGACATTCAAATAATTTAGCAACGTAAACTACGGTATAACCATTGCCTGTTTGAATGTAAGAAAGGTCGCTTTAATGTGCGGTGAATTTTATCCTTTTCCTTTAAAGCATTACCAGTGCTTATTTGTCTTATTAGTCAAACTTATTTCATGGCAACGATCTAAGGTACAAGTAATTGTGTTGGTTAAACCGGAGTTTACGTTGCTAAATTATTTTATATTGTCAAATAAAAATGGAAGCTGGACTGATAAAAAAATTGTTTCCCTGATGAAAAACTATTTCTGGGTTTAAATGAAAGTTGGATTGATGGAAATAATTTTTACCGTAAACAGAAGCTGGATTGATGAAACTAACTTTTTGATGCAATAGAAGCTGGATTGATGAAAATAATTGATTCCTAAGTAGAAACTGGGCCCATGAGAATAGTTCTTTGCTAAAATAAAAGTTCCATTGATGGAAATGTTTTTGGTTGAATAGATCTCAAAGTTGGGTCATTTGTTTCATAAACTGGAAATAAGCTGGATTGATGATTTTTTTAGATGAAATGGAAGCGAGATTGTTGATAGATATCATGGACATAGGTAGACTGCCTACTTACCAACGTGAAGTACGGCATTGAAGACATTCAAATAGTTTAGCAACGTAAACTACGGGATAACCATTGCCTGTTTGAATATAATTAAGAAAGGTCGCTTTAATATTCGGTGAATTTTATCCTTTTCCTTTAAAGCATTCCCAGTGCTGATTAAAATTTTATTATTAAAATCGTAGGCTTTTAAAAATAAACTGTTCTAAAATAGGTTTCTGCTATTACTGTCCGACTCACCATTTTAACATCATTTTCCGCCTATGCACCGCGTTGTCTTTTCTGGCTTCTCCCTTTTGTGTTTAGGGCGTATAGGCTAAACGGACCAAACACTCTGGCTCTTGTCCAATTGATTAAGCACCGCTATTTAATCTAATCTCCCTCATGCATCATTAGGCTAACATTGCTATGAGACATTTTGAGAATTTGCGATACTTCGCATTGTCAATTAAGCTCCAAACGAATCCGATTCACCCAAAGATCAATTATTAATGTCACCCGTTTGCGTTCGTTTTGCGAAGATTTTAACGACTAGCCTAAATCTTAAGCCACTTTCGCTTTCACTTTTTAGCTTATCAAAATCAGTCGCATATTTCCAAAAAGTAGTTTCTTCTCTTTATTACTTTCAAACATCGAACGATCATTCGACTGAAATATAACGACAATAAGAAAACTCACGGATTATTGTTGATTATGGAGAAAATGGCTTGCAGTAGAGTAGTTTAGCACAGCATAGTGACCCAACTTACTTAATTCTACCTGAACGTAGAAAGGACTTTGACTACGCAGGACTGCCACGTGAGCACGATAGACATTCACTCAAGTTAGTTAGTAAGTCAGTTATTTAATATAATGCGTGACAGAAACGTTTACTTGTATGGTATTAAAATTCGTTTATTACAAAAGTTGATTAGTAATCAAACGATGCATAGTTCTGAATTCGTTTAGCTCCTACTATAGTTTCTGACAATTTTCAGCAGCGCCTTTCTCTCAAACCGTTTTGTAAGAACAATAGGCGGAGGTCCACGACGTCAGCATTCCATGGTCAAGATGAAATCATGCAAAATCAACCTAATATTTTCAATACTAAACTAATTTGCCATTTCAATTTGATCACCATATTCAAACTACATTAGGCTAGCAAGAAAGACGAGGGCATTACAACATTCGCTGAACTGGCGTAGTCGTAGGCTAGTTATTCTTCTCTTGATTGTAATAGTAGGCTAAGTTGGTTATACATGTAGGCACCTAACCTAAAGTCTCAATGAAGTACTGAATACGATGGCATGGTATTATTTCTCGTGGTTTATGTAGCCTAGTGTTGATTTGGAAACTTACACAGAATATATACATAGCACAGATATTCGTTCATTCATTCATTCATTCTGGAGATTTATATAGCGCCCCTTCAAGAAATCTACTCAGGAGCGCTCCCAGCACAGCCACGGCAAAAAGTAAAAAAACTTGAATGATTTATAAAACCCAGTTTCACTGGTCAAAGGTAGCAAGCTGCTGCAGCTCCGATGGCAGGTCATTCCAGATGGAGGGGCCTGCAACCGAGAAAGCTCGGCGCTGCCTAGCAGTCAAACGAGCCCGCGGAACTAGGAGTTGCCCCGTCGTCGCGGGGCGAAGCGCCGACGCGCTACAACGTCGGACACTAGGCGGCAGAGGTTGCGCAGGTAAGATGGAGCACAGCCAAGGATGCTGCGTGAAACCAAAGAAGCAATACGGTATGAGATCCGTTGGGCCACAGGCAGCCAGTGTAACACATCGCGCATGTATGCAGAGACAGAGCCGAATTTGGGAATTCGCCGAATAAGCCGAGCAGCTGAGCGCAGAACTCGATCTAGTCGCCCCAGAACCCCAAGAAGGAGGCCAACGAGGATCGAGCAACAGTGGTCAATTCGACTAGTAACGAAGGCATGCACAAGAACCACTAGAGCGTCATGAGAAAGAGAGCGAGAAACCACTCCCGGAGCTGGCGACGCTGATAGTAACAGCTTCGATATGTAGCCCATAGCAACACGTTACCAGAAATAGCCACCAGAGGTTCTGAAGGCTATTTCTGGTAACGGTGCTATAAAAGTTTATAATTGCAAATTCGATTGATAGGGCCTATTTATATATAGCGTACATTATAGATGCGCTTAAAGTATTTCTATGGTTTGTTGATTATTATGGTATAATGTATCCTACACATAGGTTATTATATCGATATGCACAAGAATCACTGCATTATTTAGAATGGCATTTATGATTATTCATTGACCGTTAGTTAGGCCTACATCAATTATCGCTTTGTAATTGCATGGAGATCCTTGTCATCTACCTTTGCTCATTCCATGGTTCATACGCTACTTAAGAAAGCTCCTCTTGGTCCTTTAGCTGTCAAATTACGGATCAATCTCAACGTTAAATTTTAAAAATAAACTTCTTGAACGGGTAGTTTTGAATAGTATGCAATCCCACGTATCTTCAAACTCACTAATCTCCCCATTTCAATCCGCATGTTGCAAGTATCATTCAACAGAATCAACATTTCTTGCTGTTCATAATGACATCATGTGCTCTATGGATACGACTATCATGGTAACATCACTTGTTCTTCTGACGTGACTGCTGCTTCTGATAGGCTACTACCTCAATCACACGTTTGGAGTAATTTATTTCTGGTCTTTCACTAAATTTTGATTTAGTATTTAAGTTAGTCCACGCGCTCAAGCGGTTCATTTAAATGGTAATTATTCATCTGTTGCTTTGCTGACATGTAATATTTTACAGAGTTCTGAGCGTCGTCATGCGTATGGTTTAACAGTCATAATTATTTGAAGAAAGATATCCTAAATAACACCTCACGTGGACCAAGTAATTAGAAGAACAAGTCATCTCAACGGGGATCCAATGTTGACTTTTTTAGAATGTTGACCTGTTGTTTACTTCTCTGAGTCCACGTTGGTCACGTGCGCTTTGTTGATACGCAGCGATCACGTGCTCGAAAGCCTCTACAATGGCGACTAGTGCGCAACGTATCACGTGGGCTGTCTCGCGGAAAACAACGCGCAGACGTTGCGATTAGTTATCATATCAACCGGTTTAGATCTATTGGAACTATTGCTTGCTATCGTTGTAGGCAAGAGCCTATAAATTAGAATTGCTTATGCATTTTAAGGAAGCGCTGAAGATATTTCATGGCAGCGGCGTGTTTTGTGTTCGAGTAATAAATGTCTCTGATATAATTATTCGTATGTTTAGTCTCTTTATGTCCGTTAATTTAGTAGGCCTGCGTCCTGGATACTGTTTAGCTTCAGTCACCGGCTCAGGGACCGAAGAACAGAGATTATGGCTTATCATAAGTCCAAAAAGAGCATTGGATTACTCGTCTTATTACTGTTAACTAAATGCAAGTGTTATGGAGTCAAACCGTAAAATTTCTACTTGGCAAGGCTTCAGGAATTTTTTAATATATGGGTTGCAACTACAGCGGATCAATAAAGCTAAAAATGATTTCAACTGAATAAAATAAAACAATTACATCTGTAAAATCAATTACTTTGAAAAGAAAACTAGAACCAGAGACTCCACAACCAGAGCAGTCTTGAAGTCATCTTTTCCTTATCTTGATCACCATCACTATAGTATCTCTGGAATGAACGATAGCAACATTGAACTCTTTAAATGCTTTCACAAAATTGGAGCCATTGTCAGAAATGGTAGCAGCAATTTTGTCAAGCGTTAGACCGAACTCATTATGTAATACAGTTGCGCTACTCCATCGTGCATGTATGCTCCAACAAAACATCTGCTTGCTACTTATAAGGCAACTGAGATCGCTCAAATGTATTATGTAGATGCATCGATCCAGTGAGAAGTAACTCCCATATAGCCTTACTTCTATGTTTTGTAGACCACACATAGATAACTGTAAAGATATTATTTATACTAATTAATGCTGCACTTCCTTCATCTGTACTGGTAGATAGACTCATTATAGTTTTGCAAGCATGATTGTAAGGTCAAAAAGACGCCGGTTATCGATAACTTGTTCAAACAGTTGCTACTTCTTAGAGAAAATTAAATAAACAGTTTCAAGCAGTGTAATACATATATGAACAGTGGAAATAAAGCATGTGTTTCCCGACTGAATTTCTTGATCACAATTATGTATGTAATTTGTAATTTGATGTAATTGAAATTACGTAATTTGTAATTTCCAGCAAATTTCTAAAGTAATTTGTAATTTGTAATTCAATTACATTTTCCCAAGTAATTGGTAATTTGTAATTCAATTACATTTTACCATGTAATTTGCCCATCTCTGTCATTGACCTTGGCAAAGTATTCCAGGGGTGAGAAGGCTGTGAGAACCACCATGAGGTCTGAGGTCAGAGGTGGAGGGAACATCTCTCGACCTCTGACCAGTCTCACGGCGGGAGATATGGTGAGATTGGTGAGATGAATCGGGTGTGTGTGTGTGGGGGGGGGGTACCCTGCAGCCGCGTTAGTACCCCCCCTCATCCGCCTGGCGCCCATTTCTCATAGAGGTATTGATTGGCAATGACAACGATTGTATCCTCGGTAACCGAATCGTGTATTGGCGGGTTCTTATAGGCTGGCAGGAGATGTGCTCTCGTAATTTATGAGACGCCTTTTAACGAATCGCAGCAACCGTGATTTAAATTCGTACGAAGAAACTAATTCTTTACGCCTGCTTACTTACCATTTATTTCAGGCCGCTCGCGTACGAAAGACTGGATGAACAGAGAATTGAATGAACTATGATGGCGGTGGTGTTGGTTACGATGAGTAAGGTCACCCTCCTCTTTTATCCAGGCTTGGGACTGGCGCCACCCAAGTGTCACGACGATGAAATCGAATTAACGAAAAAACTTTAAAGAACGAACGAATGATAACAAGAAGGAATGAGGAAAATACCTGAGCTGCTGAGACACTTCACCGATAGCGCATTGGATAACACACTGGCGTAGAGAGCGAGAGGTACCGAGTTCGAGTCCCGTAGGGCGGATATGCTTTGTAGGCTGCTATTAGCGCCGTGTATTGCAGGCTGTCTGTTCTGTTAGTAGTTAATTGCATAACACGTAAATTTACAGCGCAGTGCGTTTGTCAGGCGCTTAATTAAAGAAAATATATTATTATTATTATTATTATTATTATTATTATTAATTATTATTAATTATTATTATTAATTATTATTATTATTATTATTATTATTATTATTAATTATAATAATTATTATTACTATTATTATTACTATTATTATTACTATTATTATTACTATTATTATTATTACTATTTACTATTACCATTACCATTACCATTACCATTACCATTACCATTACCATTACCATTACCATTACTATTACTATTATTATTACTATTATTATTATTATTATTATTATTATTATTATTATTATTATTATTATTATTATTATTATTATTATTAATATTACTATTATTATATCAAAAACTAGTGTAACTGGAAGGGCTATCCCTCTTCCATCTCGGGCATAGGGTCAACAAAAGAACCGGTGAAGGCCACAGCGTTAAAGCGCTGAATTGTCAACGACAGTCTTTGGAAGAGGAAGGTCGTCTCTCTGACGTCGTCCGTCGCCTTTGTCAGATGACGGCCCATCACTGTGATTAAGTCAAGGCCTCTTAAGTTAATTGGCCAGCGGAATGAAGTCATGTGTGTCAAGAAGGGTCTGGTATTTTTGATTTTTTCTGTTGTCAGCTATTTCAGCTGCTGCTCCTGCTGTCACGGCCGTTGCCTGCAGGTAGGAAGGCGCTAGCGTGTCGACCACCGATATAATAATAATAATAATAATAATTATTATTATTATTATTATTATTATTATTATTATTAATTATTATTATTATTATTATTATTGTTATTATTATTATTATTATTATTATTATTATTATTATTATTATTATCATATCGGTAATGGACTCAGACAGATTTTAGAGTAAAACTCTACGACCTGCAATGCGGATATAGCATGCTACATAATTATTATGGTACCGGATAATTCGTTTTACAGTCTTCCATTGTGAGAACCAAAGTTTGTAAAGGACCACTTTTACTTATAGGGCGAATGTCAAGCGTAAAAGAGGTGTGTAATTGTTCTGAACAGTTCTGACCGCTCGTATGGCATAATGCAGCTTTTAGTAGAGTATACATGTGAGTATGTATATTTATATATTCGATATATATATATATATATATTACACACCTCTTTGAAGCGTTGAAAATAAGGATTAAAGGGCCTAATCGACTATTTCTGTAGTTAAGTGAGCTGTAATATGCCAAAAATAATCTTTGTCGGCGGAAACGGCCTATGTTGTCATAAGCTGCCGTTAAACTGTGGATCCAATCTAATTTCTATAGTTGCAGTAGTTACAGACAGTTAAACATTGAATTTTGTGACATTATAAGGATTTATTTTGACACCTTTACATGGTGTCGTTTGGACGCTAAGTTTCTCGTTTTCATTGTATGGCATACATTGTGAATTGTCGTCAACGGCCTTTGATGTCATAAGGCGACGTTAAACCTTAGAATAATGAAAATTTCTATATCTTGATGTGGATGAGCGTGTTGTGCGTCTAATGTCGACTAGTAGCGTTCAGAGGCGCTTACAGTACACAAGGCCACGACAGAATAAATGTATTTTGAGAAAGCATTAAAATGTTATAACTTCATGAATTATATAGGGCGTCCACCTTAGCCACACATATATAATATGAAGACGAATTTTCAGGAGCCTCACTGGTTGGCGCCAAGGAAAATAAGCTTATACCCTCAACTCCGTCACTGCGTTATCATCGGGTGGTGCCAGTCCGAAGCCTGGATAAAGAAGGAGGGCGACGCTGATCATCTTTGGTATGAAACATCGTCGTTAAACGGACACTGAAAACAGTTAAAATCTTTAAAGAACTACATGTCTGCCCAGAACAAAATATTAACAGATATCGGAGCCGATACTGCATGGCATCACTCTCTGTCGAATGGTAATGGAAACTAAAGGCGCATGGACATACAGACGTGGCCAGCTATAGACAAGACAGACACAACTACCAAAGCCCGATCAACATTATTGCAGTAAGACTAATTAAACGTCAGTATGTATCCGTGTGTGTATGTATGTATGTATGTATGTTTGTGTCTGTCTGTCTGTCTGTCTGTCTGTCCGTCCGTCCGTCCGTCCGTCCGTCCGTCTGTCTGTCTGTGTTTATACATGTATTTCGATAATTTATGAAGAGCCTTTCAAGATTAATCAAATATCAGACTGACCCCCGAGAGAATTCTGTTCCCATGCTTGGGTCCACTTCTCCTCAACCTATCATTCTCTTGCTGATCCTGCTGCTCCTCCTCCTCTTCCTGCTCCAGCTCCTCTTAATGCTTCTCCTCTTCTTCTTCTTCGACCTCCTCCTACTCCTCCTCATGTTCCTCTTTCTCCTGTTCCTCCTCTTTCTCTTCCTCGTCCTCTTCCTCCTGCTCCTCTTCTCCATGCTCCTCTTTCTGCTTCTCCTGCTCTTCTTTCTGCTTCTTCCCCTCCTCCTGCTCCTCTTTCTCCCTCTGCTTCTCCTGCTCCTCCTTGCTTCTCCTGCTCCTGCTCCTCCTCCTCCTCTTTCTGCTCCTCCTCCTCTTCCTCCTGCTCCTCTTTCTGAAACAGCTCTTGCTCCTCCTGGGGTTCAGCAATTCCAACGATCAAGGACCGTTGGTTAAGGCGCAGAAGGGAAAGATTCTTCTGCTTCTTCTGGTGGTGAAAAAAGTGAAATCTCTATTGTTGGTATTGGCGCCCAAATACTTAGCCACGCCGCTCAATATAATGTCAAGAATGATTTTACCCACCATATAGGTCTGTACTTGGCTGAGTAACTGTAATATGTAACTGTTCTTATGCATATTTTTGGCAATGATTTAACAAAAATTAATCCCGGATGTTGAAGAATTAAACAAACTAAAAAATTAATATTCTTAATATTCGTTGGCCAGTTTTAATATTCGTCAATATTAGTCAATTTCTAAAAATCTTAATATTCGTAATATTCGCATACTCGTATGCCTCACTCCCTTTCAGATTTCCGATAATTTTTCAAAAAGGCCTATGAAAATCTATCGACTTAGATTATTTTCTAAGTCGACTTAGAAAATAATTAAAAAATAGTCTATCAACTTAGAAAATAGGCTAATTAGAAAATAGTCTATCGACTTAGAAAAAAATATAGAAAATAGTCTATCGACTTAGAAAATAATTAGAAAATATCACTTAGAACATAATTAGAAAATATGACTTAGAAAATAATTAGAAAATATGACTTAGAAAATAATTAGAAAATAGTCTATCGACTTAGAAAATAGGCTAATTAGAAAATAGTCTATCGACTTAGGAAAAAATATAGAAAATAGTCTATCGACTTAGAAAATAATTAGAAAATATGACTTAGAACATAATTAGAAAATGTGACTTAGAAAAAAATTAGAAAATATGACTTAGAAAATAATTAGAAAATATGACTTAGAAAATAATTAGAAAATATCACTTAGAAAATAATTAGAAAATAAGACTGAGAAAATAATTAGAAAATATCACTTAGAAAATAATTAGAAAATATGACTTAAAAAATAATTAGAAAATATGACTTAGAAAATAATTAGAAAATATGACTTAGAAAATAATTAGAAAATATGACTTAGAAAATAATTAGAAAATATGACTTAGCAAATAATTAGAAAATATGACTTAGAAAATAATTAGAAAATATGACTTAGAAAATAATTAGAAAATATGACTTAGAAAATAATTAGAAAATATGACTTAGAAAATAATTAGAAAATAAGACTTAGAAAATAATTAGAAAATATGACTTAGAAAATAATTAGAAAATATGACTTAGAAAATAATTAGAAAATATGACTTAGAAAATAATTAGAAAATATGACTTAGAAAATAATTAGAAAATATGACTTAGAAAATAATTAGAAAATATGACTTAGAAAATAATTAGAAAATAAGTCTATCGACTTAGAAAATAAGTCTATCGACTTAGAAAATAAGTCTATCGACTTAGAAAATAGTCTATCAACTTAGAAAATAATCTATCGACTTAGAAAATAATCTATCGACTTAGAAAATAGTCTATCGACTTAGAAAATAATTAGAAAATATGACTTAGAAAATAATTAGAAAATATGACTTAGAAAATAATTGGAAAATATGACTTAGAAAATAATTAGAAAATAAGACTTAGAAAATAATTAGAAAATATGACTTAGAAAATAATTAGAAAATATGACTTAGAAAATAATTAGAAAATATGACTTAGAAAATAATTAGAAAATATGACTTAGAAAATAATTAGAAAATATCACTTACAAAATAATTAGAAAATATCACTTAGAAAATAATTAGAAAATAAGACCGAGAAAATAATTAGAAAATATGACTTAGAAAATAATTAGAAAATATGACTTAGAAAATAATGAGAAAATATGACTTAGAAAATAATTAGAAAATATGACTTAGAAAATAATTAGAAAATATGACTTAGAAAATAATTAGAAAATATGACTTAGAAAATAATTAGAAAATATGATTTAGAAAATAATTAGAAAATATGACTTAAAAAATAATTAGAAAATATGACTTAGAAAATAATTAGAAAATATGACTTAGAAAATATGACTTAGAAAATAATTAGAAAATATGACTTAGAAAATAATTAGAAAATATGACTTAGAAAATAATTAGAAAATATGACTTAGAAAATAATTAGAAAATATGACTTAGAAAATAATTAGAAAATATGACTTAGAAAATAATTAGAAAATATGACTTAGAAAATAATTATTAGAAAATATGACTTAGAAAATAATTATTAGAAAATATGACTTAGAAAATAATTAGAAAATATGACTTAGAAAATAATTAGAAAATATGATTTAGAAAATAATTAGAAAATATGACTTAGAAAATAATTAGAAAATATGACTTAGAAAATAATTAGAAAATATGACTTAGAAAATAATTAGAAAATAATTATGACTTAGAAAATTATTAGAAAATATGACTTAGAAAATAATTAGAAAATAATCGACTTAAAAAATAATCTATTGATATTATAAAATATGATACTATCATATAATAATGAGTATAATCTACTGTTGAAATGATATGTGTACAAATATTATATTTGTACACCTAAATGGCTTCTCTCGAGTGCTATCTGTCAAATTTCAAGATATCAAATTTCAAAATGTTGTGTTCCTTTAACATTAATTTTAGTAAAACTACATCGTTAGGCCCTACCTCATGGCTTCACGATTCGTTTGGATTGTGTACCATTTATAAACTATTTATGCTAAAAGTAACTAAAGCCAAAAGGGGGAACTAAAAGTAACTAGAGCCAAAAGGGGTAACTAAAAGTAACTAAAGCCAAAAGGGGGAACTAAAAGTAATTAGAGCCAAAAGGGAGAACTAAAAGTAACTAAAGCCAAAATTGGGAACTAAAAGTACTAGAGCCAAAAGAGAGAACTAAAAGTAACTAGAGCCAAAAGGGGAACTAAAATTATCTAAAGTCAAAAGGGGTAACTTGGAGTCACCAGCTTAAATGGATGGGTGACACACCGTGTGAGCGTGGATGGGGCTCCACTAAAACTAAGGCTAAAAGGGCGACCTAAAAGTAAAGCTAAAAGGAACTAAAAGTAACTAAAGCCAAAAGGGAGAACTAAAAGTAATTAAAGCCAAAAGGGAACTAAAAGTAACTAAAGCCAAAACGGTGAACTAAAAGTAACTAAAGCCAAAAGGGGGAACTAAAAGTAACTAAAGCCAAAAGGGGAACTAAAGGTAACTAAAGCCAAAAGGGGGAACTAAAAGTAACTAGAGCCAAAAGGGGAACTAAGAGTAACTAAAGCCAAAAGGGGAACTAAAAGTGACTAAAGCCAAAAGGGGGAACTAAAAGTAACTAAAGCCAAAAGGGGAACTAAAAGTAACTAAAGCCAAAAGGGGGAACTAACAGTAACTAAAGCCAAAAGGGGAACTAAGAGTAACTAAAGCCAAAAGGAAGAAAAAAGAGTAACTAAAGCCAAAAGGGGAACTAAAAGTAACTAAAGCCAAAAGGGGGAACTAAAAGTAACTAGAGCCAAAAGGGGAACTAAAAGTAACTAGAGCCAAAAGGGGAACTAAAAGTAACTAGAGCCAAAAGTGGAACTAAAAGTAACTAGAGCCAAAAGGGGTAACTTGGAGTCACCAGCTTAAATGGATGGGTGACACACCGTGTGAGCGTGGATGGGGCTCCACTAAAACTAAAGGGAACCAAAACTAAAGCTAAAAGGGTTACAAAAACTAAAACTAAAAAGAAAAATTAAAACTAAAAGTAGGTGCAGTCCGTTCCTCCGTTCGTACGACCCTCCCGTCCACCCCCGTACTGTCCCGTTTTGTCCCCTCCCCGTCCGTTTTTCTTTTCGTAGGGCCTCCCGTCCGCTTTCTTTCCCTCCTGTCCCTGTCCGTTCTTCCGTTCGAACTCCTCCCCTCCGTTATTCCGGTCGTCCGTTCTTTCGTTCTTACGACCATCCCGTCCCTTTGCTTCCCTCCCCTTCGTTCGCCTGCCCGTCCGGCTGTCTGTCGGTCCGTTCTTCCGTACGTACTCCTCTGCGCTCCCCGATCGTTTGTTCGTTTGTTGTTCTTCTTTCAGATTCTCCATGCACTGTAAGACGATGGAAAACACGTGCGCTCGGCCGCAACGATCGCCTGGATCCGTGGTCCTCTCGGCATCGCAGGAGGCAACATCGCATCCTTCATCGAAAACAGCGGGTAAATATGGCGCTTATTTATATGCCCTCGTGTGAGCACCATGGAAGCTGCCGGACGAGTACGGCTCATTAGTCTTGCGGCAGAAATGGAGGCTATACTGAGGGCGATAGAATTGGCCACCAACGCTAACATGCGCCATGTTTTTGTTCTTTCAGATTCTGTTGTAGTGATCCAGAACTTGGAGCAGCAAAAGCTCGTCCGTTCATCCGGCCGGGTGGCGTGTGGATGGGTAGGATAGGGGTAGAGGAGTGGGTGGGAGGGTATACCAGTAATGGTAAAGTAATTAAAGCCAAAAGGGAGAACTAAAAGTAACTAGAGCCAAAAGGGGGAAATAAAAGTAACTAGAGCCAAAAGGCGGAACTAAAAGTAACTAGAGCCAAAAGGGAACTAAAAGTAACTAGAGCCAAAAGAGGAACTAAAAGTAACTAAAGCCAAAAGGGGTAACTTGGAGTCACCAGCTTAAATGGATGGGTGACACACCGTGTGAGCGTGGATGGGGCTCCACTGAAACTAAGGCTAAAAGGGCGACCTAAAACTAAAGCTAAAAGGAACTAAAAGTAACTAAAGCCAAAAGGGGGAAATAAAAGTAACTAAAGCCAAAAGGGGAACTAAAAGTAACTAAAGCCAAAAGGGGGAACTAACAGTAACTAAAGCCAAAAGAGGAACTAAAACTAACTAAAGCCAAAAGAGGGAACTAAAAGTAACTAAAGTCAAAAGAGGGAACTAAAAGTAACTAAAGCCAAAAGGGAAACTAAATGTAACTAAAGCCAAAAGGGGAACTAAAAGTAACTAAAGCCAAAAGAGGGAACTAAAAGTAACTAAAGCCAAAAGGAGGAACTAAAAGTAACTAAAGCCAAAAGGGGAACTAAAAGTAACTCAAGCCAGAGGGGCGAACTAAAAGTAACTAAAGCCAAAAGGGAAACTAAAAGTAACTAAAGCCAAAAGGGGAACTAAAAGTAACTAAAGCCAAAAGTGTAACTAAAAGTAACTAAAGCCAAAAGGAGGAACTAAAAGTAACTAAAGCCAAAAGGGGAACTAAAAGTAACTCAAGCCAGAAGGGCGAACTAAAAGTAACTAAAACCAAAAGGGAGAACTAAAACTAACTAAAGCCAAAGGGGGAACTAAAAGTAACTAAAGCGAAAAATGGGAACTAAAAGTAACTAAAGCCAAAAGGGGAACTAAAAGTAACTAAAGCCAAAAGGGAGAACTACAAGTAACTAAAGCCAAAAGGGGAACTAAAAGCAACTAAAGCCAAAAGGAGGAACTAAAAGTAACTAAAGCCAAAAGGGGGAACTAAAAGTAACTAAAGCCAAAAGGAGGAACTAACAGTAACTAAAGTCAAAAGGGGAACTAAAAGTAACTCAAGCCAGAAGGGCGAACTAAAAGTAACTAAAGCCAAAAGGGAGAACTAAAACTAACTAAAGCCAAAGGGGGAACTAAAAGTAACTAAAGCGAAAAATGGGAACTAAAAGTAACTAAAGCCAAAAGGGGAACTAAAAGTAACTAAAGCCAAAAGGGAGAACTACAAGTAACTAAAGCCAAAAGGGGGAACTAAAAGTAACTAAAGCCAAAAGGGGAACTAAAAGCAACTAAAGCCAAAAGGAGGAACTAAAAGTAACTAAAGCCAAAAGGGGGAACTAAAAGTAACTAAAGCCAAAAGGAGGAACTAAAAGTAACTAGAGCCAAAAGGAAGAACTAAAAGTAACTAAAGCCAAAAGGGGAACTAAAAGTAACTAGAGCCAAAAGATGAACTATAAGTAACTAAAGCCTAAAGGGGGAACTAAAAGTAACTAAAGCCAAAAGGGGAACTAAAAGTAACTAAAGCCAAAAGCGGAACTAAAAGTAACTAAAGCCAAAAGGGTGAACTAAAAGTAACTAAAGCCAAAAGGGAACTAAAAGTAACTAAAGCCAAAAGGAAGAACTAAAAGTAACTAGAGCCAAAAGGGTGAACTAAAAGTAACCAGAGCCAAAGGGGGAACTAAAAGTAACTAAACCTAAACCTAAACCTAAAGCTAAAAGGAACTAAAAATAACTAAAACCAAAAGGAAGATCTAAAAGTAACTAAAGCCAAAAAGGGAGAACTAAAAGTAACTAAAGCCAAACGGGGGAACTAAAAGTAACTAAGGCCAAAAGGGGAACTAAAACTAACTAAAGCCAAAAGAGGGAACTAAAAGTAACTAAAGCCAAAAGAGGGAACTAAAAGTAACTAAAGCCAAAAGGGGAACTAATAGTAACTAAAGCCAAAAGGAAACTAAAAGTAACTAAAGCCAAAAGGGGGAACTAAAAGTGACTAAAGCCAAAAGGGGAACTAAATGTAACTAAAGCCAAATGGGGACCTAAAACTAACTAAAGCCAAAAGGGGTAACTTGGAGTCACCAGCTGAAATGGATGGGTGACACACCGTGTGAGCGTGGATGGGGCTCCACTAAAACTAAGGGGAACTAAAACTAAAGCTAAAAGGGGTTACAAAAACTAAAAGGAGTTACAAAAACTAAAACTCTCCCGTCCACCCCCGTTCTGTCCCGTTATGTCTCCTCCCCGTCCGTTTTTCCCTTCGTAGGGCCTCCCGTCCGCTCCCTTCCCCTCCTGTCCCTGTCCGTTCTTCCGTTCGTACTCCTCCCCTCCGTTATTCTGGTCGTCCGTTCTTTCGTTCGTACGACCATCCCGTCCCTTTGCCTCCCTCCCCTTCGTTCGCCTGCCCGTCCGGCTGTCTGTCGGTCCGTTCTTCCGTACGTACTCCTCTGCGCTCCCCGTCCGTTTGTTCGTTTGTTGTTCTTCTTTCAGATTCTCCATGCACTGTAAGACGATGGAAAACACGTGCGCTCGGCCGCAACGATCGCCTGCTAATTAGCGCTCTTAGAAATTGAACGTATTTTCTAGTTTTTATATTAAATTCAATAAGTGTCTGGTTTGCTAGTATTGTCTGCAGTCAAACGCGACTCAAACTACACCTTGGCAACGAGTTACATCTGGTTCCAACAAGCATTGAAGTGTAAGCAATTTTGTTCAGATGCCTGATTAAAATTACAGTGTGGAAATTCAAAAAAAGTTTTAAGTGAGGAGGGGGACATCCCCCTCCCCAAACCCCTCCCCTGCTCGGCGCTGCAGGCTACAGCGATCGTCCTTCGGACGCTCGTTCATCGTATCCCTCCACTGACCTTCGTCCCCGGGTCCCGGCCTACGTGTCCTCTCCGGGTTATTGTGCGTACACAGTTAATATCCTGGCGGCGCCGCTGGCTATATATACGGTTAAATAGAAGAGGAGGAGGAGGAGGAGGAGGAGGAGGAGGAGGAGGAGGAGGAGGAGGAGGAGGAGGAGGAGGAGGAGGAGGAGGAGGAGGAGGAGAGGAAGAAGGAGAAGAAGGAGGAGGAGGAAGAGAAAGAGGAGAGGAAGGAGCAGGAGTAGGCGAAGAAGTAGGAGATGGAGGAGGAAGAGGAGCAGGAGGAGGAGGAGATGAAGGAGATGGAAACAGCGGGTAAATATGGCGCTTATTTATATGCCCTCTTGTGAGCACCATGGAAGCTGCCGGACGAGTACGGCAGAAATGGAGGCTATACTGAGGGCGATCGAATTGGCCACCAACGCTAACATGCGCCATGTTTTTGTTCTTTCAGATTCTGTTGTTGTGATCCAGAACTTGGAGCAGCAAAAGCTCGTCCGTTCATCCGGCCGGGTGGCGTGTGGATGGGTAGGATAGGGGTAGAGGAGTGGGAGGGTATACTAGTAATGGGATGGGAGGGAATGGGAAGGGTAGAGGGCAGGGTAAAGGGAAAAGGGGTGGATAGGGGAAGTGGATGGGTCGGATAGGGGTACGAGAGAGGGTGGGGAACAGTACTGGAAGGGGAGGGGTTGGGTCGTTGTTTTGATTATCTATTTTTATCTTATTATTTATTATTATTTTATTATATTTCATTTTTCTTACTATTATTTCTTATTTTTTATTTATTACACCCACCGTCCCTTTTTCCCAGGGTCAGTTTTTCCCAGGGTCCGTTTTCGCACCTTCCCTTTTTTCCCCACCGTCCTTTTTCCCACTCCGTTTTCTCCACCGGTGGGTTTATCCCGGGGTCCGTTTTTCCCATCGTCCGTTTTTCCCACCATTTGTTTTTTCCACCGTCCGTCCCCCATTTTTTTAAAACTCCGCCACTGCTCGTATTCAGGCAGTGCCAGTCCCAAGCCTGGATAAAGGAGGAGGGCGACGCTAATAATCTTTGTTGTCAATGAGTGTCGTTAGATAGAAACAAGTACTACGACCGTTCGTTCGTCCGACCGGCAGTCTGTCCATCCTTCAGATCCAGAAGCTCCAGAAGTCTGTGACACGACTGCGACAGTTCGAAGACCTGGAAGACAATGGACAACGCGTTCCTCGTCAGCAACGATCGCCTGGATCCGTTGTCATCTCGGGATCACATGAGGCGTCATCGCATCCCTCGCGAAAAACAGCGGGTAACGTATGGCACTTGTTTATATGCCCTCTGTTTAGGTCCATGGAAGCTACCGGTTGATCGACAGCTCAACAGTCCTGGCGGGAGAATGGGAGGCTACAGGGAGGGTGATAGAATTTCGCCACCAACGCTAAAAATGTTCTTGTTGTTTCCCAGTGTCCGTTTTTCCCACTGTCCGTTTTTTCCATCGTCCGCGTTTTCCACTGTCCGTTTTTTCCATCGTCCGATTTTCCCACTGTCTGTTTTTTCCACAATCCGCGGGAATTCAAATTAAAAGCGGAAATTAAAATTAAATGCGGCAATTAAAACTAAAAGGAGAAATTAAAACTAAAAGGGAAAAACTAAAACTAAAACTAAAAGGGAAAACTAAAAGAGAAACTACAACAAAAAATAAAAGGAGAAACTAAATCAAAAACTAAAAGTGAAACTAAATCTAAAACTAAAAGGTGAAACTAAAACTAAAACTAAAAGGAAAACTAAAACTAAAGGTGCAACTAAATCTAAAACTAAAAGGGGAAAACTAAAACTAAAAAAGTGGAAACTTAAACTAACACTAAATGGAAAAACTAAACCTAAAAGTAGGTGCAACTTGGAGTCGCCAGCTGAAATGGATGGGTGACACACGGTGTGAGCGTGGATGGGGCTCCACCGACCATATTAACTAACTAAAGCTAAAAGGAGTAACTAAAACTAACTAAAACTAAAAGGAGTAACTAAAACTAAAACTAAAAAGAAAAATTAAAACTAAAACTAAAAGGGAATTAAAATAAAAAGCGGAAATTAAAATTAAGGGAATTCAAATTAAATGAAAAGCGGAAATTCAAATGAAAAGCGGAAATTCAAATGAAAAGCGGCTGTCTGTCAGTCCGTTCTTCCGTTCGTACTCCCCTTCGTCCGGGCGTCCGTCCGTTTGTTCTTGTTCTTTCAGATTCTCCATGCACTGTAAGACGATGGAAAACGCGTGCGTTCGCCCGCAACGATCGCCTGGACCCGTGGTCATCTCGGCATCGCAGGAGGCAACATCGCATCCCTCATCGAAAACAGCGGGTAAATATGGCGCTTATTTATATGCCCTCTTGTGAGCACCATGGAAGCTGCCGGACGAGTAAGGCTCATTAGTCTGTCGGCAGAAATGGAGGCTACAAGAGGGCGCTTATTTATATGCCCTCTGGTGAGCACCATGGAAGCTGCCGGACGAGTACGGCTCATTAGTCTGGCGGCAGAAATGGAGGCTACACGGAGGGCGATAGAATTGGCCACCAACGCTAACATGCGCCATGTTTTTGTTCTTTCAGATTCCGTTGTAGTGATCCAGAACTTGGAGCAGCAAAAGCCCGTCCGTTCATCCGGCCGGGTGGCGTGTGGATGGGTAGGATAGGGGTAGAGGAGTGGGAGGGTATATCAGTAATGGGATGGGAGGGAATGGGAAGGGTAGAGGGAAAGGGAAAAGGGGTGGATAGGGGAAGTGGATGGGTAGGATAGGGGTACGAGAGAGGGTGGGGATCAGTATTAGGAGGGAAGGGGTTGGGGCGTTGTTTTGATTATCTATTTTTATCTATTATTATTTATTATTATTTTATTATATTTCATTTAATTATTCTTACTATTATTTCTGAATATTAATTATTTTTTTATTATTATACCCAACGCCCCTTTTCTTCTCCGTCTTTTTTCCGCACTTTTTTCCCACCGTCCGTTTTTCCCGCCATCCCTTTTTCCCACCGTCCTTCCCACTCCATTTTCCCACCGGTGGGTTTTTCCCAGGGTCCGTTTTCTCCCATCGTCCGTTTTTCCCACTGTCCGTTTTTTCCCACCGGTGGGTTTTTCCCTGGGTCCGTTTTTCCCTGGGTACGTTTTCCCCACCGTCCTTTTTCCCCACTGTCCGTTTTTTCCCACCGGTGGGTTTTTCCCTGGGTCCGTTTTCCCTGGGTCCGTTTTTCCCACCGTCCTTTTTCCCACTGTCCGTTTTTCCCTCCGGTTGGTTTTTCCCTCCGGTTGGTTTTTCCCTGGGTCCATTTTCCCCACTGTCCGTTTTTCCCACTGTCCGTTTTTCCCACCGGTGGGTTTTTCCCTGGGTCCGTTTTTCCCTGGGTCCGTTTTCCCACCGTCCTTTTTCCCACTGTCCGTTTTTCACACTGTCCGTTTTTCCCACTGTCCGTTTTTCTCACCGGTGGGTTTTTCCCTGGGTCCGTTTTTCCCTGGGTCCGTTTTTCCCACCGTCCTTTTTCCCACTGTCCGTTTTTCACACCGGTGGGTTTTTCCCTGGGTCCGTTTTTCCCTGGGTCCGTTTTTCCCACCGTCCTTTTTCCCACTGTCCGTTTTTCACACCGGTGGGTTTATCCCAGGGTCCGTTTTCCCTTCGTCCGTTTTTCCCACCATTTGTTTTTTCCACCGTCCGTCCCACATTTTTTTAACTCCGCCACTGCTCGTACTCGGGCAGTGCCAGTCCCAAGCCTGGATAAAGGAGGAGGGCGACGCTATTAATCCTTGTTGTCAACGAGTGTCGTAGGTATAGAAACTACTACTACCACTACGACGTTCGTTCGTTTGTCCGACCGTCAGGCTGTCCATCCTCCAGATCCAGGAGCACCAGAAGTCTGTGACATGCTACGATAGTTCGAAGACCTGGAAGACCATGGAAAATGCGTTCCTCGCCAGCTCATCAGTCCTGGCGGCAGAAATGGAGGCCACAAGGTGGGCGATAGAATTGGCCACGAACGCTTACATACACCATGTTCTTGTTCTTTCAGATTCTTCTGTAGTGATACACAGAACCTGGAGCAACAAAGTCTGTGACGCGGCCGCCAGAGCTCCTAGACTTGCTGCATGAACTGGAAGACAATGGAAAACGCGTTCAGTCTCCAGCAACGATCGTCTGGATTCCTGGATTCCTGGTCTTCGCAGAATCAGAGGTAGCGAGATCGTTCATTCATTCATTTACTCCTAAAAAAATTATGTAGGTTCATTTTTTCCCCTACAAATTATATTGCCTCATGCATGTTTGTCATCTGCATCTGGTGCAACAGACCACTTAAAACCGAACCTTGTTGACAAGTTGTTGTACAACAAAAAGGGGTAAAGACGTGTGGATTCATTAAAGTACATACTTGTCACAATAGCGAGGTCGCTTGGGTGACGGAAAACAGCGGGTGACGTGTGCTTCTTTCATCTGCCCTCTCCTGACGCTATTGGAGGAACGAGAGACACATACACCTTTTTCTTGTTTTTTTCAGATTCTGCTGTAGTGATCCCGAGCGTGGAGCAGCCGCAGTCTGTGAGACGACCTCCAGAGCGTGGAGCAGCCGCAGTCTGTGAGACGACCTCCAGAGCGTGGAGCATCCGAAGTCTGTGAGACGACCTCCAGAGCGTGGAGCATCCGAAGTCTGCGAGACGACCTCCAGAGCGTGGAGCATCCGAAGTCTGCGAGACGACCTCCAGAGCGTGGAGCATCCGAAGTCTGCGAGACGACCTCCAGAGCGTGGAGCATCCGAAGTCTGTGGGACGACCGCGACAGCTTGGAAGACTGTTAAAACGCGTTTATTTTATTGTATTCTATTCAAACATTACTTCTATGAACATTTATTTTGTATAGACTATGTAAAGAAAATTTTAGTTCTGTTTTTCCATGGACAGGCTAGATGCTCCACTGACGTGATTGCTAATTGCTCGAAGTCAGTTTGACAAGATGTGGTGGTGGTGGGATGGTGGTAATAGTAGGGTGGTGGTGGTGGTGGTGGTGACGGCTGCCTTGAAACGCGTACCCCATCCTATCCTCTTGTAGTTATAACTAGTTGTAACTACAAGACAATTACATTTGTAGTAGTTAGAACTGCACATTAGGCCTACATAGTTTGAAAATGGAATTGTCATTGACGCTGCGGCTGTACATTATTACAGTTCACTTAACCTTTGTTACGCCTATTGAGAAAATGTTTGTAAAAGAGTTTGTTTAAAAGTTGGAAAAAGTTTAACTATTTTCAGTTTAGTTAACTTATTTACTGAATCAGTTGTCAACTTTAGTAAAACTGTAACCATTTGCGACAGACCCCGAACTGACTCGAGCTGAAAGTGAAACAGAAACCCCTTGATAGATTACAATGAAGTATTAGCGATTTGTTTTTCTCCGTCTCGGCATATGAGGTTGAATGACCAGTCTTCTGCATTGCCGGAAATCTTAAAACCATGCTGCGGAGAGGTTTGAACCTTCGACGTCTTGGCTTATAGTATAGCATGCTAACCACAGGACTTTCGCACACGCTACATATGTGTGTCTGTCTGTCTGTCTCTCTCTCTGTCGGTCAGTCTGTCTGCATGTATGTCCGTCTGTGTCTCTGTGTGGCTTATATATTCAATACGAGTTTGTAATATTCCTGACGATCACAAAGCTGACCACCAAACGAGGAAAACGTTTACAGTCGGAACGTTGTTCTCACGCTCCCTGCCTCCTTCCATCCATCCATCCATCCATCCATCCATGGTATATTCACATGGTAGTATCTGCTATAACTGACCTCGTAGATTGAACTGTTTCGCAATAAAGCACACACAGCTGGTGGCCCAGGACAGTTACTGATTTACGCTCTGTAGATGGTTTTAATACAAAAGTAGGTGCCATGATTGCCATCTTTTTGCTTTCATTAGGTTACACAGGATAAGACAACTTTTTTTAGCTCTGATGTCGTCTGGTCAGCCTTCGTAAGCAGGTCTAAGAGGCGGACACAAGTACTAGTGAAATTGACTCAATTTTCTCGGCCTCGGCATATAATGGCAGATGGCCAGTCCTCTCCCTGGCCGTCTGATCTTTCCACTGACACTGTACGATCGGTCTAGGCCTGTGGTAATATAGACGAGTTCGCTAGGGGCGCATGACTCGAGAGAATCAGAAATCTCGATACAAATTCCTATCCTGGGGTGGGGATCAAAGTCGAGACCTCTCGTTTGAAGGTTCAGCAATATTGCCACTAGACTATAATGCACGTGAAGTGACCTTAGACTGGTTCCCTGCTAACAACTGATCTATTCAGTCGGTGATAAGGATTGATGTCAAGTGGTTGTTTTCGTTTTAAGAACACCAAAGATAGCGACAGGTGGCGCTGCTTATCAGCAGAGGAAGCGATAAGAATGGTGAAGAAGGATTAGAGGGAGGAGGCAAGAAGAGCAGAGCAGAGCAGAAGAGAGGAGACGAGAGAAGAGGAGAGCAGAGCAGAGTAGAGCAAAGCAGACAGTAGAGCAGATCAGAGCAGTGGAGAAATAAATAATAATAATATCTTTTCTTTAATAAGCGCCTGACAAACGCACTGCGCTGTACATTTACATGTTATGCAATTGAAATCTTAACTACTAACAGAACAGACAGCTTGCAATACAACGGCGCTAATAGCAGCCTACAAAGCAAATCCGCCCAACGGGGGCTCGAACTCGGTACCTCTCGGTCTCTGTGCCAGAGAGGAGAGCAGACACAGAAGAGCAGAGAAGAGAAGATGAGAGAAGAGCAGAGCAGAGAAGACGAGAAAAGAGGAGGGCAGAGGAGAGGGTTGACGCAGCTATTTAATTATATATCCGTAAATCAGTTCATTTTGTTGACTGCAGATTATTCGTTCCCGGTCGTCATTAGATTAGTTTGCATGAATATATTTGAGAGGCTTCTTGGTTCATGGTGTTATAGTAGAGATAAAATCAGTCGAAAGAATTTCTGTTATCCGCCAGGTATACCTAAGCCTGCTAAGGTGTCTACGTCTGTTTGATCTTCCTAATTTCAGTTTCTTTACTACCCGTAACAAAAATAACTACAGAAATTTTAAACGTAAAATATAATTATTATTCTACAGTTTAACTTCGTCTTGAGACGTCATAGACCGAGTTCAACGTCATCTTACGACGACAATGGCCCTTGACGTCAGCAAAGTATTGTTTGTTTAATAATGCAGCTTATTTAAATCTAACATTATTAGCCTAACATCGATTCATGCATGGGCGCAGCCACGTTACAGAAGTTGGGGGACCTACTAGAATGTCTGAGTCGAGGGAATTGAGAGCGTCAAAGGCGCGAAGCAGCAACTGCCGAAGGCAAGAATCCCCTAATGACTAGGGGATAATGGGGGAGCGTCGTAAGCTCCCCCATCGGGGTCTGGGGAAGCCGACGCAATTTTGAGCCAATTTGATACCAAATGGAGTGCATTTGGGCTTTTGTTTACCCCTAAATTTTTAAAAGTTGGGGGACCGTTCCAACCTGTTCGAAAGTTGGGGGGACGCGTCCAACTGGTCCCATAGGGTGGTTGCGGCTATGGATTCATGGCTTCTTAAATGTGTCTAAAGAGAGCGATCTATCCAATAGGCGGTCATATCTAATTTATTTTCAAGCTGTTGACTCGAGCTTATCACGTGAACTGTTATTAACACCACAAACCGGTCATATAGTCATCAATCACCCTGAGAGCGTTGAGATGGATAATTATCGGCCCTTGGGAGTGCGTCAAATCACTCGTACTGTGCGTTCATTTGCACGGTTTTATAAAGACCATCTGGCCGTATACGATATGAGGTCAGTGACCGACAAATTATATATATAGCGCCTACCGCCCGTGTCTACCGCATCAGTGGCCTCAAGGGCGCCAGAACCCACTTCGAAGAAGAGAATAAAGAATACGGTATCCAGGCCCGTCAGATTTGTGGTCTTTGGCCGGGCCGCGTTAAGAGCAGAAAACGAGCCAAAGTATCTCTGAGATAAATTTTCTAGTGCATCATTGTCACCAACTCTTTTCTTTCTTAGTTGTGACCTACCTCAAGAACTTTCCTTATCTCTACATATAAATTGCTCAACGACTTCTAACTGTTTAAGAATTAAATTGACACAGTTCTTTGAATGTTTCTTTCTTTCTTCAAACACAGTTTAATAACAACAAACTACACTCTTGCCTTAAAACAACTGTACTACACTGTATAGTTCAAATTCACTGTCATCAGCAGTTTCTAAGTTTGGCGCGCTAACTGCACGTGTAAAGAATCTATCGTCAGCCAAAGTTTAGGCTACTTTAGGCCAAGCGCCCACGAGCCGACAGCGCAACTAAGGCCTAAGACTAAAACGCTTAACAATCGAATACACATTATATATATATCAACATAAGGAACACCTGTGCTCATTATATATGCAAAACATTTGTTCACATTACCTCCTTCCCTTTCTTTGGATTGAGCAAATTAAACTTAAAAATTTGCAAAATCATCATGTACTAAATTAGGCAATAAACTTAATACTATACAAAACAGTAAAATAAACAATCTTATAATCTAGATAAACAATCTGCTACAACATTTAATCGTCCTTTCTTATAATTAACTTCTACATCAAAAGTTTGCAGTGCCAAAGCCCAACGCACCAATTTAGCAGACTTAGACATAGATTCAGTCAGATAAGTTAAAGGATTGTGATCGGTAAAGATGTGAACTTTAGATCCAATGATTATCTCTTTTAACTTATTTAGAGCCCAAACAATAGCATAGGCTTCTTTCTCTACAGTTGCCCATCTCTTCTGGGTGTCAGTCAGCTTCTGACTTATAAATGACACAGGGCGCTCTATTCCCTTATCATCCATCTGCGTTAGCACAGCTCCTACTGCAAAATCACTACTATCGCAGTACAAATTAAAAGGTTTTCCAACATCAAAAACATATAAAACAACTTTAGAGCGTACAGCATCTTTAAGTAAATTAAATGCCTGTTGATGTCTATCAGTCCAATCAATCTTATCTGGAACATGTTTGCTTGTCAAATCAGATAGAGGCTTCGCAATCTGTGCAAAATCTTTGATAAACTGTCTATAGTAACCAAAAAATCCCAGCAATTGCTTAATTTGTTTCTTCGTTTCTGGGGTTTTCAAATTAATTAAACTTTCAATTCTATCTGGATTCATTTGAATCGTTCCAGAACCAACCACATGACCGATGAACTTTACCTCACTCTTACCAAAGATACATTTCTTTAAGTTCAGAGTAATGTTATGCAGTCTCATTTGCATTAAATATGCATCTAAATGCTGTAAATGAATCTTCCAGTCATCTGAATGCACAGCAATGTCATCTACATAGGGCTCAGCAAATTCATTTATAGGCTGTAAAACCATGTTAATTGCTTTAACAAATGTTCTTCCTGAGTTGATCATTCCGAAAGGAACACGAGTAAACTCGTACAGTCCATTGTGAGTAACAAAAGCAGTTTTCCATTGATCAGTTTGCTTAACAGGACAAGTCCAGTAAGCACTTCGACAATCAAAAATCGAGATCACATTTGATTTTCCAACTTTGTGCAACACGTCTTTTACAATCGGCATTGGATATTTACAATCCACAGTGAACGAGTTAATGTATCTGTAGTCGCAGGCAAGTCTCAGAGAACCGTCTTTCTTTTTAACAATTACCAACGGACTTGCCATTCTGCTCGAAGATGGTTTTATAATGTTGGCTTGAAGCATTTCTTTAATTTGTCGTTCAACTTCTGCTCGATAGATGAGTGGAATTCGGTAAGCCATAAATTCTTTTTCACGAAATTCCGGTTTCAGTTCAATTTCATGTTCAACCAATGTACATAGTCCAGGCTTTTCAGAAAAGCGATCAGAATATTTGTTCAATACTTCCAGCAATTGTTTTTGTTGAGTCAATGTTAAATGGCTAATCTGATCAGGATCAAGATTCAGTGAATTCTTTTCATTTTGCCAGTCATTCTTCATCAGCAATTCAACCACTGAACCAAAGTCTTCATCTTCTTCAACGATTAGTCCACAACTCATTGCTCTTGTAATGTACTTTCTGATTTTATTTGCGTGAATTATCTTTCGACAATCGTCACCCATGTCAATCAAATAAGAGTACTTGGACCTTCGTTGTATAACAGTACATGGACCATGCCATCGTGAAATCAGTTTATTTGTTGACGTCGGATACAACACAATAACTTTTTCACCCGGTTCAAATTCTTTATGTTTCGCTCTTTTGTTGTATTGATTCGTATACTGTAATTGCTTCTCTCGTGAATATGATTCTGCAAACAGTAATGCTTTTTCCATATTTGCTTTCATGTCTTTCAAATACTTTTCTGGTTGGATTCCAATATGAGGTGGTAAATTAATTTCTCTTGTCCAACTTTCTTTTAAAATTGCCAATGGTCCACGCGGAATCTTTCCATACACCAACATATAAGGAGCAATTCCAGTAGTTGCATTCGGTACTTCTCGTAATGCCCACACTGTAAACGGAATTACTTTATGCCATTGCCTTGGATTGTCAACAATTACATGATGGATCATTTTCTTGAATGTTTGATTCCATCTTTCTACTAATCCAGCTGCCTCTGGATGACCTGGCGTATCAAATCTTGGACTACACCCCATTAAATTCAGAAATTCTCTTGTCAGACTCGCAGTAAAATTTGTTCCTTGGTCACTTGTGATCACTGAAGGTACACCAACGTTCATGAACAACTCCATCAAAGCATCACACACAGCTTTTGCAGTTAATGATTTCAACAGAAACACTGTAGGCCATCTGGTGCAAGAATCGACAATACATAAACAGTACTTGTGACCTGCAGCAGATGCTGGCTCGATTGGTCCTACACAATCCACCGTAATTCTTCTAAACGCCACATCTTCTCTTGGAATTGGAGTGATAGGAACCCTGTCCATCACCAAACTTCTTGCCTTTAACTGACATTTCTCACATGATTTGCAAAATTTCACTATATCTCTTCTCATCTTTGGCCACGTAAAAGACAACTTTATTCGTTCTCTAGTTTTCTCTTCTCCAAGATGTCCTCCAAATACTGATTCGTGAGCCAACTCCATCACTTTCATTCGTCGCTCTTTTGGTAACACCAATTGATATATCGTTTGCTCTAATATTCGATATCTCTTGTACAGTAAGCCATTTACCACGCAGAATTCAGATTCTTTATCTGGCGCTAAATTCCACCATGCTTTCAATGATTCATCTTGTCTCTGCTGTTCTTCGAATTTCTTTGCGTCTGCAATCTGCATCTGTTGTTCTTCATCTTTCTCATTTTCTTGAAACAAATCTCCTATCGCCACATCACAATCATTATCCTCTTTCGTTTCATTTAGATTACCATTCTTGCATGCAGCCATCTCTTGTTCACTCATCTCTGCTGTTATACCGTCTTGCATTAAACTTTGTTGATCATCACTTTCGTTTTCCTCTTCACTTGAACTTTCAGTTTCACTTTCCTCTTCGACATCTACCACTTTCTTTCGCTGACTCTGCAATCTCGTCGTTACATTCGCTTGCACATCTCCTTGTATCATTTTCACTTGTGGCACGGCTTTAAGTTCTGCAATGATTTCTGGATGCAACAAGAATCTTTCTGTGCTTCCCATTTTTGCAATACTAGCACACATCAATGTCACATAAGGTGTAAGTGAACATTTGACTTTATGCGGAATTACCTCTTCTTCCACATCGTTACAACACAGCCTTACATCAACTTTCACCAACTTTGCAGGAATGGCATCTCCTGCCACGCATTGTAAGTTCACTTTTCCAATCTGCTCCACCTTCATGCCTTCCAGTAATTCTTCACTAATCACCGGAACCTCTGCTCCAGAATCAATCAGTGCTTTTACTTTTATTGGTTCTTTTCCTGCTGTTCCACGAATTTCTACCTCGACGTACTGTAATAACACTTTCTTCAATGCTGTACTTTCATCTTTTCCAGCCATTTCTTTCTGCATTCCATTGTGCAATAGAATTTCTTTCTGAATATCAGGTGAAAGGTGACATTTCATCACTGACTTTACTTCAGTTTCTTCAGAATAATGAGACCGATGTTCTGTGGCTTGACTTTCAGAATTATCAACCACTTGAATTCGATTCACCCTCGAATGTTCTTGTTTTCCATAATTTGAGGTTGTAACAGGAACTGGACAGAATTTCATCAAATGCCTGTCTGATCCGCAGTTGTGACAACGTTTCACCACTGCACCTCGTTGTTCGAAGCTTTCTTTTCTCTTATATGGAGTAAACGATGCATTGCCTTCTCTCGCGACAAACCTTGGTGGTGACTTGTTATATACCGGACGTTGTCTGGTCATCATCGACTCTCTATTCTCGTGAACAACCGGAGAATTTGGTTTCACTTCTGCACCTCTGAACTGATTTCCTGTTTCTTGATTGCTCTTCCAATGAAAACCAAAATTTGGAGTGAACTGTTGATTTCTTTTGCCATTAGGAACAAAACCAAAACTTGTCTTATTCGGAATTGCCAAACCAATTCGATTATTAACATGAATGTCTGCTAGGTCTGCCACAACACTAGCTTCGTAACAATCAGTTCCTTCCTTCGACAACACAAACTGTAGTGGACCTGGTGGTAGTGATTCTTTCAACTTATCCGCCACTAACAAATCAAACAGCTTCTCAAAATTCTTATCCACTTTGCGACTTTTCACATAATAGTTCAGCAAGTTCTTCAGCCTAGCTGTAAACATTGTATACGTTTCTTCAGCTGTCTTCTTCGCATCAATAAACTTCGATCTGTACTCTCTCGGTGTCAACTTGAATTCTTTTAACAAGTGCTGTTTCACGACTTGATAATCGTCTAAATCATCGAATGACAATCTGTTTAGAACAGTTCTAGCTTTCGGAGTCATCAATGGCAATAGTAACTTCACCCAGAATTGTTCTTGCACGTTGAAACTACGAAACGCATTCTCAACCGTTTCGAAATATAATGGCACCTCCATCATATCGTTTGGCATTTTAGGTAACACGTGTTTCATGGCATCACCAATTTTCTTTATTTTCGAAACCATCGTTTCACTTTCTTCCTGTTTCCTTTTCTGTTCTTCTCGTTCTTCTTCTCTTCTTTGCTCTTGAGCTTCTCTATTTCGCTTCTCCTCTTTGAGTTGTGCTTCTTTTAATGCTATTTTTTGTTGTTCCAACTTTAAACGTTCTTGTCTTTCCTCTTCCGCCTTCTCCATGCTTTCTTTCTGTAATTTCAGTTCTTCTTGTCTAACCTGTTCTGCTCGCTCCAACTCTGAAATTCGTACTTTTTCCTTTTCTTCTTCACGTAGTCTCTTCTCTTCAATCTGTTGCTGACGTATCTCTTCGTCACTTTTCCGCGCCTTTTCAAATTCAATCATCTGCTCTAATCTTCTCCTTTCAGCATCTTCTCTATCTTTTCTCAATTGCTCTAATTGAATTTCAAATTGCTGTCTTTGCAATTCTTCTTTCTCTCTTTGAAGACGTAATTCTTCCTGTCGTACATTTTCTGCTTTCTCTTCTTTCTCTCTCTGAAGACGTTCTGCCTTCTCTTCCTTTTCTCTTTGAAGACGTTCTGCCTTCTCTTCCTTTTCTCTTTGAAGACGTTCTGCCTTCTCTTCCTTTTCTCTCTGAAGACGTAATTCTTCCTGTCGCATTTCTTTCTCTTCTTGTCTTCGTTTCTCCTCTCTTTCTTTATCTTCTTGTCTTCGTTTCTCCTCTCTTTCTTTCTCTTCTTGTCTTGTCATCATCATCCATTGCATCATCGTCTCCATAGACATAGGCCCAGGCGGTTTCTCAGTAACCTTTTCCACAGCACCGCCGACAGCACCTTCTTCTTCTTCTCCTCTGCTTCTTCTTTAAGCCAGACTTCAGCTAACGCTTCTAGCATGTCTTCACGTGACATATCTTTCAGTTTCTCTTCTTCAAAACCAGCCTTTAACAAGCGCTGCTTTAATCTTTCAGAAGACATCTTCTTCAGTTCTGCTTGTTTCTTGACACTTAATTTCTCCATCTTACTTCTTTACTTCAGTGCTGTCCTTTCTGGAAAACACGAGTTTTCTTTTGTGTTTGAAGTATCAAGGGATTGTTCTTTGTTTGAAAACAACAAACTTGTATACCTTTGTCGTTGAGGCTTTCGTTGTCGTATATTTACCAATGATTCAAATGCGTATTCACCAGTCGACGTTGTTTCGAATCCCAGACGTTGTTTCGAATCCCAGACGTTGTTTCGAATCCCAGACGTTGTTTCGAATCCCAGACGTTGTTTCGAATCCCAGACGTTGTTTCGAATCCCACCGCTGCCACCAAATATGTCACCAACTCTTTTCTTTCTTAGTTGTGACCTACCTCAAGAACTTTCCTTATCTCTACATATAAATTGCTCAACGACTTCTAACTGTTTAAGAATTAAATTGACACAGTTCTTTGAATGTTTCTTTCTTTCTTCAAACACAGTTTAATAACAACAAACTACACTCTTGCCTTAAAACAACTGTACTACACTGTATAGTTCAAATTCACTGTCATCAGCAGTTTCTAAGTTTGGCGCGCTAACTGCACGTGTAAAGAATCTATCGTCAGCCAAAGTTTAGGCTACTTTAGGCCAAGCGCCCACGAGCCGACAGCGCAACTAAGGCCTAAGACTAAAACGCTTAACAATCGAATACACATTATATATATATCAACATAAGGAACACCTGTGCTCATTATATATGCAAAACATTTGTTCACAATCATCATCATCATCAGTTCCTGACGCCAGTCGTTTGGCGGCGATGGGTACGAATAAATGACTTCCATTGTCCTCGGTCATTTGTCAAGTCCATTGCTCCCCTTAGTGAGGGACAAAAGAAAGAGCTTAGACTGCCATGTAAAGTTGACCAATTCAATCCCAATCTTGCGATTAGCGAGAATATCGTAAGAAGCGCATTAAAAATGAAAATATTCCTTAAGTGAGTATTGCATATAAATATAACGAAGAAAGGAAACAAATGGTGCACTCGAGCGCTCCCTAGCGGTGTCGTTCTCGCTGGATACGCCAAATGAGCGTCCTCTAGCGGTGTTTTACTCGCTTGCTACGACAGACTCGAGAGCCGAATAGCGGTGCAATGCGAGACTCGAGCGCCCCTTAGCGGTGTCTGGTGTTGACCCGCTACACGGGACTCGAGTGTGCGTGGTGCGTTACAGAAATGTTGAATGACATCATGACACGGCAATTTTATATTAATATTATGCGTTTATTATATTACTTAGACTCGCAAGCGTTGAGATTTTACGGGTATACCCGATGTTATCGCACGGCACCAACGTTGGACATTAAGGGTTTTTTATTAAATCACTGCTTAGCAATATTTAACTACTATAGATATTAAAACGTTCAAATAGCAAAAAATATAAGTTAAATTAGGCCTAATAATTTCGAACATTCACAAAACGCCACCTAGCGAATCAGAGGCGCGACACCGTGTCTTGAACAAACGTCTTTCACGGATTCACTAAATAAGATAATCATTAATATAACCTCCATTCAAGCCTAAAAGGCCGTAAATAGTATGGCGGACACACGCCATGCTATTTACATCCGAAAACCTGTTGTAGTCCGCCTACAGCCCAGCAATCAACCTGAGAGCGTTGAGATGGATAATTATCGGCCCCTTGGAGGCGGCCAAACCACTCGCGCTGTGCGTTCATTTGAACGTTTTTTTACCATCTTCGCATCAGCTTTGGGGTCGATGACCAACAAATTACATGGCGCATAGTACCCGTGTCTGTTGCATCAGTGGGCTCTAGCCTCTAGGGTGTCAGAACCCACTTCGAATGGTAGAATAAAGAATAAAGAACCCACGTCTGGCAGAGTGGCGGTCTTTTGGCCGGGCCTCATAACACGAAATGAACTCAAGATATCTCTGAGATCATATTTCTATAGTTAGGTTATTAATTTAAAAATATCGTTTATCGTTTACAATGGAATTAATCATGACAGAGGAAATGTTGTAATCTCATCGAAGACAGTCTACTTATCGTTAGTCTGAAATTCTAACCACGTATACCATGTCTTATTGTTTATTAACAAAAAGTCCATCTCTCATACATTTTGAAATCCGAACATTATTTGTAGTGAAGTAAAAGCAATTACGGTAATTACATATCAGGTCGACCCCGCTAACATCAATCAATCAATCAATCAATCAAATCTCTTTTATTGAAGCAAAATGAAAAAACACATAACATTTCAACATAAAGTATCAGAATTGGCCGCAAGAGGAGTCCCAAAAGGGATCAAGATCCCGCTAACTAGGGACACCACACCTAGAACAACATTTCAGAATATGAATTAGCTAAATCCTTGATAAACAGTGCAATATCAAGTTTCGTACAGCAATGCAAATATATTACACAGCGCATGCGAATAAGCTGATGGCTTGCGTCTGGGTTTAGATCAGGGCTTTAGAAATTGAGAGGCGTTTAAGATCACGATTATGTATACCGTCGACGTAGAAAAATATGGTTACGCCTCGATAGTCCGAAGGTTCGATAGTCCGAAGGTTCGATAGTCCGAAGGTTCGATAGTCCGAAGGTTCGATAGTCCGAAGATTCTGTAGTACGACATTAATCCGACATAAAATCGTTGCATGAATTCAACTTCTACTTACACTGCAATATCTTTTCATCTTTCCAACTTTCATTTAAACAGGGATTATTTTCATCAATCCAGCTTCTATTTAAGCAAGAATTCTGTTAATTAATCAAACTTAGAATTATTTTCATCCGTCAAGCTACTACGAATCTTCGGACTATCGAACCTTCGGACTATCGAACCTTCGGACTATCGAACCTTCGGATTATCGAATCTTCGGACTATCGAACCTTCGGACTATCGACCTGTTACCTAAAAAATATACGTCGATGCTGAATACCAATGTTGAAGGAGAGACCCCTATACCTAACTCTAACCATCGAAATGGGTTGTGGCTCCTTGTTAAGCTCATGCACTGTAGCGACCGTCATGGGCGGAGCCAGGAAAAAATTTGGGGGTTTTAAGATTGGGGAGGGTTCCATTGGAAATGGTAGCAAAAGTTCAGTTCTTTTTTATTTTGCATGTTAAAGCATGTAAAAAATTTGGAAACTTATTTGGGGGGGGGGGGTTGAACCCGTAACCCTCCCCCAAATACGCCAATGGCGATCGTCGACATGATGTTGTGCGAATGACCAATGTGGCCCGCTTGTTATACGCGTAACCGGCATGGTGGCGTTTTGTGGGGCAGCATGCAGGAGCGAAATAGACTACAGTCCGTGATGGACCGTTTGGTCCGACTACGCTACCTACCAGAGGGTAACCCAACATTAGAACAGCTGCATAGAATGGCAGATGGGAAGTTGGGAACCTCTTTACTGCTGCCTTGGCGGACCAAGGCCATGTTCTGAACCCGCTCCTCCCTTCTGTAAAGACACTCCCGTATTCCATGCGTCCCAGACCGCATGACCGAATTGTACCACAGGCTGACAACTTAATGAGAAAACGTTTTTAACATGAATGCTTTATTATGTGTACTTTCATGTAAACCAAAGTTCGGTTATGCATTTGGATAAATAAAGAATATATTTACTTACTTACTTACTCTGAACAACGTATACATTTTATCAGCTTATTTGTAATAAACGAAAATTGATTGACATTATGACGAAGGCGCTATTATGACGTCATGATGCGGTGGCGAGCAATCATTGTTACCAGCTTGCTCGTTTACTGTTTAACGACCACCGTGTGGTAACAAAGACCATTAGCGTCGCCCTCCTCTTTTATCCAGGCTTGGGACTGGCACTGTCAGAAAGCGAATAGCGGCGGAGTTCTCAATTTGACTGCGTAAATTCTGTTGCCATTGGACGGCATTGGCCGTTTCGGCCAATGCCGTCCAATGAGAACTGCCCAAACTGTGTTGAGTTTAACCAATGAAAATGAAGATGCAAAAGTATATGTAAATATAAGTCTTCGAGGTTTCTCAGTTCCCAACAAAACCCCGTTCAGGCTTTCAGTTTTCTAGAAGTCTATGAAGCGGTGAACAGATGCATAGAGGCTCTACACAGAGCTGAATCATCTACAGTTTTGGCTTTCAAATAACTTACACACCAATGCGGTAAGGCTTTCTGCATCGTAAAGCTTCTAGAGCCGACCGATGAAGGTAGGGCATCATCATCAAAATGATGATGGTGTCAGGCCGCAGAAGGCCTCGACTACCAACTTCCGAAGGCTGTCTTATGTTCGGGACCATACTTGACCCGTTATGAGCGTACCATGGCCATAGGGGGTTAGGGTGGAACTACATGAAATTGTCCGACGGAGGTACGGTATAGATCGCGCATTCGGCATTCTTTCATTCTCTTTCAGTGCTATACATACTAAACAATACCAAAAACCCACGTCTAATAATATACTATGCGACTTTGCTGAGTGGATGAGCTACATTGGCATGCATATGCCCACGGCCATCGTTAGAACTAACAATAATATTATTGTTAGAACTAACCATGTCCAGAAGTCCTTGGGGAAGGAAGCGTGAAAACGATTACCGCAAATTGGGGCTGCCTATTGTCCACAACTAGTAACAGCATCTGTCCTTGGTATACACGGACGTCCTATAATTCATCGTAATACCTAAAGCGAACTTAATATGACGTATTACCACAGGACTATCTTTCTTACCGAAAATGTTAGTCAAATTTCAATTATTTAAAACTGTCTTAATTTCCAATTGAAACACATGATGTGAAGTGAAGATTGACTATTTAAGAGCTAAACTGTTGAGAGGCTGGAGAGTTTAACACTTTAGCGACGAGAGTGCATGTATAGCCTACTAAAAGCGACTGGGAAACCAGTGCAGATCGTCGCTAAAGTGTTAAATTTAAAGGTTCACATTTAAGTGATTTCACCCTGCCAGCATTTTCGTGGGTCTCAGGTGAGACTGGTTTGGTGCTCCGTATAGGGGTCTCATATGGGAATATGGGCCCTGTAGGCCTATGGGCTCCGTGTGAGAATTTGGGTCATGTATGGGTCTCATGTGGGAATATGGGCCCTGTATGGGCTTCGTGTGGGCATTCTGGCTCGTTTTTGTCAGAGAACACTAGTTTAGGCCCTGGATTTAACTACGCGCTGTGAATAGTAATAGTTCGGCTGGGTCTCATGATCCAGTGTGATTCTCGTTAACGATAACGATAACGAAAATGTTCGTTAACGAAAATAAAATGATTTCGTTAACGATAACTATAACTATAACTAAAAAATATCATTAACTATAACTATAACTATAACGAAAATAACAATAACGAAAATTCATCTTTATTTTCGTTAATACAAAAAATAAAAATAGGAAGTACAATATGGACGATTTGACATAAATGAGAACCAAAAATGCGATATTTTTATTTTTATATATTTTTATTAGCCTATGCAATTTGTCAGTTACTTTGGAAACTCGTGTATTCATGAAGCTGAATGCACCCATGCTTCAAAGACTTTCATAGCACTGAGCAAATTGTGAAACAGCGTGTTTATACGCACAATTTTGCTTATAGCCTTAAATTATTGTAACTAAGTAGTAACTAAAATTAACTAAAATAAAAATCCATTAACTATAACTATAACTATAACTAAAAAATTATACTAACTATAACTATAACCATAACTAAAATAAAAACCATTAACTATAACTGTAACTATAACTAAAATAAAATCTGTAAGGAAAATCACACTGGTCTCATCTTTTGTTTGACGCTAGAAATTTCGAAGAATGGCTTTGCATAAATAAACATTGATGGCTTTAGGGATAAAAGTAGCCGTAGCCAGAATCTCGCTGCCAGATTCTCGTTAGTATAGTATACTAGTTTCAGCTTAAACGACACTCTTTGATAACAAAGGTCATTAGCGTCGCCCTCCTCCTTCATCCAGGCTTGGGACTGGCACTGCCAGAGTATGAGCAGTGATGCTCGTTAACTGCTACCATGGAAGTAGATGCCGTTCGGTCAGTGCCATTGAGGAGAACAGAGCGTTCGGTCAATGCCACCGTAGCAGCAGACGCTTCGGGCGCTGCAGCGCAAAATGAATTCACGCAGACGACGAGAAGAGCGGCGTTGGTTGGGATGGACTAAAGACCGATTCGGACCGAAGCAGCGGCCATGAGACTGCGAGAAGCGGAGGCAATGGACGCACTACTATCGACGATTCACGATATTACTGATTTCCGAGAGAGAAAGAGAAAAGGGACACAGGTAAAAACGTTCTTCGATCACGGACGTTCGTGCACAGAGTCAGTGTAAACATCGCGAACGGCATGGGACGGAATTATTGTTTAGAAGGCGTGTCTAGATGGGTTGCGTTCGTATAGGTAAGTCGTTCGGTGGGGCGGTCGTTTGGGCCAACGGTTTAGGGAACTAGGATGAATTTAGGTGGCTAGTTTGATCGCTATCCTGCATATCCGCCATCAGGGAATTGATTTCCTTTCTCCTAAGACGGATTAAGACGCGGGTGTGTTTAATATCGGCGCCGAGCGCGCCCCGAATACATAACGAGATGGCTGTGTTCGGCTTATTTACATTGGTCCCGTGTTGCGGAGTCACTTCGATTATGCTCGGAGTATAAGCAGAGCGTACCTTCTACAAATGTTCTAGCTAATAAAGCAGACACTTCACTCTTTAAGGCCGTCCTCTTAAATGAGAATCATTCTCTCAGATGCCTATTTCCTAACCAACATTTTACGCCGTATTTTCTTAGGGTCAGACCACATAACTTTAACCTTCCTGACAAGGACTCACGAAATTTTATTTCTCGTATGTTATTCCTGAACTCTTACTAAGCTATTATTAATTCATACTATAATATCTAGATGTAGTTTTTTCTATGTACACCTACAGCGTTATGTCTGTTGTTAACACATTAAACGAATATATGATGATGATGATGATGATGATGGTGGATATAGTTAGTACCTTAGTTTTAAAGTATTGTTTTTTATTGTTTATGATTGACACCCATTGTTGACTAGTTACGGCTTAATCAATGTCTTGAGGTTAGATTATAATTATTACAGTGGTCAAGACGAACTTAAGGTTCAAGTTTTAAGAACACTTTACCAATATTTAATCGTAAGATTAGATTAGATTAGATATTATGATTTTGCTTATCATGGCTCTTAAAATTAGATACAATTGGATTAGGTAGCACACAATAACATAATAACAAAGCAAGGTTTTAAGTGGTTCAGAAGATGTTTGTGTTGGAACCACTGCAAATTAACCTGGGACGCTTAAAATCATTTCTCCCTTGCTTCCTCTTAAAAGCTGTGACAGTGTCCACTGGAACAGTACTATCATCCATGTAGCGAAATATAACTTATCAAATCTATTGTTAGTTTACTTAATTAATTAATTAATTTCTAAGGTTAGGATAAGATAGTCAATTACGAGTGGCATTTAGTTAATTCATGAGTGGCTTTCATTAATACGTAATTAACTGCCTAGCGAACCGTTAAAACAGCGTTAACGGCTCCATGACGTAATACGATTTATCCAAGCGTTACCGTGACGACGTAATGAAGGAACGAATAAAAATGCGTTGAGAGAGAACTTGAAATTTGGAGTTCAAGCGAGTTGGACGATTGGAGACGTTCCTGCGATTGGAAGGACGTTTTCGGTGAATGAATCGTCAGTTTCGAGGTTCTAGATGACTATGCATCTTGCGATGGATGATAGCATCGTCGTGGCGGACTTTTAATCGAAGTTAGGAGTAACCGTTGAGCATAAAAGGGCTGACGAGTGATCCTTTCGATAAGTCTACATGGAAGCGTAGAACGGTTGAGTTGTCGTCGTTTCTGCGTGTGGATGATTTGAACTGCGGATGTTTACGAAGGATTGATTAGTCTTCGTACAGCAACTTTAAAGCAAACGATACGGATTTATCTAATTCCGGTTTGTCTGTTGTTGTGACGATCCTTTTCAACAATTACTTCCACGTTGGAAGAACTGGTTGGAAGACGAAGCATTGTTACAATTACATGTCTTCGCCGCGACGCTTCAGAAGAAGATTCATCTCCGTTGAAATACATATCCTTCGACGAAACCTACTCCTACATTGAAACCAGTTTCTACGAACTCTACTGCGATGTCATCGAAGCGAGACTGAAGTTGTCTGAAGGATCAGATAAGCTCATAAAACATAATTATATCATTTTAATAAATAATGCCACTCATAGGTAGATAGGTATTTATTTGGATTGTATGTCAATTGATTGTTTTTTCTAATTAACACAATACAAGACTTTTCTATAAAAATGCCTAGTGTTTCCTATAACCTTATTTGAAGTAATGTAATGTTCTACTCTGCCATTACGGACGCAGCAAAAAGGCGACTAATCCACATTAGGGCTACAATCCAAACCATTAGTTATGTTCCTTTTGGCTTCTAAAATAATTTGTACCTGTGTCCTCAAGTTGCCTTGTTTGGTGCTAATTCAAAAAACCTCTCCCACTGTAGTGCTTCTTTCCAGAAATAATCTTGTAGGCTTCGATTTGATTTCCTCTGTTCCTCCTTCTCTCCAATGTTGATAGTCCACACCTTTTCAACATTTCGGCACAGCTCAAATCCTTGCATCCGCAAATCATTTTTGTAGCTCTTCTTTCCACTATCTCCAGTTTTTCCATGTCCCGTTAACGAATTTGTCGCTAATAGCATCTGAGGCCGAAGCCACTTAAGGGATTTAGGAGAACGCAGTTGTGTCTGACAGACAGCATTGTCCGTTATTAGTGGATATTGATTTTTATGGCACCACCGTTCCATTCCGTTATTGCTGGCTTTATCTTGCATTCTGGACTCTACTTATGACATGTCTAGTTAAAGCAACAGATCTGACAAAGTATTCTGTTCTAATTAATCCAAAGAATTGAGATATAATTTCCAGACCTGCATGACGTTTGTTGCCTTTGTGACGTTCTAACCACGTGCTAATGAATATTTAAATAATATAATTGCTATTGTTATTACCATGGAAGTCTTCTGTAGTGCTGTTGTCTGACAAATATGGCATCAACCATGCACCAAAACGATGTTAGGCTAGTATCGGTATCCTGAAAGTGGGTCACCTGTGACAGTGTATGGTGAAACTACGGTGATTTACCATTGAAATTGCCAGATACATTCATTTATCCATGCAACCTCATTTTCATACAGTCGCAATTCAATTCAACTTTGAAACACAGCATTGAGGTCACCTCATTTCACATTATCAACACAGCTTAATCCAGAGTAAGTAAGTAAGTAAGTATATCGTTTATTCAACCAACTGCTAACCACACTTTGGTGTACAATCACTGTACATGAAAGTTTTAAGAAATCGTTAATGAACCATTAATAATTTAAACGTACAGACATGTTTGTGGCGTGTGCATGTAATGTGACTATAATTATTATAGTCTAGCCGAAGACTATAATAATGATAGTCTAGCCGAAGTTCTTTGTGTGACGTCACAATATTATTGTCACAATATTATTGTGACGTGACACAAGGAAAACGTTGTCATAGCTACACAATATATTTCTCAACAACGGACGGACGGAGCATTATAGCTATTATACAGGCGTTCATGGACGGAGGGTTGGAGGTAGGGAGAGAAGGGAGGGCCGGAAAATGGAGTGGAAGTTGGAGGGGATGAGGAGAGGAGGAGGAGGGAAGGAGGGACGGAAGGGGGAGTGGGAGGTGGAGGGGAATGGGGAGAGGGGTGGGAAGAGGCAGGACAGGAGAGTGTGAGTGGAGAAGAAAGGAAGGTGATTAAGAGCGAAAAGGAAGGACAGTATGAGGGGAGGGGTAGAGAAGGGGTGGGGAGGGGTAGAATAGGGGTAGGGATGGGAGGAAAACAGGAATGGGAGGTTATGGGACGGGAAGGGGAGAAGGCAGAGGAAAGGGGTGGGAAGTGGAATTGGAGGGGAAAAGTAGAGCAAGGGAAAGGGAAGTGGAGGAAAGAGGGGAGCGCTGATTTCAAGTGGCCCGCCCGAGCAGGCTAAACTCCACCGTCTTAGGACGGGCAAACATCCAGTCCTTAGTATAATACATCAACCTGAGACTCTGGACATGATGATCCGTCTTGTGTTCAGAGTCTCTGGATCAAGCTACGTGGATAGTGTGAAGGTAACAGGTCGATAGTCCGAAGGTTCGATAGTCCGAAGGTTCGATAGTAGCTTGACGGATGAAAATAATTCTTGCTTGAGTAGAAGTTGGATTAATTAACAGAATTCTTGCTTAAATAGAAGTTGGGTTGATGAAAATAATCCCTGCTTAAATGAAAGTTGTAATGATGAAAAGAAATTGCAGTGTAAGTAGAAGTTGAATTCATGCAACGATTTTATGTCGGATTAATGTCGTACTACAGAATCTTCGGACTATCGAACCTTCGGACTATCGAACCTTCGGACTATCGAGGCGTAACCAGTGTGAATCTTGGACCAGCACAGTTTGTGCACGGAGACCATAGATGGCCGGCCTGACACTCGGTCAAAGGGACAGCAGAGGTGAAGGATCTCACGGGATCAGTTCACTGACAAATAGCAGGGTCAAAGCCATTCCGTTGCTATATAAAACGTCTGCACTTACACTGACATGGTATTCTTTCCATATGGCCAATGGAGCAAAGGATGCACAACTGATATTTTATTGATCGTAAAAGTGAATTAGGCGGAAGTTACGTTGATGGCTGTCTATGCCGAAGGTTGACCTGAACAGGAGACAGCTGTGCTCAGCTATAGTCTACAACAGTGCTTTGTGTTCAATGAGGAACAAGATTATCATTGTTACTGTTATCGTTGTCGTCGTCATCATCATCATCATTATCATAATCGTCGTCACCATCATCATCATCATCATCATCATCATCATCATCATCATCATCATCATCATCATCATCATCATCATCATCATCATCATCATCATCACCACCATCACCATCACCATCACCATGATGGTGATGGTGATCATCATATTTATATCCATTTACATCTTCAACATCTTCATCCTCATTACCACCACCACCACCATCATCAATTCATCATCATCATAATCATCATCATCATTGTCAATTAGTAACTTATATAGCGCAGGTGTTTATTGCACAAGGCATCAACCAATGGTCCGCCTAACCCCGGTCATATTCTGGTCAACATCCCGAAGACAGAGAGAGACAGCCTAAGGTAGATAATTTATATTCAGCTGTGGTGCTATTTCCACAGTGTCCTACTGGTGAGAAGCAATGTTCCACTGCAGTTCCAACAGTATTCCACTGGGGAACAGTAGTGTTCGCCATTTCTTTTATTCTCCAACTTCTTTTCCCTTCAAGGCTAACTATTGTTTACCATTTATTTCTAGGTTCACCTGACCTAGATATGCGTGGATCGGCTGAAAACTCGTCTGACCTTCCTGTTCGTCAGTTCTGGCTGTTCTTCAACCATCAACATATTGGGACAACGAAATGGATTTAAATCTTGATGTTGTTTTATGATGGGATTACGCTAACAACCGTTGCATGGTCCATTCTTTTCTGCAAAGATTTTGATGGTGGAAAGAAAACGCTGTCCGTAACCGTTGCTGCTTACTCCATGCGAATGTAATTATTGAATACCAATACTAATACTAAGGTATTAGAAGACCTCACTGCCGATCACCCACAATCTGCCTCAGGTTTCTTTGCTTATCACCCCACAGGCTTTCCACTCCAAATTAAAGTCCCTCCTTGTCCAGAATTCCTACCCTAATTCATCCAATCCTATTCCTACCCTAATCCATCCAATCCTTCCTATCCTAATTCATCCAATCCTCCACCTTCCAAGCTTGTTCATCCTCAACGAAACCCGCCTGGAGCCTCTCCTCTGCCTCCTCCTCTCTGTGGTCTCTGGCAACCGGACTTGGATCATCCCATGACAGCTCTAAAACGACCCATCTGACACAACGCAGCCCTCATGAATAAGCTTGTGCCCGGTGCTTAGCTTTAGAGTAGCGCCTTAGAAAACTGGAGCTTACGATTACCATTTCGATTACCAACGAAAATTGGGTAAGATGACTATGTTAATTGTCCATCGGACCCTCTGTGGATTACTCTGTGTCCTTCTAACATTCTTCAACCGGATGTTGACTGCGGGATCGGACTTCCATCTGCCAGTGGAAGAGCTCCCTCAAAAACCGGTTCATGAAACGAAGACAAAGACACTGTTCATCGGAGGAATTTTTCCAATGGCTGGCAGCTGGGCAGGTGGTAAGGGCTGCAGACCAGCGGTTGATATCGCACTAGAGGACGTCAACAGCAGAAAGGATATTCTTCCCGGGTACAAGCTGGAAATGCTGGCCAATGATAGCCAGGTAGGATACACTTTGATTGAGAATATATGCATAGATAACAACCATTGCTGGCACAGCTTTGAGAGGTACCCAACTGGCGCTTTAGAAGTTTCCGAATACATACACATACATACAGGCATAC